>WNGS01165751.1:24534773-24602957 GCA_020271785.1 Procambarus virginalis | reverse complement strand
CACCACCACTACTGTCAGTACCACCACCACCACCACTACTGTCAGTACCACCCCCCCACCACTACTGTCAGTACCACCACCACCACACTACTGTCAGTACCACCACCACCACCACTACTGTCATACCACCACCACCACCATCACTACTGTCAGTACCACCACCACCATCACTACTGTCAGTACCACCATCACTACTGTCAGTACCACCATCACTACTGTCAGTACACCACCACCAGCACCACTACTGTCAGTACCACCACCACCACACCACTACTGTCAGTACCACCATCACTACTGTCAGTACCACCACACCAGCACCACTACTGTCAGTACCACCACCACCATCACTACTGTCAGTACCACCATCACTACTGTCAGTACCACCACACACACACACTACTGTCAGTACCACCACCACCACCACTATTGTCAGTACCACCACCACCATCACTACTGTCAGTACCACCACCACCATCACTACTGTCAGTACCACCACCATCACTACTGTCAGTACCACCACCATCAATACTGTCAGTACCACCACCACACTACTGTCAGTACCACCACCACCACCATCACTACTGTCAGTACCACCACCATCACTACTGTCAGTACCACCACCATCACTACTGTCAGTACCACCACCACACTACTGTCAGTACCACCACCACTACTGTCAGTACCACCCCATCACTACTGTCAGTACCACCACACATCACTACTGTCAGTACCACCACCATCACTACTGTCAGTACCACCACCACCACCACTACTGTCAGTACCACCACCACCACCACCATCACTACTGTCAGTACCACCACCATCACTACTGTCAGTACCACCACCACCATCATTACTGTCAGTACCACCACCACCATCACTACTGTCAGTACCACCACCACCATCACTACTGTCAGTACCACCACCACCATCACTACTGTCAGTACCACCACCACCATCACTACTGTCAGTACCACCACCACCATCATTACTGTCAGTACCACCACCACCATCACTACTGTCAGTACCACCACCATCACTACTGTCAGTACCACCACCACCACCACTACTGTCAGTACCACCACCATCATTACTGTCAGTACCACCACCACCACTACTGTCAGTACCACCACCCCACTACTGTCAGTACCACCACCACCATCACTACTGTCAGTACCACCACCACCACCACTACTGTCAGTACCACCACCACACTACTGTCAGTACCACCACCACCATCACTACTGTCAGTACCACCACCACCACCATCACTACTGTCAGTACCACCACCACCACCACTACTGTCAGTACCACACCACCATCACTACTGTCAGTACTACCACCACCATCACTACTGTCAGTACCACCACCACTACTGTCAGTACCACCACCACCATCACTACTGTCAGTACCACCACCACTACTGTCAGTACCACCACCACCACCACCACCACCACTGTCAGTACACCACCATCACTACTGTCAGTACCACCACCACCACCATCACTACTGTCAGTACCACCACCACCATCATTACTGTCAGTACCACCACCACCACCACCATCACTACTGTCAGTACCACCACCACCACCACCACCACCACTGTCAGTACCACCACCATCACTACTGTCAGTACCACCACCACCACCATCACTGCTGTCAGTACCACCACCACCACCACCACCACTACTGTCAGTACCACCACCACCACCACTACTGTCAGTACCACCACTACCACCATCACTACTGTCAGTACCACCACCACCACCACTACTGTCAGTACCACCACCACTACCACTACTGTCAGTACCACCACCACCACCACCATCACTACTGTCAGTACCACCACCACCACCACTACTGTCAGTACCACCACCACCACCACCACCACCACTACTGTCTATACCACCACCATCACTACTGTCAGTACCACCACCACCACCACTACTGTCACTACCACCACCACTACTGTCAGTACCACCACCACCACTACTGTCAGTACCACCACCACCACCACCACCACTACTGTCTATACCACCACCATCACTACTGTCAGTACCACCACCACCATCACTACTGTCAGTACTACCACCATCACTACTGTCAGTACCACCACCACCACCACCACTACTGTCAGTACCACCACCACCACCACTACTGTCATACCACCACCACCACCACTACTGTCAGTACCACCACCACCACCACTACTGTCAGTACCACCACCACCATCACTACTGTCAGTACACCACCACCACCATCACTACTGTCAGTACCACCACCACCACTACTGTCAGTACCACCACCACCACTACTGTCAGTACCACCACCACCATCACTGTTGTCAGTACCACCACCACCATCACTGCTGTCAGTACCACCACCACTGTCAATACCACCACCATCACTACTGTCAGTACCACCACCACCATCACTACTGTCAGGACCACCCACCACCATCACTACTGTCAATACCACCACCATCACTACTGTCAGGACCACCACCACCAACTTCACCATCACCACTAACTTCACCGCCACCACCTTCAATACCACTATCATCTTCACCACTATCTATTGTTACCATTACCACCACCACTACCTCCTTCACTACCATCACCACCTCCTTCACTACCATCACCACCTCCTTCACTACCATCACCACCTCCTTCACTACCATCACCACCACCATGGGAAGGATATCATCAGTGGCGTATGCGAGGCTGACTAACATAAGAACTGATTTACAAGTTTGTGTTAGGAATCATTGAGGCCAGTGTGCGCCCCCCACATATGGGACCGCTGCGATATATGTCACATATTTGAGTGGAGTGTGAGCGTGGAGGTCGTACCCATTCCAGCACAAAACGAAGTTAGAACAAGTTCAGAGGTACGCCACCAGACTAGTCCCAGAACGGAGGGTTACGAGTTACGAGTAAAGGCTTCAAAACGTGGAAAGAGTTGGGGGGAGACATGATTGCCGCATACAAAGTTCTTAGGAGACTTCATAGAGTAGATAGTCAAATTATTAACCACGGGCCGTACTCGCACAAAGGGACACAGGTGAAAGCTGAGTACCCACATGAGCACTGAGACATTAGAAAGAATGTTTTCAGCTTCAGAGCAAAGTAAGGTAATTATACGGTAAATGTGCTGTCAGTGTGACGATGTAGCACATGGTATATGAGGATAAGAAGTTAGTATGGGGTGGATGGAAGGAATGGTGTCCAAACCACTTGGACCGTCGGGGATTGAACGCCGACCTGCAAGAATCGAGATCATCACTCTCCCGACCAACCCAAGTTATTGGTAGTTATCAAATGGAATGCACTAGAAAGTGATGTTGTGTAAGGGAAGGGAACTATCAAGAGAAGGCGCCAAGCCATCACTACTATATTGCACTTGAAAGGGTTAAGGATTTGGGATGGGACGGAGGAAGGGGGGGTAGGAATGGTGCCCAACAACTTGGACGGTCGGGGACTGAACGCCGACCTGCATGAAACGAGACCGTCGCTCTACCGTCCACCCCCAAGTGGTTGGGCTTGATGTGGTGGAGGCAGACTCCATACACAGTTTGAAATATAGTTATGATTGAGCCCACTAAGCTCAGGAACCTGTACACCAGTTGACTGACTGTGGAGAGGCGAGGCCAAAGAGTCGGAGCTCAACCCCCACAAGCACAGAACAGAGAACAGTGGATCATCACCAGTACGCTCCCCCCCCCACCTCAATAACCACCATCCCTTCAACCTTACACCATTTAAGGGGGCCTGACGGCTGAGTGGACAGCGCTCGGGATTCGTAGTCCCCAGGTTCCGGGTTCGATCCTCGGTGGAGGCGGAAACAAATGGGCACAGTTTCTTTTACCCTGATGCATCCTGTTCACCTAGCAGTAAATAGGTATTTGGGAGTTAGACAGCTGCTACGGGCTGCTTCCTGGGGGGTGTAACAAAAAGGAGGCCTGGTCGAGGCCTCCTTGACCGAGGTCGAGGTCGAGGCCTGGTCGGAGACCAGTTCGACCAGGCCGCGGGCACGCTAAGCCCCGAATTCATCTCAAGATAACCTCAAGATAGCGGGCGACACAGAAAATCATAGCCCGTGCTTCTGGGAACTGTTACACCAGCTGGCCGGAGCGGCTTTACCCAGGTGGTGATGGCCGTCTCACCCCACTGTTGTTTCCTCAATATTGTCTCATACGTATATCGTCTTTTTGTGACGTCACTGAATATGCTAAAGCGCTCACAGACGCGTGACTCACTGACGAGTCACAGTCACGAACCGTCCAACAGCCTGGTCGACCATAGTCACGAATGCTTGACTGGTCGTCCAACAGCCTGGTCGACCAGTCCAGCAACAAGGAGGCCTGGTTGAGGACCGGGCCGCGGGCACGTTGAGTCCCGAAATCATCGCCAGGTAATCTCAAGGTAACCTGCACTGTCCTCTCGGAAGATTGGGTGGTGTGAGGTGACACAAGGTGGGAGTACTGTGCCACACCAACTCCAATCTTGCTCAGCACTCATTCTTGAGTTGGATTTGTCATCGTGGCGAACCTTTCCTCTTCCACAAAGGGGAAAGGAAAGGTTGAGCCAGGTAACTCGCCAGGAAAAGCATTGATACCGTGGTCAAAGAGCACGTCCTCTCCCTTCCTTATGTACCAAGTTATGCCAGAATTGTAGTGGAAGTGAAGAGGAGCAATGGCTCCTACCTTGAGCTGGGCCCATATCAATCCTTTGGCTTTTACAGTCCAAGCATCATTATTTAGTATACCCTTTGTACTAATTTCGCTCCTAATTTCTCTGGTCCCATAAGACATGATATTAACATGCTTGTGTGTAAAAACTGGCGCGTGCATAACATTAATTGTGTTAAGGTAAAGTAAGGCAATTGTCAGCAGTGTGTTCTAAGTATAGACCATATAGCATTTGGAAGGGATATGAGACAGACTAGGGGCTGGAATATGAGAACAGAGGGAAGGAACCGTGCCCATATATAATATGTATATAATGTATATAATATGAGTTCATTCAAAAAACGTAAGAAACTCTTTGATATTGCCACATTTTAGCTTAGAGCTAGGCTGTGAGTATCTCTGGGAAGAGAAAATCAACCTAGAGAAATTCAGGCATTCGAACCCTCGACCTGGCTTATACCACGTGGTATAAGTTATACAACCTGGGATTTCCACTGAATCCACAGAACGTGTGGAGGCCCCTACTGAAGTTAGTCCAAGTTTTACATATATAACCGCCGGTGTTCTCCCCCATGTTCTCTGGTGTAGGTAATGCAGTACTCCACTGTACGCTCCACCAGCACAGGCACAAGGAAATCACACTAGCGTGATCCCTGCATTGTTCCAGTTGATTTTACCATTGATATATCACGTTAGTGTGATCTTTGCATGTCTCTGGTGCTCTCTGCCGTCTGTCTGGTGTAGGCCTCAGAGTTGGAGTCCAATTATTGTGAGAGTCAATATGGGTAACTTGCGACCATCCATGGAGGTTTTACCAACGCTGTTCTTTGAAGAAGAAAAGCTTATTATATAGCTTTCCTCGGTTTACTGATTTCATTTGATAGTTCTTCTTTGCCAAAAGCGCGACGACCTCTCTTCATGCAGGTCGGTGTTCAGTCCCCGACCATCCAAGTGGTTGGGCACCATTCCTTTTCCCCGTCCTCTCCCAAATCAAAATGCACAAGGATTCCTTGTGCATTTTGATCCCTAGTGCATTTATATCCCTTCCAAGTGTTATTTAGTTGTAATGGCTTGGCGCTTTTTCGTATTAAATTTCTTCCCTTCTCTTCTTGAAGATCGGTGTTCGATCCCAATGGTTCAAGTGGTTTGTCCTCATATCCCAGCTCCTTGTCCTCATATCCCAGCTCCTTGTCCTCATATCCCAGCTCCTTGCCCTCATATCCCAGCTCCTTGTCCTCATATCCCAGCTCCTTGTCCTCATATCCCAGCTCCTTGTCCTCATATCCAAGCTCCTTGTCCTCATATCCCAACTCCTTGTCCTCATATCCCAGATCCTTGTCCTCATATTCCTGTCAAGTGCTGTGTACTCATACTGTCTTAGCGCTTTCTCCTGCTAATTACCTTAGCTTGCCTTACGTAGGTTGAATATAGTGTAAGGTTTGAGCCTTGTCTTGAACTGAAGGGCTCATATCTCAACAGTTCCTTATCAACATGGAGCAGCCATGCAGGGGGGCTGGTATCGTAGCAGCTACTGTAGTGGACATGCAAGGGGTAATATTGTATGCTGTAGTCGACATACTACAAAGCTGGCGTCGTAATAACAGAGGTACTGGACATACTGTAGGCTGGTATTATAATAATGATGGTATTGTATTGATAATAATAGCGGACATACTGTAGGCTCATATTGTTGCAATACTAATAGTGGATATGCTGTAGGTTGGTATCGTACCATCGCCAATAGTAGGTATTCTGAACGTTGGTATCTTCACAGCATTAAGGGGCATGCTGTAGGTTGGTATCGTACCATCGCCAATAGCGGACGTGCCAAAGTTAATTTCAATACCTGCATTAATACTCATAAGAGCTATATAATTGATCAATTATTACTCATATTATCGTTCTTTTGATATAACAACTTGCAGTAGTATCTTTGAGGTTGTGAACACGGCTCTCAAGTATTGGTTACTGATTATCTAAAAGACTCCCCAGATCTGGGTAGTGTTGTAGCTGGCCAGAGAATCACACCTTTCTCTCCATTTACCACTTCGTTCAAAATACAACTGTTTTTCCTAACCAGAAACGTACGAACCCAAGCAACCCACCTCACGTACCGACGCCGATGCGCAGAAAACGTCAGTATTATGGTATTCTATACTAATAACGACTCCTTTTTTTTAACAGATTGGTCGATTCCGTTAAAAATTTAAATTATTAGGGGGGGAAAGGAGAGGTTGCAGCGTATGAATAAAAAAGTACCTTCGTCCATCAAAATTTTTTGTTTGAGATTGATATCCAGGTGATGAGTTTGACATTCCAAAAACAGACATTTAGCGCGCTTTTATGGCGTGAGACACACAGGATGAGTATAGTGCCAGGTCGGGGTCATGCACCAGTCAGATGGTGCCGGCATGTCACGTACTGTCGCCTCTACACCACCTTTATTTCGAAAACGTTTTAAAACTTAATGGTTAATGGTCTTTTAATTAATGGTCTTAAAATTTGCTGTCCCTTCAGGTTCCTTACCACCGTCCCATCCCAAATCCTTCTCCTGACCCTTTCCAAGTGCTGTAAAGTCGTAATGGTTGGCGCTTTCCCCTGATAATTAAATTAAAATTCAGCTGATTTGGTAGTATTGGAATTAGTCGTTTTAGTGTTGAAACGGCGTAGGTGGCCAGCTGGTCCTGTTATCTTTCACATTCCCAATATTCGTTCATTTTTACCATCTATATTGTGCCTCTCCTCTTGCCTCAATAGAACTTAAAATGAACTTTCTGATCTTCCTTACAACTCCAACGTCTATCCTGCTGCATCACCACTCCCATAGTTACCTGTCTTGCCTCACCACCACTACAGTCGTTCCTCCACCACCATCACTGTGTCTTGGGGCACCAAGTGCTCCAAGATACAGTGCCTGGGGCACTATTCTTTCTCATTCACCTATCAAACATAGACAAAATACTAATCAGAGCTTCGTGTCATTCTTTTTTGTGATATCAAAATCAGCGTGAAAATGGCATGACAGAAGAGTGCAACAACTGGAAGGCCATGTCTCAAATATGCACATTCAAATCACAACTTATTGGAGCAAAAGATTTGGAGGGAAATGCAAAACAGACGCAATAAAGAGTATGTGTGCACAGGCGCAGAACACAATCATAATTTATTGTGTCAAGGCCAGGACAATAATTTGCTGTCTTTGATATATATATACATATACATATATATATATATATATATATATATATATATATATATATATATATATATATATATCAAGGACTTTCGAGAACTGAAAACTCACACCCCAGAAATGACTCGAACTCATACTACCAGAAGCAATGCATCTGATGTACAGGATCCCTTAACCACTCGACCAACACGACCGGACAAAAGAGGATGGTAGCCGAGGCTAATTCCCCATCGTCCCGCCGGCACTCTGTTGGTAATCTTGGGCATGGTATTTTATCAAATCACCTCATTCTTTGGGGCACACGTGAGGAACACAAATGCGAACAAGCCTGAACGGTCTCCAGGCATATATGCAACTGAAAACTCACACCCCAGAAGTGACTCGAACCCATACTGCCAGAAGCAATGCATCTGATGCACATTTCTATCCCGCCCGCAACCCATCCGCAAGTCCATCCAGCGGTCGACCCCACAGACGCTTTCATAAATTTTAACATGCTGTTCATTCAGAACGGAAATTTTCTCAAATAAAATTAATATTAGAATATATTAGCATATTGTACATATATAGGCATAGGTTAGGTGTTTAGATTCTGTTGGCAATTATTTGTATTTGTAGTACGTGGGTGAAGCATTTACAGCGTTGTGGTTCAAACAAAATTCGTCAGTGAGGTACTTGTTCCGGAAGTGTTCGAACGTCATCAGTTGTGAGTCGTGTGTAAAGCGCTTTTTATTCATACACAGCGGGGGTTTGACGGGTGCATGGAATCACTTTTAGGTCTTTGGAGGACGGGCTGCCGCCCGCAGCCCGTCCTCCAAAGACCCAAAAGTGATTCCAAGCACCCGTCAAACCCCCTGTTTATGAATGAAAAGCGCTTTACACACGACTCACAACTGTTGACGTTCGAACATTTTCGTAACAAGTGCTTCACTGACAAATTTTGTTCGAATGACCATGCTATAAATGCAGCCCGTCCTCCAAACAAAGATCCAAAAGTGATTCTATGCACCCGCCAAACCCCCTGTTTATGAATGAAAAGCGGTTTACACACGACTCACAACTGCTGACGTTCGAACATATCCAGAACAAGTGCTTCACTGACGAATTTTGTTCGAACCACAACGCTGTAAATGCTTCACCCACGTACTACAAATACAAATAATCGCCAGCAGAACCAAAACACCTGACCTAACCTAACTTATGCCTATTTATACACAATATGCTAATATATTATAATATTAATTTATACTTGAGAAAATTCCCGTTTTGAATGAACAGCATGTTAAAATTTATGAATGCGTCTGTGGGGTTGACCGCTGACTGTAATGGACTTGAGTTGAGGATGGGTTGATAAATGCTTCACCCACGTACTAGAAATACAAATAATTGTCAACAGAACCTAAACACCTAACTTATGCCTATATATGTACAATATGCTAATACATCATAATATTAATTTATATTTGAGAAAATTTCCGTTTTGAATGAACATGTTAACATTTATGAATGCGTCTGTGGGGTCGACTACGAAAGAATCACGGCACTTCAACCTCTTTCCATCAAATATATAAAATGTTGCTGGAACAAAAGTTTAGATTTTGATTAGACATTTGAACAAGTTCGTGTAGGAAGTGCTGAATGAGCCGAGTTGTAATGGTTATGTTGGCGGCTGCATGCAAAGGTTGTGATCTAGCTATCGTCAGGCAAACATGGCCGCAGGCTGCACGTGTGGGTAGAACAAGCTAACCTGACTACGGTAAACTATCCTCACGGCCGTCCCTCTTGCCTCACCATCCCCACGGCCGTCCCTCTTGCCTCACCATCCCCACGGCCGTCCCTCTTGCCTCACCACCATCACCACCACGGCCGTCCTTCTTGCCTCACCACCACGGCCGTCCCTCTTGCCTCACCACCACGGCCGTCCCTCTTGCCTCACCACCACGGCCGTCCCTCTTGCCTCACCACCATCACAACCACGGCCGTCCCTCTTGCCTCACCACCACGGCCGTCCCTCTTGCCTCACCACCACGGCCGTCCCTCTTGCCTCACCACCACGGCCGTCCCTCTTGCCTCACCATCCCCACGGCCGCCCCTCTTGCCTCACCACCACGGCCGTCCCTCTTGCCTCACCACCATCACCACCACGGCCGTCCTTGCCTCACTATCACCACGACATTCCTTTTAATTACGTAGTGTATAAAAGTGTTTGTGTTGATAAAGAGCAGGTGCCACATAGCCGCCGTTGTCAGGGTGATCTGGTAGCTTGAAGAGAAGTTGTCAAGTGCCCTCTAGAAAGCTCCTACCCTTGGTTAGGCGATGTTTCTCATGTATGCTGGTTGAGGAGTCTTGTGATGTTCACACTGTTGTCGTGCTGATGAGACCCCAACTTTTCACTGGATTTAGTCGGCATTTCGTATTATATCTTTCACTCCTGTATGCTCTCATTTGTGCAGGTTTGAAACCTGATTTATTAGTATGATTCTTGTGTATATTTTCAAGTTCAGATAGTAGTCCAAGACTGTTGATATCTAAATATATTTTATATGTCTTCCTCCGATTTTTGTGTTATTAGCGAAAGATTACATGTTTTGTGTTCCTGTCAATATTTGATATTAGACTGAGGAAGTGTAACAGTGCGAAGACCGAGCTCTTGTGTCTTACCCAACACCACCACCTCCATGGTCGTCCTTGTTGCCTTACCACTTACCACCTTGCTTCACCACTATCACAACGCCGACGGTTGTCCCTCTTGGCTCACCAACACCTTCAGCTTCGAGCTGATGTTGACAAACCCGTAGGGCGCTGTTAGATACATAATGTATTATTTATTGTTGGAAATAGGGGGGGGGAGGCAGATCAGAGTAACGGTGCTTAGTGGTGCAGATAAGAACACCAGAAAGCGAAGAGAATAGACGCGGAGCGGTGAAAATAGTGCAATGTGCAAGAAATGTGAATTGTATTGGCTGAAGTCATGGCCAGGGGAAATCGTGACCCCTTGTGTTTGGCGCACTTTAGTGTAATATAATGTTGGCGGTGTGTGACCAGAAATATTACCAAGAAAAATGAGCAAATATGATGATTATAGAATGACAGGCGCAAAGGTGCCAACAACAAAACTAAAATATAAGAGAATAGTGAGGTGGCAACAGTAGTGCGAAAGGAAGTATTAAGTGGCACAGACAAATTTAGTTTGAGCAGAGATAAACATTATGTAAAATGCAGACTGAGGTAAGAAGTGCAGAAACTAATGTGGAGGAAGAATAGAGGGCAACAAAAACACAAACCAACATTGCAACCGGTATTACCTCGCCACCGAAGCTGCCGCGCGTCGCCACCGAAGCTGTCGCGCGTCGAACCGAAACTGCCGCGCGTCGCCACCAAAATCGTCGAGCGTCGCCACCAAATTCGTTGAGCGTTGCCACCAAAGCTGTCGCGCGTCGACACCAAAACTGCAGCGCGTCGCCACCAAAATCGTGGAACGTCGCCACCGAAGCTGTCGCGCGTCGAACCGAAACTGCCGCGCATCGCCACCAAAATCGTCGAGCATCGCCACCAAATTCGTCGAGCGTTGCCACCGAAGCTGTCGCGCGTCGACACCGAAACTGCAGCGCGTCGCCACCAAAATTGTCGAGCGTCGCCACCTTAGCTGTCGCACGTCGCCACCGAAACTGCCGCGCGTCGCCATCGGCACTGTTGCCCGTTGCCACCAACACTGCTTCACGTCATCAACAACACAGCTGAATGTCGGCACACCTCTGCCGCGCGTCGCCATCTTCTGCCCCATGTTGCCATCGACTCTGCTGCATGTTGCCACCTACACTGCTGCCACTAGCCATACCACTTGCAGCCATTGACATACTCACGCATCGCCAACATCTCTGCCACAATTCACCACCCATTCTACCGCGCGTCTCCACCAAGAATACTGTGCATCGCCACCAGCAATACCGCGTGTCGCTACCAACAATACCGTGCGTCGTCACCAACAATACCGCGTGTCGCCACCAACAATACCGTGCGTCGTCACCAACAATACCGCATGTCGTCACCAACAATACCACGCGTCGCCACCAACAATACCGTGAGCAGGCGATGAGTCACAATAACGTGGCTAAAGTATGTTGACCAGACCACACACACTAGAAGGTGAAGAGACGACGTTTCGGTCCGTCCTGGACCATTCTCAAGTCGATTGAGAATGGTCCAGGACGGACCGAAACGTCGTCGTCTCTTCACCTTCTAGTGTGTGTCTGGTCGACAACAATACCGTGCGTCGTCACCAACAATACCGCGTGTCGCCACCAACAATATCGCGTGTCGTCACCAACAATATCGCGTGTCGTCACCAACAATACCGCGTGTCGCCACCAACAATATCGCGTGTCGTCACCAACAATACCGTGCTTCGTCACCAACAATACCGCGTGTCATCACCAACAATACCGCGTGTCGTCACCAACAATACCGCGTGTCATCACCAACAATATCGCGTGTCATCACCAACAATACCGCGTGTCACCACCAACAATACCGCGTGTCATCACCAACAATACCGCGTGTCACCACCAACAATACCGCGTGTCATCACCAACAATATCGCGTGTCATCACCAACAATACCGCGTGTCACCACCAACAATACCGCGTGTCATCACCAACAATACCGCGTGTCATCACCAACAATACCGCGTGTCATCACCAACAATACCGCGTGTCACCACCAACAATACCGCGTGTCATCACCAACAATATCGCGTGTCATCACCAACAATACCGCGTGTCACCACCAACAATACCGCGTGTCATCACCAACAATACCGCGTGTCATCACCAACAATACCGCGTGTCGTCACCAACAATACCGCGTGTCATCACCAACAATACCGTGCTTCGTCACCAACAATACCGTGCTTCGTCACCAACAATACCGCGTGTCATCACCAACAATACCGCGTGTCATCACCAACAATACCGTGCTTCGTCACCAACAATACCGCGTGTCGCCACCAACAATACCGCGTGTCATCACCAACAATACCGCGTGTCATCACCAACAATACCGTGCTTCGTCACCAACAATACCGCGTGTCGCCACCAACAATACCGCGTGTCGCCACCAACAATACCGTGCTTCGCCACCAACAATACCGTGCTTCGCCACCAACAATACCGTGCTTCGCCACCAACAATACCGCGTGTCGCCACCAACAATACCGTGCTTCGCCACCAACAATACCGTGCTTCGCCACCAACAATACCGCGTGTCGCCACCAACAATACCGCGTGTCGCCACCAACAATACCGCGTGTCATCACCAACAATACCGTGCTTCGTCACCAACAATACCGCGTGTCGCCACCAACAATACCGCGTGTCGCCACCAACAATACCGCGTGTCATCACCAACAATACCGTGCTTCGTCACCAACAATACCGCGTGTCGCCACCAACAATACCGCGTGTCGCCACCAACAATACCGCGTGTCATCACCAACAATACCGTGCTTCGCCACCAACAATACCGCGTGTCGCCACCAACAATACCGCGTGTCGCCACCAACAATACCGCGTGTCATCACCAACAATACCGTGCTTCGTCACCAACAATACCGCGTGTCGCCACCAACAATACCGCGTGTCGCCACCAACAATACCGCGTGTCGCCACCAACAATACCGCGTGTCGCCACCAACAATACCGCGTGTCGTCACCAACAATACCTCGCGACGACACCACTGCCATGCTCTGCCGCCTACACTATTGGGCGGTGCCATTGACACTGCTATGTTCTGCCACCGACATTGCTGTGCAACGCCATTGACACTTCTGTGCCACGCCCCCACTGATTCTTCCGCATGCCGCTATCTACACATCTGGGCATTGTTGCCGAAAGTGTCTACTGCCTCAGGCTTCCTCCTGCAGTGCCCCGCAGTGCTTCCACCGCCGATGCCCCGCGTCAGCCGCTGCTGGACGGGAAGCCACAACTGGCCACGGGGTCATGCCGACCTTGGGCACCGCCGTCAGGAGCACGCTGCCTCTGCCACTCCATTATACGAGGAAAGTGATAGCATGGATTATGAGAACGTTCACCTCCGAGGATCCCACAACACTTAATTCTATTTAAATGTTAATATGCTTCTGAAGTAGAGAGAATACATAGAACATATACGGCACGCATCGACACAATGAAACACCTACATTATTCTTTAGGTGTTTCGTCTCTCGAAACACCTTAACGTCTCAAGTCGTCGTGAGATCGTCTCGCAGCTTTCACAGTTTTCTTGTCTCTAGAAAGAAGACAAGAGAGGTATCAAATATATACACTAATATATACATAGAAGGTACTGGAGGACCAGGTCCCAAATTTGCACAGTAGATTAATGTACAAGGAGGTGGTCGACAAGTGCAATGATGGCAAAGAAGTGCCATGGTTGTGAAGTACCATGGTTGTGAAGTACCATGGTTGTGAAGTACCATGGTTGTGAAGTACCATGGTTGTGAAGTACCATGGTTGTGAAGTACCGTGGTTGTGAAGTACCATGGTTGTGAAGTACCGTGGTTGTGAAGTACCGTGGTTGTGAAGTACCATGGTTGTGAAGTACCATGGTTGTGAAATACCGTGGTTGTGAAGTACCGTGGTTGTGAAGTACCATGGTTGTGAAGTACCATGGTTGTGAAGTACCATGGTTGTGAAGTACCATGGTTGTGAAGTACCATGGTTGTGAAGTACCATGGCTGTGAAGTACCATGGTTGTGAAGTACCATGGTTGTGAAGTACCATGGTCGTGAAGTACCATGGTTGTGAAGTACCATGGTCGTGAAGTACCATGGTTGTAAAGTACCATGGTTGTGAAGTACCATGGTTGTGAAGTACCATGGTTGTGAAGTACCGTGGTTGTGAAGTACCATGGTTGTGAAATACCGTGGTTGTGAAGTACCATGGTTGTGAAGTACCGTGGTTGTGAAGTACCACGGTTGTGAAGTACCATGGTTGTGAAGTACCGTGGTTGTGAAGTACCATGGTTGTGAAATACCAAAGTCTCAAAGCTCTCCAAATGTGCTCACTTGAAAGAAGACCAGAGAGAGATATCAAATAATAGACACGTGGAAAATACTGGAGGGCCAGGTACCAAACCTACACAGTAAAATAGCAACATTCTGGAGTGAACAATGTGGAAGAAAATGCAGAATAGAACCAGTGAAGAGCAGAGGTGCCATAGGCACAATCAGAGAACACTGTATGAACATCAGAGGTCCACGGTTGTTTAACGTCCTCCCAGCGAGTATAAGAAATATTGCCGGGACAACCGTGGACATCTTCAAGATAATACTAAATTGTTTTCTAAAAGAAGTGCCGGACCAACCGGGCTGTGGTGCATATGTGGGCATGCGGGCCGCTTCAAGCAACAGCCTGGTGGACCAAACTCTCACAAGTCAAGCCTGGCCTCGGGCCGAGCTTGGGGAGTAGAAGAACTCCCAGAACCCCATCAAGCAGGTACCAGGACGTCCGTCCTGCCTCAACCAGTACCAGGACGTCCGTCCTGCCTCACCACTACCAGTACCAGGACGTCCGTCCTGCCTCACCTCTACCAGTACCAGGACGTCCTTCCTGCCTCACCACCACCAGTATCAGGACGTCCTTCCTGCCTCACCACTACCAGTACCAGGACGTCCTTCCTGCCTCACCACCACCAGTACCAGGACGTCCGTCCTGCCTCACCACTACCAGTACCAGGACGTCCTTCCTGCCTCACCACCACCAGTATCAGGACGTCCTTCCTGCCTCACCACTACCAGTACCAGGACGTCCTTCCTGCCTCTCCACCACCAGTACCAGGACGTCCTTCCTGCCTCACCACTACCAGTACCAGGACGTCCTTCCTGCCTCACCACTACCAGTACCAGGACGTCCTTCCTGCCTCACCACCACCAGTATCAGGACGTCCTTCCTGCCTCACCACTACCAGTACCAGGACGTCCTTCCTGCCTCACCACTACCAGTACCAGGACGTCCTTCCTGCCTCACCGCCACCAGTACCAGGACGTCCTTCCTGCCTCACCGCCACCAGTACCAGGACGTCCTTCCTGCCTCACCACCACCAGTACCAGGACGTCCGTCCTGCCTCACCACCACCAGTACCAGGACGTCGTCCTGCCTCACCACCACCAGGACCAGGACGTCGTCCTGCCTCACCACCACCAGGACCAGGACGTCGTCCTGCCTCACCACCACCAGTACTAGGACGTCAGTTCTGCCTCACCACCACCAGTACCAGGACGTCGTCCTGCCTCACCACCACCAGGACCAGGACGTCGTCCTGCCTCACCACCACCAGTACCAGGACGTCTGGCCTGCCTCACCACTACCAGACAAAGACCCACACAAAAGACTACATGGAAAGTGAAATCTGGATCCCAAATTATAATCTATATAGATGTGACAGAGTAATTAGGTCAAGTGGAGGAGTAGGTCTGTATATTAAAGGGGAACGGGCATGCACAGAGCTCCTGAACTCGACCAATGAGGTGGTAGAGGTACTTGGAATCAAGGTAGAAATATAAATTTAATTATTATTCTAATACAAACCACCAGATGCAACAGTCTACT
This sequence comes from Procambarus virginalis, assembly GCA_020271785.1. Lineage (NCBI taxonomy): Eukaryota > Metazoa > Arthropoda > Malacostraca > Decapoda > Cambaridae > Procambarus > Procambarus virginalis. Next base: position 24,586,467 of record WNGS01165751.1, on the reverse strand, counting down.
CTGATTCACTGAATAGATCCACAAAATAGAGAATATCCTTGATAACCTAGCAACCCCAGTACCAGATATTATCTTCCTTTGAGACTTCAATCTACTCGGGCTACGACGAGAGACTACGGGAAATCAATCTACTCGGTTTAAAATGGAGAATAGTAAACAATAATGTTATAGCAGGAAATCAACCTGGAAATAACCACCCACAGGTCAGAGAACTACTGAGATTCTGTGACAAATTCTCGCTCAGTCAGCAGCAGATTACAGAACCAACTAGGAATGAAAACACGCTGGACCTGATATTCACGAACAATGATGAGCTAATAAGAGACATTACTGTCTCAGACACTACGTACTCGGACCACAAGCTCATTGAAGTGCAAACTAACATTAATAAAGGTAGTAGGCCCAATAGAAACAACAAGCGAGAAGGGTTATTCAATAAATTAAATTTTAATGATAAAAGGATAGACTGGGAGAAAATAAACAGGGAACTTACAAACATTTAATGGGAAAATGTTCTAAGTAATAAAAATCCTAAACAAGGAATAGGAAAACCGACTTCTGAAGCATATGAAGTCTGTCTGAAACATGTTCCTTTGAGGAAAACCAGAAGAGGTCCAACGTAGAAAGAGAACGCAGACGACACTACAAAAGAAGAAAAACTTAACGGAAATGCTTAAGCAGACGCGACTTTCCATACAGAGAAGGAATAATTTAAACAGGGAGATTGAAGAAATTGAACGAGACAGAAGCATTCATATCAGATTGAAGAAAGGCAACTTGAACAGAAAGCAATTCAAGAAATAAAGAAAAACCAAAATATTTCTTTACATGTGCGAAATCAAAAAAAAACCACAGCCAGTATTGGACCTATTCCGTACTAGTGAAGGTTCTACCCTTAGGATGACAAAGAATTAGTGAAATCCTAAAAAGCACTATGAGGACATGTTTAGACACTGACAAACAGCATGAAAGTGGAAGTTCCGGACAACTTCTTAATGAGTGATATCCAAACTCCTGTAATATAACTGATATCAACACCAGGGTGGCAGATTTTGAAAGAGAAATTGACAACATGCCCATGCACACAGCCCCGGGTCCAGCTCATGGAATTCAATATTTATAAAGAAATGCAAAGTTCCAGTAGCACAGGCACTCAGTATAGTGTGGAGGAAGAGCTTGGACACGGGAGAGATACCAGATGCGCTACCAGATACCAGAGATGTTCTTCCTGCCCCACCACTATCAGTACCTGGACTTCCGTCCTGCCTCACCACCACAGTACCAGGACGTCCTTCCTGCCTCACCACCACCAGTACTAGACGTACTTCCTGCCTCACCACTGCCAGTACCAGGAACTCCTTCCTGCCTCACCACCACCAGTACCAGGACGTCCTTCCTGCCTCACCACCACCAGTACCAGGACCTCCTTCCTGCCTCACCACTACCAGTACCAGGACGTCCTTCCTGCCTCACCACTACCAGTACCAGGACGTCCTTCCTGCCTCACAACCACCATTACCAGGACGTCCGTCCTGCCTCACCACTACCAGTACCAGGACGTCCGTCCTGCCTCACCACTACCAGTACCAGGACGTCCTTCCTGCCTCACCACCACCAGTACCAGGACGTCCTTCCTGCCTCACCACTACCAGTACCAAGACCTCCGTCCTGCCTCACCACTACCAGTACCAAGACCTCCGTCCTGCCTCACCACTACCATACCAGGACGTCCGTCCTGCCTCACCACCACCGTACCAGGACGTCCTTCCTGCCTCACCACCACCAGTACAAGACCTCCGTCCTGCCTCACCCACCACCAGTACCAGGACGTCCCTTCCTGCCTCATCACCACTACCAGTACCAGGACGTCCGTCCTGCCCACCACTACCATACAGACCTCCGTCCTGCCTCACCACTACCAGTACCAAGACCTCCGTCCTGCCTCACCACCACCAGTACCAGGACGTCCTTCCTGCCTCACCACTACCAGTACCAGGACGTCCGTCCTGCCTCACCACCACCAGTACCAGGACCCTCCGTCCTGCTCACCACTACCAGTACCATGGACGTCCTTCCTGCCTGCCTCACCACTACCAGTACCAGGACGTCCGTCCTGCCTCACCACCACCAGTACCAGGACGTCCTTCCTGCCTCACCACTACCAGTACCAGGACCCTCCGTCCGGCCTCAACACTACCAGTACCAGGACCTCCCGTCCTGCCTCAACACTACCAGTACCAGGACCTCCTTCCTGCCTCACCACTACCAGTACCAGGACCTCCTTCCTGCCTCCCACTACCAGTACCAGGACCTCCTTCCTGCCTCACCACTACCAGTACCAGGACGTCCGTCCTGCCTCACCACCACCAGTACCAGGACGTCCTTCCTGCCTCACCACTACCAGTCCAGGACCTCCGTCCTGCCTCACCACCACCCNCTCCCAGAACCCATCAACCAGGTATCAACCAGGTATCAACCAGTTCATAATAAATTTCATAAGAAAGATTTGTTGTAGAGGCAAAGAAATAAATTAAATGTATACCAACATTTTTGAGATATAAGATGGAGGTACAAAATTGTTTTTACCAAGACAGAGATACAGAACTAGAAAACAGAGTTCAACATAAACTGTTGAATTTATACACAAAGTATTGCTCCATACACTCCAAAAGGTGTATAAAGTGTATGGAACAATACTTGGCAGAGACACAGCATGAAATGATAATACAGTAGCAAATAAAGCCAAGACCCAACCAAAATTGCTCTACAGCCACAGCAGCTCGAAAACAACAGTGAAAGAACAGGCAATGAAACTAAGAAAGGGGGAGGACAAGTACTGACAAGGATGACAAGGTATGTGAAGAACTCAACAGGAGATGTCAGGAGGTCTTCCTAATAGAGCAAGGGAAAGTTCCCAAACTGAGAGAGGTGGCAGTAAACCAAGCAGCTTTGGAAAATGTTGAAATTTCTAGAGATGAGGTTAGGAGGTATGTGCTGGAACCGGAAGTAACACAAGCTGTTGGACCTAACAGAATCTCAGCATGGACATTAACGAGGGTATAGAAGCACTGTGTGCCACTCTCTATGGTGTATAATAGGTCACTGGAAATAGGAGACCTATCAAAAAGTTGGAAGATACTTAACATACTCTCAAAATACAAAAAATTGTGACCGGCAGGAAGTACTGAACAGCAGGTCAGTGTCTCTTAACTTTTATACTATGCAAGATGACGGAGAAAATTGTGAGAAAAATCCTAGTGGTACATCTAGAGAGAGAGGATTAGACGAGAACTCTTGGATAAATTTGAAGAAAGCTGAACAGTGCAAACTGAACTAGCAGGTCCATTGTTCTTCACAATGAAATGTGTCGAGTAAAACGTGTATGGGGCAAGTAACAAAATCAGCAGACTAACAGACGTTGTCACAGCTCGAGTAAGACTTGGCTACAAGTATCTCTGGCAGTTGGGCTTGTATAGGTATCTAGATGAAGTAAAGTGTAAAGTGTGTGGACAAAGACAGGGACACACTTGAGCATTATATATTAGACTGTAATAAAATTGAGCCATTTAGAGAAAAATCTAAACTCACGCTGTAAGAAATGGCAAACCATCTTATTGCTAAGGATAAAATATCTGAAATTCTTGCACTGAATCCATATTTTGCTCCCAGTAGATAAACGATATACGAGATTAAGAAGTACGTAGTGTGTTGTGAAGACTAATAATAACAAACATCAGCTCCCATGAGCTCCAGCAGCTCAAACAATTATGTATATACTTACCATTAATGTATATGATATGATTCAATCATATGATTCAATATGATTGAATACCTATGATTTCAATACATAGCTATTAAAATAGAACTTTCTCTGTAACTAGCTGACATTATAATTATAAGATGTGAAGGATAGATATAAATGTTAGTGTAATAAACTCCGTTGAGGTCTGATAAAGACCTTTTGTGCCCTCTGTAATTTTTTTTTTTACCCTACCCCTCGCGGGATGAGTATGGGGTGCACAATAAACTAGCCGCCTCCGACGACAACAGTCAAAACCACCAACACGGTTCAAAGATGATAAATCGTGCCTCATTGGTTTAATAAAATTCTTCAACCAAGCCACAAGAATGTTACATTGTTGTACCGTCAGAAAACCTTTGGCACAGTACCCCACAAGAGGCTGCTGCCATAAGTTAGAGAAGCAGGAAGGAGTAATAGGTAAGGTGCTCCAGGGAAGGAGTAAGAACCCAAGCAGCAGAAAACAGCGAGTTATTGTGTGCTGGCGGAGATTGATCTCAGAATGGCAAGATGTCACAAGCAGTGGCCCACAGAGTTCTGTACTCTAACCTATCCTGTTTCTGATACACCTAAACGGTCTTCCAGAGGGTATAGACTCATGCTTCTCAATGTCTACAGATGCTGAAATTATGAGGAGGCTTAAGATAGGATAATAGCAAGAGATTACAAGATGACCTGGACAACCTGAAGGAATGATCCAATTATTTTGGTACTGAAAACTAAAACTTTTTGCAGGAGAAGAGGTTATAAGACAGATCTTATGGAACAGAACGACTGAGTCTGAAGTAATAATGTCAGAAAGTCTAAGATTCAGAGAGCACAACTAAGCAAACATGGAAAATTTTGACTTGATAAGGAGACCTTCTAAAGCAATTAATGATAGTTCTTGTAGAACTTGTGGTATCTCCAATTGTTCGGTCCTCGCACCCACTTTCAAGATAGCAAAGCCAGAAAGCTTACGGAGATACGTTATTACTTGCATGGGATCAGCGTAGCGCTTAATCTCTTGGGACTATCTCTTGTTCTTAAAACTGCGCTTCTTGGACCCGAGACTAGATGTTTCTCAATATGTACATTGGAAAATACTGAAAGTCAAGGTCCAAACTCGTATATTAAAATTACGACATACCAGAGGGAGAACAGGTTGCAATGTAATATATATATCCAAAAAATAGTCTAGGTTTCATTAGCTAACCAATGTAAGAAGTGTCGCCGGAACACTGGTGGAGGACTTTCCTAGAGGGAGGACTAGCCTACATTCTGTTGGAGTTACTTGATCAGCCTGCCTCTGATGGCTATATGGCATCATATAGCCATCAGAGGCAGGTTACAGGTTACGTAGACAGTTACGTAGACAGCCAACCTCACAGATCACAGTAACACTCTGGAAATTGCTCACAGATAATACACACATACGTACATTTTTTATGGTTAGTCTGAAAACACCTTCAAGTGTGTCAGGAACAGCCATTGTTTTTTTTTTACAGATATTTAGAAACAGCCATTTCATGTTAGTCTAAAAATTATTATTAGACAGTTATATAAGTTGACAATTAAACACCGTATACGTGAGACAAATACCCCCCCCCTCCCTCCCCCTCCTCCCCCCGCGTCTCTCACTAAATTGTGTAAATACACACAACATGCACTTCTCTCGCATTAAAGCACACACATGCTCAACACGGGACGTGAGGCGTTATTGGGAGAGGGAGGGAATTATCAGGGGAACGCGCCAAGCCATTACGACTATATCGTAAAGAGGTCTGTTATCGATTATATCTTGGAAGGGGTCAGGATAAGGATTTGGGATGGGACGGGGGGGGGGGAATGGTGCCCAGCCATTTGGACGGTCGGGGATTGAACGCCGACCTACAAGAAGCGAGACCATCACTGTACCGTCCAGCCCAAGTGGTTGGGCAGTTATAGGAAGAGTAGAGCAGTTCAGTGTTCAGTTAGCAGTTCAATGTTGAGTTAGCAGTTCGGTATTGCGTTAGTATTTGAGCATTGAGTTGATTTATGTTGTTAGCATAGTTAGAATGAAGTTAAGAGTTAGAATGTTGAGTTAGTAGTAGAGCATTGAGTTGGCAGTTGGGTAATTAGTTAAGAGTTAAGCAATCAGTTGAGTGTTGAGCTAGAAGTTAAAGACTGAGTTATTAGTGAAGCCTTAAGCTAGTAGTTGATGGTTGATTTAGCAGTTGAACATGTCAACTGACTAGTTGGTGACTTGGTGCATGTTGTAAGGGATTTGAAGTGAAGTTTTGTCCGGTGTAGAAATGAGTTGTCTTCATTTATTATCTAGCTCATCTCCGTCGTGTGAGCAGCTGTGGAAAGTTAGAACACAGAAAAGGGGCTCACGCACTCAACCCCAATATCCGTTATCTTAACAAGTTACAACATTGATGTACTTGAGTTTGATCACTTCGTACGGACAATCTGTTTACAACGTTCGTTATTTTATTTTCATTCGTTAAAGGTAAAATGTCTCTTACCCCCGTGGAGTGTGGCGGAATGGTCACATTCACTCACACGGGGTCAGGAGCCAGACCCTGAAGAATTTGATGCTAAGCATTTGGAATGTTCAGCTATTAAATCTGGTTCCTCTTTGTGATGCACTCGTCTGGTGGGCGGCGGTGGAAGGGCCACAGCCACACAATGGGCACAGTTCACGCTCGTTCAGTTGTCATTACAGGAAGTTTATTGAGGTAGCCTACATGAGCAGGTAATGTGTGTTCGCTGTGCAGCACAGTATTGCACATGATGCGTTCACAAGCAAAGCCAGCTTTAAGGATATACGGTTAATGTAGATAATGTTAGAGTAGCTATGGAGTACAGCAATTAGTGTTTGTATGTGCAAGCTGTGCGAGTTGACATACACCATAAACACTATCTATACACTTGGAAAATATTAGATGTTTGGCCAAGATTTTATATATATTTTGGATTAAATGCTATTTTTTTAACATAAGTGAGAGTAGTTTTGGTGAGAAACATCTGGGCAGCTGTAGATATGTGGTGGCGCAAACTACCAGAGATAGTTATGAGGTAGTAGTAGCAGCATCTAGGCGTGTGTTGGCCTTACTGAATGACCCGTACATGTGTAGCTCCTCCTGCATGGTAGTGTAATGGTAGTTGGAATAGTTAGTGTATGGTTGATTTTGTCTTAAATTTATTACCTTCTGATGAAGTTGCTGGTATATTGTGTTCCTCGGACCGTTTACAAGTACTCCGAGGGTGTCAGTATTGTATCAATTTTGGACAACATTCATGTGAAACACACTGTGGTTCCAGCTTTAATAACTAGTGTATGGGTGCCGTGCCGTGAAACACAGCCATGTTATACTTATGTCTTTAAGAGTTGTGTGACGATAGGGATAACACTCACTTGAAATTTGTATGCCAATTTTGTACGCAGACTTGACATACTTGGATAGGATTTTGTGTAATGTCATCCCTCATTCACAGGAGATGACATGGACATGTATCTAATGACATGGACATGTCATTAATATTTGTGATAAAGGCTTTTTGGATTGAATCCAAAGACTTACATTTGTTATAGTAATTCTGATAGTGTCGTAAGGTATTTATACAGACGCGAAGTTTTCACCCATTGTACCAGTATTGTTAGAACGTGAGACAAAATTGTTGGTGTGAAGGTAGGAAGAAGGTTAGCGCATAGTGGAGTGTGTAGCGGATGTCAGGGAGGGAGCTGTGTGTATGGACAACTGACCAAAGTCATCAGTTCAAGCACGTTTATTGAGACAATAAAATACATCTCAAAGGGATAGAGTAGCTTAGGCTATTTCTACCCCCCCCCCCCCCCAAGTCATCAGTGAGGTGGCGAAGCACTGTTGTGGAGATGGTGTTTTTCACCACTTTCTTACGCTCACTAGAATATAAAAGGCTTATCTTTGTGATTGGGTTGTTTCTCGTCCCTGTCTTGTGTGGTGAGGGGTTGGGACATATCTTCCTCGTCAATACATCTCTGCCACTTATCAAGTGATACACATTTGTTATCGTATATTGCATGTAAATATTTTTCAAACTAGAAAACGGTCAATGTGTATTGTTTTGGACATCAGTAGCAGTTTGAGTTTGTTTTTAATACCTAAAAGCAATAGCAAATGGGGCAGTGTTGTGGTGGTGGGGGCAGTAAAGCTATAATGGTTGGCGTGGCATGATGGTTCACGTGAGGCTTGCGTGACGGTCAGCGGGAGGGGGGGGGAGGTCGTTATTGCAACATTGTGAGACGGGATGGGGGGGGGGGTATTGGTACATGAGGGGAGGCGCCTGCTGGTAGAGGACAAAGGAGGAGGAGCCTAGTGAGGACAGGCGAGGCCGCGTACCCCATGTCAGACCGAATTTGAAGAAATGTTTGTTATAAAAGTCGGGAGAATAGAAGCTGGATTGAACAAGCGTACAGCCTTCATATGGACGGCTAAAGTAGAGAGGAAATTGTCCTCAACCCAAGTAAACTACCCTGGCCTCTGTGTGTAAAGACGGCACAGGACTTTAAGGTCAGATTGAGTTTCAGCAAGAGCTGGCCTGGCCTGCTAACGTAAACTGAGGGCCAAGTTTACACCGGCGTAACCATTGCGGCGTAAGCTGGGTGTGGTAGAGTATGATGTGAGCCGGGTTTAGGCCGGCGGCCGGTGAGGTCTGCGAGCTAGAATACAGAGCAGGAGGAGTGTGCACGCACCAGCTAAACCCCTAGGACATTGTGCGGCGGCCAAACTGACGTGTGCTGTTCTCCGGCAGCTGGCGCGCTGGTGGTGGCGTGGGCGACGATGGCGGGAGAGGGTGGTGGTATTGGTGGTGTCGGAGGACCACTGGGGCTGGCAGACGGCAGAGGCGACAACGACGGCATGAGCACCGCCAACTCCGGCAACCGCGTCTACCCATGCCCAGACTGTGATAAGGTATTCCGACACCCTCGCTCCTACTACCAGCACCAGCACGTCCACCGCGGCACTCACTCTTGTCCAGGCTGCCGCAAGCTCTTCTCTCGCCGCTGGGACCTTCTGCGGCACCTCAATAAGAACAAGTATGGTTGCCCTGCCCGCTGGCGGGAGGGGGGCCGCCACCCCCCCTACCACAACTCCCTCAGCCTATCGGCTCTGGCCTCTGCCGCAGCCGTAGCCGCCACCTCGCAAGAGGCGGTGCCCACCGGGGACCCTCCAGACCACTTTCAGACCCTGGAGGCGCCCCTGCACGCCGCCCCGTGGACCATCGCTACTGTGGCCTCGTCCCAACGACGCAGTGGTGGTGGCAGTAGCCGCGAGCCCCGCCCTCCGGAGCCCCCAGCCTCCACAACCTCCCCGTGAGGGTGGCGCCTGACTGGAGCTCCGCCTCCACAGACGCCCACAACACTAGCTGTGATAGCCTCATGACCCAGAGTCACGCAGGCCCCAGCCACACACACGCAACCCCTCGCCCAACACCCGACGCCACCGCCGCCACACTCGCCAAGACTCGGCCCCGTCCACCCAGGCCCCCGCGCTCTCGTCACGTAACACTGTACCTGTCCTCGCTGAATACTGCATCGCTCCGCCACCGGCCTCCTCCCGCCGCACCTCAACATGCCCACTTCACCCTGGTTGACCACCATCTCAACCATACCCAGTCACCCACACATCTTATCTCCCACTAGACTCCCTACACCACCATCGGGAATGTAACAACTGATCAAACTCTGCCTCAACACTAGCAAAGAAACACCACGCAACTCCCAGTTCGAAATTTCAATTATTAGTTCTTATTATTCTCTACAATGTGTTTGTTGCGCCAGAAGTTGTTTCAGTTTCATCTACCATAAGAAACACCTTTCAGGCTAACAACCTAAATATTGACATTTTATAATGTATTTGTATTTTTTTATTATTAAATTTAAGATCTATCTAGCCAAGATGACTGGGTGACTCATCTAACGAGGCGGCACTGGTAACCCGTCATTATGTTTATTTCAAACTTTGTTTAAATGTTAGTGTTATAGCATAATATGCATGCATTCAATTTATTAATAGTTGTAGAGGGGGTGAGTGATCCAGCCAACGTTACCATTGCTGTTATGTGATGAGCTGCCGCACCTGAGAACGTCTTGATGCTAACTGCAAATGTGTATTGTTCAAAACAAAAGTGCATCGTTGATACACAGATTCTGACGAGGATATATTGAAACCATCCGTGTATATTCATATCGTTAATATATAGATTTTAATATATAACTTATGTGTATTAACACTCATTATATGAAGTATTGTTATTATTTTCATGGTATGTATTAGATTTATCGGAGTTAGGCTCCTGCAACATTCACAAGTGTTATAATACTTCATACCTGGGCATAATTGTGAAGAGTAGTCTGCAACAAGTATACACGGTAAATATGGGAGCGCTAAGAGCCTTGAGGTGCACACATTAGAGCCTTGAAGAGTTCTTGGTGCACTGAAGATGTCTGGGGGGGGGAGTACCATAGCCGGATGATAGCAGTATTTACCTCGGGAGTAACTGATGGCAGCTCCTCTACCAGTGAAGAGGTTGAATCGTGTACCAGTTGATTGTTTCCATGCCTATGAGAAGACATGAGAAACATTCCTCACATGTAATACTTGAGGGGATGGATATCCTCCTGGCCTGCAGAACACGGCACGCTTGTGACCAGTGATTGTCTATTTCCAACCTCAAACTACTTCGCTATAATTTAACTCTTTTTTTTTTTAAGTTTCTGAGCCATGCGCTCATCAAGATAGCACCTATGTAACGCAGGTAAGCAAGGTAATGGTGGCGTGTGTGTGTGCGCGTGAGTGCTGGTATGTGCGTGTACTTGTGAGTGTGTTCATGTAGAAGTGCGGGTGTGTGCAGGTTGTTATAAAGAGTAAGGAGAATAAAGAGAGAGAGAGAGAGGGGGAGGGGCAGACGGGCCAGGCAGGGAGGGAGGGAACAAAGTGCCCACGTTGGTGCTCGTAGTATGACAAGAGTGTAGCAATTACTGGGGGAATGTCCAAGACTCACACATGGAGAGCCTAAACCAGTAAGTCGGTTTGCAACTGGCGTGCAGACGGGACAGGGAGAGGACGGTGTGGTAGGGGAGAGTAGTCGTGACTAGCAGCAGAGTGAGGTCACGGCTTCCTCTCTCTCTCTCCCACCACCTCTACTATCCCTACCACTACTGTCATCACTAACACTACCACTACTGTTGCAGTCACTGCCACTACCACTTACATCATCACTGCTACTACTACTACTACTACTACAGCCACCGATGATACCACTACCATCTACAATACCATTTACAATTCCCTCACCAACCACCAGCAATACCATCTACACTGCGATCACCAACAGCAAGTGCTACCATCTGCACATCTACCACTTACCACCTACACTATTACCACCACTACTACCATCTACATTACAACCGTCATCATTGCTACTGTCATCACTACCATAGTCCCAGCCACTATTATTACTGCTGTTATAACTACTACTGCTAGTACTACCACCATCACTACTGTCATACCACCACCATCACTACTGTCAGTACCACCACCACGACTGTCAGTACCACCACACCATCACTACTGTCAGTACCACGACCACCATCACTACGTCAGTACCACCACATCACTACTGTCAGTACCACCACCACTACTGTCAGTACCACCACCACCATCACTACTGTCAGTACCACCACCACCATCACTACTGTCAGTACCACCACCATCACTACTGTCAGTACCACCACCACCATCACTACTGTCAGTACACCACCACCATCACTACTGTCAGTACCACCACCACCATCACTACTGTCAGTACCACCACCACCTACTGTCAGTACCACACCACCATCACTACTGTCAGTACCACCACCACCATCACTCTGTCAGTACCACCACCACCATCCTACTGTCAGTACCACCACCACCATCACTACTGTCAGTACCACCACCATCACTACTGTCAGTACCACCACCATCACGACTGTCAGTACTACCACCATCACTACTGTCAGTACCACACCACCACCCATCACTACTACTGTCATACCACCACCACTACTGTCAGTACCACCACCACCACCACTACTGTCAGTACTACCACCATCACTACTGTCAGTACCACCACCACCATCACTACTGTCAGTACCACCACCACCATCACTACTGTCAGTACCACCACCACCATCACTACTGTCAGTACTACCACCACCACTACTGTCAGTACCACCACCACCATCACTACTGTCATTACCACCACCACCATCACTACTGTCAGTACTACCACCACCACTACTGTCAGTACCACCACCACCACCACCACCACCACTACTGTCGTACCACCACCACCACACTACGGTCAGTACCACACCCACCATCATTACTGTCAGTACTACCACCATCACTACTGTCAGTACCACCACCACCACTACTGTCAGTAACTACCACCATCACTACTGTCAGTACCACCACCATCACTACTGTTAGTACCACACCACCACCATCACTACTGTCAGTACCACCACCACCATCACTACTGTCAGTACTACCACCACCACTACTGTCAGTACCACCACCACCACCACCACACTACTGTCAGTACCACCACCACCATCACTACTGTCAGTACCACCACCACTACTGTCAGTACCACCACCACCCCTACTATCAGTACCACCACCACCATCACTACTGTCAGTACCACCACCACCACCACTACTGTCAGTACCACCACCACCATCACTACTGTCAGTACCACCACCACTACTGTCAGTACCACCACCACCACTACTATCAGTACCACCACCACCATCACTACTGTCAGTACCACCACCACCATCACTACTGTCAGTACCACCACCACCATCACTACTGTCAGTACTACCACCACCACTACTGTCAGTACCACCACCACCACCACNGTATAAAAACACAAATGTAACAAAGTGCATCTTCATAGATGGCCTCTTACATGAGGCAAGTGCAGTATTTGCAGCCCTAATGGAAACTCACACCAAGGACTACCATGATGGTGAAATATGGATTGTACAATCTTTTCAGATGTGACAGAAAACACAGGCTACAGGGTGGGGTCAGCCTGTACATCAAGGACACACTCATCTGCACTGAGCTGCTAAACACCACAAATGATATGGTGGAAGTGCTGATAATCAAAATAGAGATCTTAATTGTACTTATTGTCCTTGTATATAAGTTACCGGAGGCAAATCATCAGCAGTTTAAAGACCAACTAATGAAAATTGAACACTGCTTAGAAAACCTCACTAATCCAGCCCCAAACATCATCCTGCTTGGGGACTTCAGCCTACAGCACTTGAAATGGAAGACCATAGCTGATACAGTTGTATCAGAGAATTCAGGGAAGTAGCCTAAATGAACAGTCACATGCAAATGACCTGCTACGGATGTGCGACAGGTTTGCCTTAAACCAGCAAATAGTAGAACCAACTAGGAAGGAGAACATGCTGGACCTCATTTTCACTAATAATGATGAATTGATCAGGACCATAATGATTACAAATACTGTACTTGTTACTCAGATCACAACTTGATTGAAGTTCTGACAAGCATGGGGGAATAGACCTTCAAAACCAGTCCCGATTCCCAGTGTAGGAGATTTCAGCAAATTCAACTTTAATAATAAACAGATAAACTGGGATCAAATAAACCAAGACTTCACAGAAATAAGCTGGGAAGAACAGCTAGAAAATGCAAACCTGAACCAGTGCCTGGGAAAAATAAGCTCAGTAACACCAGAAATATGCTCAAACCGCATACCCCAAGAAAAAAGAGGAAGAGATGCAGATTGGAACGGGAATGTCATTCCCTCTATAAGTGAAGAAAATGAATCGCGGAACAACTTGAGAGTCGCACCCTATCTCAAGAACGGCAAAGAAGGTTAGGTAGGGAAATGGAAACAATTGAACTAAAGCTACAGGAAGCATACAAAACCCAGGAGAGGCAGAGAGCAAAAGGGCATCAGTGAAATAGAGAGAAATCCGAAATATTTTTCTCCTATGCAAAATCAAGATAAATAACCAGATCTAGTATCGGGCCCCTGCGAATGGGAGATGGAACTTTCACAGATGACAACAAAGAAATGAGCGAAATACTGAGGAAGCAGTACGACTCTGTTTTCAGCAAACCACTAAACACACTGAAGATTGATAACCCAAATGAATTTTTCATGGATATGATACCAACATCAAATCATTTATCAGGTGTCACCCTATCCACACTGGATTTTGAAGAATCAATAGACAGTATGCCTATGCACTCTGCACCAGGCCCTGATTCCTGGAACTCTATATTCATCACGAACTGTAAAAAGCTACTATTGCAGGCCCTTCACATTCTTTGGAGACAAATCCTAGATACTGACATTATCCCTGACATACTAAAAACAGCAGAGATAGCACCACTCCATGAAGGATGAAATAAGGCAGAGGTAAAAAATTACAGACCGATAGCACTAACATCATACATCATAAAAGTCTTTGTGAGAGTGCTAAGAAGTAAGATCACAAAATACATGGAATCACAGCATCTCCATAACCCCGGACAATATGGTTTCAGAACAGGGCACTCTTGCCTATCACAGTTGCTGAACCACTATGGCATGGTGCTAGATGCCATGGAAGACAAACAAAACGCTGATGTAATTTACACAGATTTCGCAAAAGCCTTCGAGAAACATGACCATTTGAAGCACCCCCGGAAGCACCTCAAGGTAACCTCATGGTATACTGTATTATCATTAAGTCTAGCCAGCCTGTAGTCTTAACTCGGGCCCCATAATGTTCGCAGTTATGCTGCATTCTTTTGCAACATTTCTAGGCTGATATTCGGTCTCGGGTTTTTTGTTGTTCTGACGGGGGTAGGCTTAGCCTTGGTTTGTGGAATTTGATTAATGTTCCTTGATTAACCAGGAACATTTATCAAATACCAAGCAGGGCTTGTGGAGCAAATACTGTTTGGTATTTGATTAACGTTCCTGGTCCCAGTCGGTCATGTGTTGCTTTGGGCAGTGTCTCCTGGCCTGGATTCTCTCCTTCGCCTTAATATCTGCCTCTTCTCGTCCTCCCTGGTAAGGTGTGTGTTTTCATTCTCCATAATTGGTTATCTTTTGGGAGCCACCGAGGCTCCCCCAGACACTCTGCATTGAATGTAGTGAAATGCCTCTTTCTGGTATATCTGTGGTGCCTCCCTGATTCCCTCCCTCAAGGCTTGTCAGTTTGTCAGCTACAGAACTGATCAGGGGAGCCGGCTGTGGACAGGGCCGTCAAGTGGCGGCCCAGGGTTTGAACCTGTTCCTGCGTCAACTGCACTCAACTCTCGATGTGCGGGTCGAGAGTTCTAATCTCCTAGTGCCCAAGTGAATGAAATGTAACTACATTATATACATTCATTAGCTATACATGGAAGTATATACTACACTGCTGTTAGCTTTATATTTAAGTACATATTAACAATATGTATAATACTGGTATGGGCAAAATATTAAAAATATATCTTCATAAGATGTTCATCCATTGATTTAGTCTGAGACTGGACAGAGACAAAGACAGGTAGGCACAGAGATAGAGAGAACCCTAGCCTTAGTTTAAAAAAGGGTGAGAGAGAAGGCAGAGGAAAAGAGAGAGGATGGGGTGGGAGGGGGGGAGATGGAAAATGGAAGGTATAGAAAAATACACACACACACACACACACACACACACACACACACACACACACACACACACACACACACACACACACACACACACACACACACACACACACACACACAGAAGCCCACATGAAAAGGATATCATCAGCAGCATATGCTGGAATGGCCAACATAAAAACTGTTTTTAGAAATTTGTTTAAGGAATCATTTAGGACCTTGTATACCACTTATGTCAGACCAATCCTGGAATATGCAGCTCCAGATTGGTGTCCATACCTAGTTAAACACAGGACAAAGTTTGAGAAGATTCAGAAGTATGCTATCAGACTAGTCCCGGAACCGAGAGGTATGAGCTACGAGGAAAGGCTAAGAGAGCTGAACCTCACATCCCTGGAAAACAGAAGAGTAAGAGGAAACATGATAACTGCCTACAAAATTCTCAGGGGAATTGACAGGGTGGACAAAGACAAACTCTTTAGCACGGGTGGAACACGAACAAGGGGACACAAGTGGAAACTTAGTACCCAAAAGAGCCTCAGAGACATTAGAAAGAATTTTCTCAATGTCAGAGTAGTTAAGAAATGTAATACATTAGGCAGCGATGTGGTGGAGGCTGACTCCGTACACAGTTTCAAATGTAGATCTGATAGAGCCCAGTAGGCTCAGGAACCTGTACATCAGGTTAGGGGGGCCTGACGAATGAGTAGACAGTGCTAGGGATTCATTGTCCTAGGGTCTGGGGATCGATCCCCGGCGGAGGCGGAAACAAATGGGTAGAGATACTTTCACCTTGATGTCCCTGTTCACCTAGCAGTAAATAGGTACCTGGGAGTTAGGCAACTGCTACGGGCTGCTTCCTGGGTGTGTGTGTTTGTGGGGGGGGGGGCAGTTGATTAACAGTTGAGAGGCAGGCCCAAAGAGCCAGAGCTCAACCCCGCAAGCAAAACTAGGTGAGTAGAACTAGGTGTGAGTACCAGTTGATTGACAGTTGAGAGGCGGGACCAAAGAGAGAAAGCTCAACCCCTGCAAGCACAACTAGGTGCTTGCAGGGGTTGGTACACACACATACACATCAACTTAGACAAAGTTGATTGACAGTTGAGAGGCGGGGCCAAAGAGCCGAAGCTCATCCCCCACAAGCACAACTAGGTGAGTACACACACACATTGTACACATTGTAGAGTACACATTGATGTTACAGTTTCAAGTGTAGATATGATAGAGCCTAATAGGCTCAGGAACCTGTACACCTGTTGATTGACGGTTGAGAGGCGGGACCAAGGAGCTAAAGCTCAACCCCCACAAGCACAACTAGGTGAGTACACACACACACATAAGCCTACTGTTGTTAGTAAGGGTAATAAGGGTCCTGAGGTACTGTGAGAGTTGACGGTTGGTTCTTGTTCCCCTCCCCTCTCGCTCTTCTCTTTCTTCAGTTCTTTGGTCTTTTATTATTATTATTACATGTCATAGTCGGTGACGTCATGCCTTCTAGTCCAAGGATTTTGTTCCTTATACAAGTAATGAGTTTGGGTGCTCACACACCTTGTTTATGTCCTTGATTAGCTCCTTTTTGTACAGTATAAATACAGTGATTGTTGGCAATATTTAAGTTAGCCGTTATATTCTGTACTTTGTTCTTTAATATCAAGGCTAGAATAAAGAAGAGAAAGAGGCGATATGATCACTACGTACAAAATAGTAACAGTTATCGGCAAAATTTATTAAGAACAATTTCTGAGACCTCGAACTTCAGGTGAGAACAAGTGGTCATAGATTTAAGCTAACTAAACAAAGCTACCAAAAAAAATTAGAAAGTTCACTTTTGCAAACAAAGTGGTAGACGGAACAAGTTAGGTGGGAAGGTGGTGGAGGCCAAAACCGTCAGTATTTTCAAAGTGTTATACGACAAAGACTACTGGGAAGACGGGACACCACGAGCGTAGCTCTCATCCAGTGACTACACTTAGGTAATTACACAAACAGTATAATACAGCTTAAGATGCCAGAGATTGTTGCACTAACAGAGACGAAACTTGATAATATTTTGGATGAGGTTGTGTTCCCGAAGGGCTACTCAGTTTTTAGACACGACACAAAAATTAGAAATGGCGAAGACTTGATCTGATGAAAGAGCATCTGACAGCGTTCTTTCGTCGAATTATGTAAAATTAATAATAATTTTGTCGAAGGTGTCGAATTAATAATCGAGAACCCACGGGAAGTTGACATAATGGTACCGGAGATTTGTAATCAGGAAGAAAAACAGATAGTTATAAATATCTACAGTCTACATTGATGTGTCCCTAATATAATATAGATCCCGTTTATGGGGACAACAGACTATAATAAAATCAGCAGACATAGCAATTCAAAATGTGTGAGGAAGGAAGGTCATAGATACGCCATATGTAACTTAACATACGAATTTATTCACTAAATTAAAACATAGAAATATAGAAATATTTACACAGGGGGGGAGGTAATTGTCTTTACTTTAAGGAACGTCGTGTTAACAAACCTTCGTGGAGTGTCTGACCCACTGGCGAGACACGAGAGAGCTTTACACTCCACCTACATTTCAGCAATGATGGCTGCTTATCACCAATGCCGTATTCAAAGGACAATTAAGAGCTCGAAATGATGCTTGGGAATATATTGCATGCACATAAAAATGAAGTGTATTGTCACGTGTCCGGTCATGAACCTGTGCTTGGCGGGGGGTTCTTGCTATGAATGGCTGCACCAAACTTAGTCAAGAAAACGCCACCAGGCTCACCGGGTTGCACCTTGCATCACGAAATACGAGTCTAATGCGTACTCAATAAGATAATTTACCTACTGGACAGAGTCCATTCACACACCCTACATTCTCATGCGCGCTTCCGTCTTCCATCTTGATGAATGGGGCCCTTCTTCCAGATGAATTGTCTCTACCACTTCAGGAGTCATCCACTGTGATAGAGTTTCTGGAGTCAGTAAATGTAGAAATGTGGCACGAAAACGTGACTTGGAGCTAAAGGACGTCTGCTTAGTGTCCAGCTTTCCTTGAGAATAATGTGACGGAGCTAAGGGCGAAGGAGCTAAGCTCCTGCCTCGTATCTCTCAATGGACAGACCATTATAACACCAATCAGAATAAATTTCTACCACAACTCGTCACCTGACAGGGTGAGCTATGGGTGTCTCTGACGTCACTGGGAGTAGCAGGAAAAAGGTCAGCTCAGCCACTGGAGAGGTCCAGGCCCACATCTTGACCTTCCATTACCTGTCACACTCCGAACCACAAAATATGGCATCGATGCTTCTATGCCATACTTTGTGGCATTATGTATAAAGCCATCATCACCTCTCATAGCCAAAGTAGTACGTCTTCACACGTACTNGCATGCAGTAGTACTCATGCACAAAGCCTAAAAAATTATGAAACACTGATCAATATTTCATAATAAATAAACTTCAAAACATACTTATGTATTTATATTCACAACAATTGCCATTAATGCAATAAATTCAAGATTTTCATGATGTCTTACATATTTGATTTATGTGATGTCTTACATATTCGTATTTGGCTCATATTCTGGAAAACATTAATTGGCTATTTTACATCTGAAGTTTTAGGAGAGTCCAATCTCTCTCATTTATTTCTTCCATTTTTATTATTATTATTCAGACAAATACCAATATTATTTTTTTGTTAATTTTGATTCAATTACTATACATTATGTACTGCGTTTATCTACAGTACTATATTTATTTACTTATTTATTAGTATACTGTAAATGTATCTATTCAGTAATAAAGTATCGCAGGTGACTGTCAATACTATATTGTCAATCAGTCAATACTATAATGATTTTTCACTGTTGACAATTGCATTCAACAAAAATAACTTTACATGCTGTACCTACACAAATTTAAGTCTGGCATTTTGGAAACAGGATAATTATATTTATTTTGGGGTGGGAGGCACTTAAATTTTCTGGATGGTCCAAATGGTGGCTGCAAGAAAGTAGGTCGTTTAAATAACTTGCCACTGCTGAGTCACATGAGCCGCAACCTGGCCTCCTTACAGAGATACAGGTAGCAGGGCATTATTATGATCACTCACTGAAAACACCCAGAAAGTTAGTGATGCAGTATATACAACTACAAGGTTCACAGAAGAAAAAGCACTGAAACAGCCAAACGACACTGCAAATGATTCACCAAGTAGCTAGTTGTGGCTGATTGCGACAGGTGGCAGCACCACTGGAAGCTCCCTGCTTCCTCGTCATCTTTGCCTCAGTCCAGAGCTGATGTTCATGAGGGTGGACCTCCTCAAGTCACTGGGTTTGACTGGTCCTGTTCTTTCCAAAATAAACAAGGACCTCCTTTGGACTCTATCCTATGATGGTTTTGTGTTTTGTTCCCAATTTTAGTACAGTATTTCTTTCATGTGTGTGTGTGTGTGTCAAGCCGCACTTGTTATGTGGACTTGGTCTCTTCTTTGCCTCAAGTTGCATGTGTTTAGGGCAGCCCTTCCCTAAGAGATCATTTGGCATTGTCCCTGCCCCCTACAGACTGATTTTTCTGGTGGGTTAAGGAGTTTGCCCCTGAGAGGCTGTCCTACTGTGTAGGGCTTCTCGCCCTGGGTAGTGCACAAGTCTCTGAATCCTCTACATCGCCCTGTGGTTAGGGGCATTCAGAGTTTATTGTTGTTGAGTGCACTGGGGTTTGCATGCATGTCTATATGGCATGTTGCTGATTTTTCATTACATTTAATGTTTCCTACTTTTGTAGTCCATTTTGCAAGAGGCCAAAGCACTGGTAATTGGCATGCTGGGTTTTTGTCTTTGTTGTTAACTTATGCTACATCGTTAAGCTTCAGTAGCTGTCACAGTCAATTTCTGTAAACTTTACTGTTCGAAGACCTTTTTGCAAATCCCATGTTATTGTATACATATTTCTCAAGAAAGAAATATAAAAAGGAAGAGGTTTAGCCATATGAAGTCTAAGTCTAATGCAAGTTAAATGTAGAGAGTGTCACAGTAATGTGGCTGAAACATATGACTCAACCTTCAACACTGCCACATTGGGTTAAATTCCACCATGACCTTGTCTTCAACACTGCCATGTTGGGTTATATTCCACCTGACCTGTCTTCAACACTGCCATTTTGGGTTATATTCCACCTTGACCTGTCTTCAACACTGCCACATTGGGTTATATTCCACTATGACCTTGTCTTCAACACTGCCACATTGGGTTATATTCCACCTTGACCTGTCTTCAACACTGCCACATTGGGTTATATTCCACTATGACCTGTCTTCAACACTGCCACCTGGTTGATACCTGGTTGATGGGGTTCTGGGAGTTCTACTCCCCAAGCCCGGCCCGAGGCCAGACTTGACTTGTGAGAGTTTGGTCCACCAGGCTGTTGCTTGAAGCGGCCCGCAGGCCCACATACCCACCACAGCCCGGTTAGTCCGGCACTCCTTGAAGGAAACAATCTAGTTTCCTCTTGAAGATGTCCACGGTTGTTCCTGTAATATTTCTGATGCTCGCTGGTAGGACGTTGAACAACCGCGGACCTCTGATGTTCATACAGTGTTCTCTGATTGTGCCCATGGCACCTCTGCTCTTCACGTTGGGTTATATTCCACCTTGACCTTGTCTTCAACACTGCCACATTGGGTTATATTCCACCTTGACCTGTCTTCAAATTTTCATACACTTCTTTGGCTGCATATTTTAATGCAAGCATCAAGTGCCTCCATATAATTTGTATACAATAACAGTATTGCTTGGCTCTTTATTAGATGACTAAACCCTTTCATATACAGTATAGATGATCATTGGTGCAGCGGTCACAGTACTGTGTATGTTTAGGGGTGATCTTGGATGGTATGGGTTCGAATCCTGGCCAGGTCAAATAGAGTTCTTAGTGATCTATGACTTGCGGGTTCATGCAGCTTTCTCACATATAGCACAAGCTTTAATTTTTCATTATTTTCTCAGCTTCTCTTCTTGAGTATATCCAGTTGTTGTGATACTGTAATACTTCCTTGTAGAATCCACTGCATTAATTTTCATTCCATATTTTTTCACTCCTTTATTTTCGAATTAATTTAGTCAAAGAAAGTTAGTATATTATATATGAATGAGTACACTGTGTTTCTTTGCTTTATTAAAGCAAATACTGTACTAAACTTTACACTAAGGTCATGGAATGTTACAGCTCTTGTCATTCATGTTTGAAACTGTAATCACAAGCATAAATGGTACTTTATTCATGATGGCCAGACCACAATTCAGAAGATGCAGAGAGGATGACGTTTCAGTCCATCCTGGACCATAATCCGGTCTCTCACTTCTTAATAATGGTCCAGGATGGACCAAAATGTTGTTGTTTCTTCATCTTGTGATGTGTGGTTTGGTCATCATCTCTTCAGCCACGTTATTGTGACTCATCATTTGCATACTTTATTCATTACAGGAACTCTATTGTTTGCCATATTACTGTTCGAGTCACTGACATAAGTGCATGTCAGTATTTGTCACTGACATGAGTGAGTGTGGAGATGTGTTTGTCACTGACATGAGTGCATGTGGAGATGTGTTTGTCACTGACATGAGTGCGTGTGGAGATGTGTTTGTCACTGACATGAGTGCGTGTGGCGATGTTTTGTCACTGACATAAGTGAGTGTGGAGATGTGTTTGTCACTGACATAAGTGAGTGTGGAGATGTGTTTGTCATTGACATAAGTGAGTGTGGAGATGTGTTTGTCATTGACATAAGTGAGTGTGGAGATGTGTTTGTCACTGACATGAGTGCATGTGGAGATGTGTTTGTCATTGACATAAGTGAGTGTGGAGATGTGTTTGTCATTGACATAAGTGAGTGAGGAGATGTGTTTGTCACTGACATGAGTGCATGTGGAGATGTGAGTGTTAAGTCTGCAGACACTAACAATGCTCTCTTCTGCCATGTGAGGGATTCTAATCATCCCATTGATTGGTCTTCCTCCAAAATAATCTTTCCTGCCTCTACTCTTCACAGACGCCGTCTTGTAGAATCGGCTCTTATACACAAAGTACCCAACATGAACATGAGTCCTGGCTTTGTTGCTGTGGACTCTTCCCTTTCACAGTACATACTCAAATGCTCTAATCTTTCTAACAAACGTGACTTAACATAAGCTTACCCCTTCCATTTATCTTCTTTCTCTTTCCTTTTCTTTCTCTCTTCTCCTACGCTCCTTGCTATCCTCTTCTTATTCCTATTACTTTTCCTTCGGTGGTTATAATGGGAGCTGCCTCGTATGGGCCAATAGGCCTTCTGCAGTTCTCATTATTACTACTATTCTCTACACCTTACTTTCCTCCTCACCTCTCTCTTGCCTATTTATTACCCGTTCTCTACCTCCTCATCACAAGCGACTTGAGAATGGTCCAGGACGGACCGAAACGTCGTCGTCCCTTCAACTTCTAGTGTGTGGTCTGGTCAACATACTTCAGCCACGTTATTGTGACTCATCGCCTGCATGTGGAGATGTGTTTGTCATTGACATAAGTGAGTGTGGAGATGTGTTTGTCACTGACATGAGTGCATGTGGAGATGTGTTTGTCACTGACATAAGTGAGTGTGGAGATGTTTTGTCACTGACATAAGTGAGTGTGGAGATGTGTTTGTCACTGGCATAAGTAATTACCTAAGTGTAGTTACAGGATGAGAGCTACGCTCATGGTGTCCCGTCTTCCCAGCACTCTTTATCATATAACGCTTTGAAACTACTGACAGTTTTGGCCTCCACCATCTTCTCACTGAGCTTGTTCCAAACCATCTACCACAATATTTGTGAAAGTGCATATCTTTTAATGCTTACCTATCAGTGATATGGGGGAGTGAGGTCTAGTGAGGTCTAGCCCTGTCTCCTAGCCACTTATACTTAGCTCCTTCAATGCATTCCACTTGCCAACCACTTGTACAAGGTGTGACAACTTGCTTGCATCTCTAAGACTGAAGCTTCCACCGATGTCCCCTTGTCCTACCTCATTTTAAAATAGACTTACTTTGGCACTTTCTCTGTTTCCCCCCATGATCTTGTATGTAGTGATCATATCCCCTCTGTTTATTTTCTCCTCTTAAGGTTGTGAGTATGAGTTCTCTCATCCTGTCTTCGTAGCCCTCTCAATTCTAGTACTAATCTAGTTGGAAACCTCTGTACTTTCTCAAGTTGTTTTTTGTACTTTACAATGTGTGGGTTCCATGCTGGTATTGCATACTCAAGTGATGGTCTCACACTGGCAAAGTGTGAGACCATTGTTTAAATTTGTTTAAATTGTTTGTTCATTGTTTAAATTTGTAAACAATGTTCTTATGTTTGCAAGCATCCCAGCAATGTTATCCTGTTCATATGAGCTTTGGGTTAGTGTTGGGATGATGCTCCCAGCTCTTTTTCTTTTTATGGTTTCTTGTAATTGCCTTCCCCCTTATGGTGTAGTTAAATACAGATCTCCATCTCCCCAACTCATTTTATTACTTACACTTATACTGGATTGAATTCCAGCAGCCATTTATCTGTTTGGTTCCTGAAGTTTGTCAAAGTCTTCTTTCAGCACCCTACAGTCCTCTTCAGTTCTCACTTTCCTCATAAACTTTACTTCATCTGCAAACATCGACATGTACTCCCTCACTCCCTCTGGAAGGTCATTCACCTAAATTAGAAAGAGTATTAATCCTAGGATAGAGACTTGTGAAAACACTATTTTCACTACTCTCTGAGCCTGACTTATCCTCTCTTACTATGACCTGTTTCTGTCCATCAGGTGGTCTCGTATCCAGTCCAGTGCTTTTTCTTGTTCCCCCTGCTGTCTCTCCAAATTGTTTATTAATCTTTTTATGAGGAACTATCAAAAGCTTTCTGGCAATCTAGGAATTTGCTTTTTGAACTATTAAAGCTTTCTGACAAATTGTCTTATTTTGGTGACACTGTTGCAGAATTCAATCGAGCTTGTTAAATATGATATTCCGTCACTAAAGTGCATTGTGCCATTGTTTACCCTCTCCCAAAAGTTCTATAATCCTTTCCTGATTACTTTTTCAGCATTCTGCATGGAATGCATGGTAATAATATTAGGCTATAGTTTAGTGCTACATTTCATGATTATTGGAACTACCGTTGCTTTTTTCCAAATTCTGGTAACTCTACCATCTCTAGCAGAGATGGCAGTAACCAGGAACTACACCCTGATCAGTATGGGTGTAGTTTTGACCACTATAGCTAATGGGTAACAATAGATCTTTGCAGGTGTGCTTAAGTTAGTGATACAGTATAAGTGTTTCCCTAGTTGCTTCTGTACCGTGCCCCTATACTTTTTCCGTGCCTTTTTTTCTTTTTTTTTTCCTTTTCCTTTCCTTACACAGTTGAATCATGAGTTTGTTGTTTTTTCATCCACTTCTCTCATGAGAAGTATGAACTGTTCTCTTGCTTCTTTGCATTTCTGTGTTATGAGTTCCATCATATCATTGTGTGTGAAGATGTGTTTGTCACTGATATGTGTGTGTGATGTCTTTGTTACTGACATAAGTGGTGCAGAGATGTGCTGGAGTCACTGAAAATAGTGTGTTGTGTTGTGTGTGTGTGTGTGTGTGTGTGTGTGTGTGTGTGTGTGTGTGTGTGTGTGTGGTGTGTGTGTGTGTGTGTGTGGAGATGTGCTTGAGTGACTGACTTGAGTGTATTTGGAGATGAAAACAGGTCAAAGAAGCTGGTGAAGATTGTACACAAACTTTGTATGAATGTATACATGTATACAGACATTTATGCATGCATACTTCCATAAACACACATTCACAGAGGCAATTAGATAATTACATACACACACTTGCATTCACATTCACACTCACACTAGTGAGCCATTCAGCCAGTTGGTAAGCAGCGCTCCCAAGGAATCGTTATCTGTGTAGTATGGTCAGAGAGTTGTGCTAGTTGTGTTGTACGATACATAAATGTTCTCTAACTAAAAATACAAAACTGTGGGCTTTAAGAAGTCAAGAACACTTTTAAGATAAATATACGAAGCAGCTTACCCTTGGACAAATTGTTTACATCATAGCTAAAGGCTTGAGGAGGCAGTGTTGTGGTGAATTAAGTTTTGTTACTTAACCACAGATGAGCCCAATATGGCAGAATTATAAGTAACGTTATCTAGACTAGGAGCAAATCAAGAGAAGCAGGAAATTTTTTTTTTAAGGGTTCCATCAGGCATTCTCTGTGCACTGAAAAATTGTGTTCAAAACAAGGTCTTTGTCTTCCTACACTATATTGGTAAAAACTATGTCCCGAGAGTAGAAAGGCGGATGTTTATGGAAGCCTTCGATACTGATTGAGAACAAGGTTTTAAATTTTTGAAATTCAGGAGTTTCGAATGTTGCATAGTACCTAAAACACCTTGGGATAGTATATGCACCATGGGTGGGTCAAACACCTTAGCATGGTATGTGCACCATGGGTGGATCAAACACCTTAGCATGGTATGTGCACCATGGGTGGGTCAAACAGAAAGGTATGCACATTTCTAGGGTAAAGAATTAAGGTGGCTGCTGTTAAGTTTGCCGTGAGTTTTGAGTTGTTCGGTGAACAATATATAAGCAGAAATTGAACAACAAAATACTGTATTGATCAAGATGCAGAGTAGAGAAGAAACTTATAAAAAATAGGTTCAAGAAGTAAAAAGTATTAGATTAATATATATCCAAAATGTGAAAGAAGTTTGCAGAGGTTACTATACGAAATCATATATGTATGTTAATTTTGCAACAATAACAGAAACTAAGATAAGAATATTGAATGAGGTATTTTTTGCCAAAAATTATTAGTTCTAAAGTTCTAAACTAAAGGCCACCATCTGCCTACTGGCCTTAACGAGGACAGGAAGCCTGTGACTTGTGGAAGGTCCCCCATTTGTCCTGACGATTTTATCAAGTTTGATCTTAAATTGCAGCAGTGTTTTGGTATTAATGACTTTGGTGGGTAGGGGGGTTTGATAAAGACATGTAACAGTTAAAAAGATGGTGATTTTTATATCTTTATGTATACAGTACTGTATACATATAAGAAGTACAATATGCACCAATGTGTTGATACAGATTTTTGGTGAGTAATTGATGGATTCTCATAAAGTCATAAACACACAGTGTCTTGGTAAGAGAGTCACTGTCACTGAAGTTGTCCTTCAAAACCAAGACAACATAAACAGTAGTGTGTGAAGATCTTAATCCCAAGTGAGAAATTGACTGTTATAAATTTGTTTATTCATCCTTCAGTAGTAAATTTTCAAGAGAAGAATATGATTGCATTATGGTGTGATTGTTGATCATGCTCAAAGACCTACTACTAAATGATGTTGAGAAGAGAATTACAACTATTATAATACAAGATTTTAATTTTAAATAGTGTGGTACCTCCAAATTCAGGATCTCTTCAAACAATGGATGCAATACAGCTCCTGGATCCATCTTCTAATATTTTATTTTTTTCTGAAATAGTCTGTATTCTGGAGGGGGGCCCTTCCCTGTTAAATCCTAATCATTAGGCAAATTAATTTCCTGCCAATCATATTTTCTGAGGGAGCTCCATGTGGGGCTGTGGCTCTGCATTGTTTGGGTGAAGCCCTTTTCTGCTCAGGTTCAGGGGCAGTTGAAATGCTCAGTCCTTCCAAGGTTTTGGAGTTGTCTTTCCAACCACCTTCTTATTCTGAACTTTCTTCTTTGGAGCCCAGTTTCTTTCCTAGGTGTTGAATGAGTGAGAACCTCGGTTCTACCCTAGAGCCTTCTCAACTGGCTTCTAAGGTTGGAGGAGTTCAGTAAGGGTCCTTGGGTTCCATTCGACTCTTCTGAGGAGGGTCTGTCACTTCAGGGGGTGGGATTTTCACACCCTCCTTCTTTGTGCTAGTTTGATTTTCAAACTCTCTCCCAAAGCCATCCCCCTCCCACCCAGGTTCGTTTCAAGACACCATACAGTCCTTTGGATTCGTTCTTCTGGAATTTTCCTTCTCAAGTCCCTCCTTCAGTGGCTCAGCCTATTCTCTTTAAGTACCTTCTGCAAAATAAGGATCTTGCCACTCTGATGGACCCTGTCTGAGTTTAGATTCTCTTTGCTTTACTGGTTGTATTGTGAGGTCCTGGAGTCTTCCTGGCTGGCTGACAACTCTGTGTTTGGGAGGGGGTTTGGCAGAGCTTGTGCTATGTCCACACGCTTGAATGGCAGGAGGTTTCGAATGTTATTTGGCAGTCTTCCTTGATCGCTTCTCAATGACTGTCTGTTTGCTTCTACTCTTACTTGGGATGTGGGGTATGAGGCAACTCCATGCACAGCTTCTTTTGTTTTTGGAACCCTTGCTTCAGAAGACTTCTGGGCTTGTTTGCACCTGGCAACTCTCGTGCATTTTCTGACCCTCATGGAGGTTTTATCTGATTGGCTCCATGAGGATGTCACTATGCTTGGCAACTTTACCCAAGTTGTAAATACCCATCCTTTGGGAGACAGTGATGACATTCAGCTCAGTCCGTCTCATGTGTTGGCAGACTGTGCTGGCCCAGTTTCTGGATTTGGCCAGGACGTTAGCATTTTTGTCTGCTATTGTAAACATTATTGTAAAGCCACTAGCATGCATAGCATTTCGGGTAGGTCTTTAATCCTAATTTTTCCCCGGAATACGAGCCACCAAATCGTTTAACGACCAGGTACCCGAGGCTACAGTTAAGGATTGGCACCCAGTCAATCCTCCCCGGCCAGGATACGAACCCAGGCCAAAGCGCTTGCAAAGTTCTGGGCGAATGTTTTACCATTGCGCACGGGGACTTTGCTTTCTCTTCCTCCACCGGCCCTGGTTTATCTGCATGTCTTATGTTGGATCTGCCCTGGATGGCTGGGGCTTCATGACCAGCACTGACCAGGCTGCTCGTGGTCGTTGGTTGGATCCATTCCATTGGGTGCACATCGTGGTGTGTGAGTTGGCAGCCATATGGCATGTCCTAAGGAGGATTGAGATTCCTCTGGGGTTCTGGCTCTGGCTTCATTTGGCTTCACTGGGAGCCTGTCGGCCGAGTGGACAGCACGCTGGACTCGTGATCCTGTGGTCCCGGGTTCGATTCCGGGCGCCGGCGAGAAACAATGGGCAGAGTTTCTTTCACTCTATGTTCCTGTTACCTAGCAGTAAAATAGGTACCTGGGAGTTAGTCAGCTGTCACAGGCTGCTTCCTGAGGGTGGAGGCCTGGTCGAGGACCGGGCCACGGGGACACTAAAGCCCTGAAATCATCTCAAGATATCCTCAAGATTTGGAATGATTCCCAGTGGTTCATTGCTTCAACTGAGGGGTGTTGCTTTGGTCCATTATCGTGTGGGGCTGGATGCTGTGTGTAGCTCAGATTCTGGATTCTCGGGATTTAGTTCTCTGAACCATTCCCCATTCATGATGTGTCCCACATTCTCGTAGGTGGGTTTTCTTGCTTCCACCATATCTCCATTGACTATTGACAATGCCTCCTTCTGTTGGCTCTGCAAGACATTCAGTCGCTCCAAGGTGGACCTCTTTTCATGAGCTTAGAACAAGCGCCTCCCCTCCTATGGGGCTCCATTCCCCAATATCGAAGCCCTTGCTGTGGATGCTTATTGGCTGGACTGGTCGAGGTGGGGGGTTCATTTACCTCTTTCCCCAAGTTCAGCTGTTGCTTAAGGTGCTTGCCATGTTGGAGTCTTTCAAAGGAAGGGTGAACCTTTTGGTTCCTTTGTGGCTGGCTCAATCTTGGCTTTTGGACCGTCTTGCCTGGTGTTGAAAAATTGACTTTTTTTCCTGCTCCACCTTTGTCAGGAGATCAGTCAGGTGACATACCTTGCAGATTTAAACTTCTCCTCAGCTCTTTGCATCAGGACTTTTTTATGCATCTCTATCGCCATCCCTAGGGTGAGCAGGTGCTCTGGTTTGATGTTCAATTCACCTCTTCCTTACTCTTCATTGCCTTTCTTCAATCTCCATTTTGGTTGTGCTTTCTTTTCTTTCTCAGTCATTTTTGACTGGCATTTTATGCCAAGTACTGTACTGTGTTTGGCAAATACAGATACAGTAATTGTAGTACTGGCACCATTAGGAGAAAACATTGGTGTCTCGGACAGCTATTAAGCAAGCATATTTAAAACAAAATTATTGAATTACTATATGTGGTTCATATTCCTTACAAATTTAGCATGAAAAATATATGTAATTTGGTGATACGTAATAAAAAACAAACTTTCAGGAAAATCCGGATTTCACACACATTCAGATTAGGGTTGGAATAATAATGGAAAACCAGGCTGTGCCTGTATAGAGAAAACCCAAAGAGAAAATACTTCACCCTAAAATTTTTTTTCATGAATATGATTGTATTGAATTTATACAGTAATGGGAATTTATATCTTGGGAACACGTACAACATTTTTAGGTTACTTGGATTATACAGTATTACTGTATCTATTTGAAAAATGAGACTAAATGTTTTTCTGTTTTTCACTACAGTATTTACATTTTTTGTTATCTTCACAGGTGGAAAGCCCATGCATTTTCTTATGAAATATACTGTATAGTATGTAAAAAGGCAAATGTAAAAATTTTTGGTTTTGACTAGATTTTGACCTTTGCTAAGGATTGGGCCAAAATGAATGGCATTGAAGTCTTAAGGGTTAGATGCGGTATACATTTTGGAAAGTTAGACAGTTTGGAGGAGAGACAGAATTGGGAAGATAGTTGGAGTAATAGCCATCTTGGTAAGTAATCCTGTAGTGGTCAGTGAATTTGTGCAACAAACCCCAAACAATGTTGAAGTAATTGCAGTGAAGCTCCAAATGCTAACCAAAAAAATATAATTTCACTCATCAATACTGCAGTAATACTATTCATGGGCAAAAGGTGATCTTGATATAATAATGGAGGGAGTGCTCTTGATCCAGATCCCTGACCAGCTGACATGCCAACTGACTTATGGGGGGCACAAACCAGCCAGTCATTGAGGTAGGCCAACACAGGAACCTGTAATAGATGTGCAGATGATGAGTCAGAATAACGTGGCTGAAGATATGATGACCAAACCACACATCAGAACCTGTAATAGATGTAGCTGGGTTACCACTACCCGCGCTAACCAGGTAAAAATACGGGAGTCAGATTCAAGCCGCAAGGAAGAACCTTGCAGAAGTAAGCTTGACATTCCACAATGAAATCTACCAGTTCTGAAATCTTGGATGAATGAAGACATGTCAGTACACGTCCTTAAGGTCCAGGAACACCATCCATGAAACCAAATAAACTTGAGCCAAGATGGTCATGCGGAAGATCGGACAGTGAATGAAGCTGTTCAGTCTCATAAGATCTTGTATTTACCATAGGTTTGCTGAGCTCTGCAACAACTGGGACACCTACTGAAGAGATGAGGTTTTTATGAGCCCACCCAATTCCAACCACATCTCAATAACCTTGCACAGCTGTGGTGAGGACTGCTAATCTTACATCCAGAAGAGGGGGAGGGACTGACCAACTCCACCCAAGGCTGGAGGTGATGACCCAGAAAGTTCACAAATTGTGAGACCAGGAGCTGGTAAAACAAGCCAGATGCCTACTGTGCTATTAAAGGAGCAAACCACCAAAGGGGCCAGCATGACGAACCAATAGCAACCTCATTCTTTCATGACACAGAACAAAATGACGAGCAGAATAGGCAACCACCCATGGAAGTGCAAGAGCCTGTGAATCTTGATTCTACCGAGGGTCTACCTCGACCAACAGTAGGCGAAGCCCCAACCCTACCCTACTGCCTCTGAAAAGTGAGGGTAGAACCCCCAGGAAACAACACTTGACTAATAGGGCAACAGGTATCAAGCAGGTAGCAGGAGCAGCTGAAAGGATCAGAGTGACAGCATCCTCAGGAAAAAGGAGAGGCAAAAGGTTAAATAGGACCAGAATAAATCTTAAGTCTGGGACCAACATAGCCCATTGACACATGAGGAAAGCCAAGTAAAACGCTGCCACTGCCTTATGAGCAACTTTGGCAGGTCTGCCAGAGCTGGCACTGCAGTCAGCAGTCTTCCACACTGAGGATGAAAGCAAGTAAATCCCCACCTTCATGGAGCTTGTCTGCAAAATGCTCCGTGACAGTCAAAAATGCTTGACAGGTGCCAAGTGGGTATGAGCCCTATGGTCATCCACAATAAGGACTCTAGAAACCATATCAAGCTGCTACTTGCCCACATCTTTTGGGAGTGCCAGAGCAAATGTGCAGTCCATAAGCAGAGAATAAGGAATACCAACCAAGAACACCTAAAAGATGAAAATCACTTCCAGCCAATCAAGCATTCAAGTTTGACAGAACCCATGGCAAGCCCCAAGAAAAAAAATTAGGGTTGTCAGCCAGCCAAGATGAATCTGGGACCTCATAATATAGCCAGTTAGCCAAGGCAGACTTGTATTTGATTGATGCTGAGTCCGTCAATAAAGTGAGGTCTAAATCCCACGGGAGGTATTGAAACAGGTCTGCACAAACCATAGACAGTACAACATTCGATGATGGAAACCTCTGGAAAAAAGACAAGTCCGAAGTGCTGAACAGTACGCGGACTCGAACCCTATTGGGAGCTACCGAGTAATCATACTCATACATTTAAGGGGGATAGGAAAAATTAGCTGTCTGGAACACAATACAGTACTCTCTGCTGAAGGAATCAATGTCCAAGAAAGGTTGAAGGGCAAACTATTGACCCTCCTCGGATTTCCCCTCTATTCCCTTCCCCAGCCCCAGAAGCCAGCCATGATGTTCCCTTTGCAGAGATGTATTCCATACCTAACACCTAGGACAGGAAAGTATTGGCCGAATGAAAAGGATTGAAGCTGTTGAACAGGCAAAATCTCTTCATCCCAGTGGGGAGACGGTTCAAGCAGACTTCACTGGCAAAGTGAATCGGGCCACCCCCAGAGAAGGCTAAGCTACACTCAGAGCTGAACCTTGCCCCAGCTCAGAAACCCTCAGATACATAGAAGCTAAGGGTTTCATTTAGTATTCATAAAAAAATGCAAATACTGAATGTCCTCTTTGCAACAGGCCAGTAGTATCAGGAGAGCAATCATGGGTGGTGACTGTGGTTCAAGTGCCCAACCTGGTAATGCATCTATGTCAATATTTTAACTTACAGATGATGACATTAAT
This sequence comes from Procambarus virginalis, assembly GCA_020271785.1. Lineage (NCBI taxonomy): Eukaryota > Metazoa > Arthropoda > Malacostraca > Decapoda > Cambaridae > Procambarus > Procambarus virginalis. The sequence goes on along the minus strand of WNGS01165751.1, from coordinate 24,553,758 downwards.
AAAACATGGATGAATATTAGCTTGTAAATGATTGTGAGAATGATAAAAATTATGTACTAGACACAGAAGACTAGTACAGGCAGCACTTTGCTTCATTATCATCTCGCCATACAAAACACTGTGCTGGTATGCTACCTTCTGTATTTACCACCTGTTTAAACTCATACCGAGGCCAAATGTGAGGACAATCGACTTGAGAATGGTCCAGGACGGACCGAAACGTTGTCGTCCCTTCACCTTCTAGTGTGTGGTCTGGTCAACAAATGTGAGTGCATTTTCTGCCTGAGATGAATGAAAACTGCTAAAAGACAGTTATAATTTGTTGCTATATATGTTGGGCTAGGCTGTGCCTTGACAACTGGCTCTAAGATTATCACAAAGTGGTTCGTAATGGTGCAGAAGCACGTACCAGTAGATAGTTATATAAAACACTATGTTTTATTGTTGTAATGCTGTAATGTATTATGGGGCATATTACTGTTTTGACATTAATATGTGTGCATACACACATATTATGCACAACCTGTGATGTAAAATACACTACTGACAGCCCAATGCATCATTGCAAACAAAAATTATTTAGTAAATATTAAATATACTTTGTGATAAAAAACCAGTAAATTGAATGTGCATGGCATCTCTGCCCCCTCTGGGAGTGACCCAGCCCAGAGTCTGCTTCATCAGCGATCAAGATTTCAGACTCATTGGAATTTCATCGCTTCACTGCACCCAAAATAATTGGCTGAGGATTTTTTTAATAATTTGTTGATGATCAGGGTATATTTTTTAACAATATAGGAAGACAATACAGTATTTTGTTTCTTGCACACTCAGGGTTTGTCATTTTATTTGTTTGCCCAGTTGAGGGGCTAAGTTTGTTTTACAGTTTTCACTTACACAGTCGAGCCTGGCCTCAGGTCGGGCTTGAGGAGTAGAAGAACTTCTGAAACCCTTCCCAGGTATGCTCTCCAGTTTAAATAGGAATGTCTCTCCAATGCAAATTGAAGCCCATTTGTAATAATTTACACTAGGTTTGGTAAGCCAGAATGGGAAAACATGAATATTAGGTGGTATGATAATTACATTAAATTTTAACAATATGATAAAATATACAAGTGGGACACCACAAGCATAACTCTTCCAGTAGCTGCACTATTGTAGTGTTGTGCAGTCAGTACTCTATGCTTATTTTAATATTCTCAACATGTTCCTGTCTATCTGTTCTTTAAAGAAACTGTCCAGCACTATAATGACATAACTTCATAATTATTTTGGCAGTTACACTATTTGCATCTTGTATTTCCTCTATAACTATTTATCCCTGTTACAAAATTTGTGATTTCTGTATCTACAAAATGCCCGAAGTCGGATATAATGTGGCATAGAAGTTTAGCAGGGATTACCAGGAATTGTATTGATTTCTTGACTCATCAGTTATGAAACCTTGTGATTTGGTTGAAATTAAACATTGTGATCCTGTATTTACACTGAGGCTGATGTTTGGAATTTGTCCACATTTAGCAACAGGTGCATGTGATAAATTTGTTGCAGCAAATTCTTGGTTATGTATGGCATACAGGTTAATAAAATGAATTTATTGTTTGCGTACATAAATTATCCACATTTCACTGGACTTAATTTTTGTTTTAGCAAAGGAACTTAAGCAACAGCAGTGAAGTCATATGGTGCCAAACATATGTTTCTAGATCGCATCATCGTAGAGAATTCAAAATTAAATTGATTTGTCCAATTAGGGAGATAATATTTGTCTTCAATGATATTTCATTCAGAAAAGCATTGTATTTATTTAATTAATATCATGTTGACACTTGCAAATAAGTGTACAATTTTCATTTAACAGTTTTTAAATATTACAACCAAAACGTCTTGCACAGACTGAGAGGATTAAGAACCGATTTTCCAAACTTGGGAAATTTTAGAAACCTATTCTGGCAATCAGATGTGAATGGGCTGAATCGCACTAATGAATATTTCCTATTTGATTATGGTCACTGATAATACTGTACATTATAGGTTTATGCTCATATTAGAAGTGTATGATATACTTCACCATATGCCAAAATTAGAATTGACATAACTGATGTATTCTAGCTCAAAGTTTCTTAAAAGCAACATAATTATTTGAATATCCAAATCTACTACTGTACAGTACTTACAAGATTTTTTATTGGCTTGTTAATACCTGAAAAACAAAAAAACTGACTGTCCCCTGTCAGTTTTTTGAGACGGGACATGAGATATTCCCACATTCACATCCAGGGATATCTCGTGAACAAGGCAGAGGAGCCCATGTCCCAGTATTGCCATGTTCTGTGGAGCATATTGCCAGTGGAACATATTGTGGTGGAATGCTGTCACTTTTGTCCATCGGAGCTATACTTCCTCTCAACATCCTCCTAAAAGAAAATATACATTCAATGGCCTTACTTCTACATCAGCATACCCAAGTTTTTTCTATTTATCAATAAAAATTTGATGCATATATAAAGTCCTGGCATGGTTAGTTCACTCCAGGGCCAAAATACTAGTTTAAAACTTACCAACGTACTTTATACTGTATTAAATTCCTTTCTCGCCTGAGGCCATCTATGTTTCCGAGCTAACAAAACATGATGAACAGTATTAAAAACATAAAATTAATATCATTATCGCAAAATGTATCCAAAATAACATTGTTCCTTACAAAGCCAAATATTTGCTTACTAGCAGCTGGTCATCCAACCCGTCCTCTTAAAAATAACAGTCACTTTTAGCTCGTATGCGCGTTATGGCCAAATTTGGACGTAATTTGAAATGAAATCGACTCACAAAAGTGACGTACTGTTCCGTTTTCTGTTTGAGTTGTCTGGCCAACTCTGTAAGGTTAGAATAGATGACTTTCAATTCACATTTTTCATAACGTTTTGAAACTTTAAGAGAATTTCCTGCCCACCTAACCTATCAGAGGACCCTTAACTTACTGTTGTTAAAAAAAAAATCCCAAATTTATTTTCATTTTTTTTTCATTTTCAAATTACGTCCAAATTCGGCCATATAAGCAAACGGCTAAAATCAACGTTATTTTTAAGAGGACAGGTTGTGTCATCATTATAAGTTTTATTTAGTTCTTAGTGGAGTATTGTTTACTGGAGTATTGTGGGCTGGATACAGTGAGGTAACTTAAGATCAACATGATAAAGTAACAAATATAACAATCTTTTATCATTTCACTAGCACCAGAGCAACACTGCCATTATTAAGTTTCCAAATAAAATTAAACAAAGATGGCAGGTGATTATCAAGGAAGCACTAAGCAAGTACAGGGTACCATAATATAAGAAAATATTTAGGCCATACAAGGGGATCAAATTTGTATTCCTGGACCCACTTACTGTATCACATTGTAGTGGGTGTGTCTGGGAAGTCCAGGGATGCGAGTTCAATCCCATTGTATGACCTCAATATTTTCTTATAAATGCTTCGCATTCTTGTGGTTTCATTGTGTACATCAAGAACAATAAACTACCAGAATTCATTGGGAAGTGTACAATCCTTGTACAGTGTAAGGTTTCTTATTCAAAAGAAAGCTCCACTACATGTTGTTCAGTTAAAGAGTATATTCTTGTAACAAGAAATCTGATATTATTTGTATCTTGCAATATTATTTCTACAAAGTGCCCTGGAATATTACATCACTGTATATTGTCTTGGAATAGACCTGTACAAAATTCCCTGCAATATTACACCACCGTATATTGTCTTCGAATAATACTTTACAAAGGGTCTTGCAATATTACATCACTCTAAAAAGTGTCTTACAGTAATATCTCTTCATAATGTATCTACAATAATACGTCTTTTACAATGTCTTTACAATAATACATCTTTATGATGTATCTTCAGTAATAAGTTTTTACAGTGTGACTACAATACTATGTCTTTGTGATGTGTCTACAATAACACACCTTTATGATGGCTCTACAATTATACGTTTTACAAAGAGTCTACAATAATTCATTTTTACAGTACAATAATACAACCTTACAAAGTATCTACAATAATACGTCCTTATAAAGTGTCTACAGTAATACATCTTTGCAAAGTGCTTCACAGTGATATATCTATTCAAATTACCTCACAGTACTGTCTATTAATTCAAATATATGCAAAGTGTCTCTCAATAATTCATCTCTACAAAATGTGTATTTAATAATACATCTATACAAAGCATCTCAATAATACATTTATACAAAGTGTCTCACGATAATACATCTAAGAAAAGTGCCTCACAATAATACATCTTTTAAGTGTCTCGCAATATATCTATACAAAGTGTCTTATAATATATCTGTACAAAGGTTTCACAATAACACACACATAAAATGTGTTTCACAATAATACATCTAAAACAAAGTCTCACAATAATATATGTATAACGTGTGTCTCACAGTAATACATTTATACAAAAGGTCTCACAATAATACATCTATTCAAGTGTCTCACAATAATACATCTATTCAAGTGTCTCACAATAATACACATATAAAATGTATAAAATGTGTTTCACATTGATGCATCTATACAAAATTTCTCACACTAATACATCTATACAAAGTGTCTCGAAATAATATATCTGTACAAAGCATCTCGGTAATATATCTGTAGAAAGTATATCACAATTATACATCTATACAAAGTGTCACACAATAATACATCTATATAAAGTACCTCACAATAATACGTCCAAACAAAGTGTCTCACAGTAATACATTTTGTACAAATAGTCTCACAATAATACATCACTACAAAATATTTTGCAAATTAAACAAGAGACCACAGAGTGTATTTAAATAATGCATCCCTTGACCAGCAGCTACTTAGGGGACATAATCGAACTAAAACATTGAGTACCACAAGCAAGCTACCCTTCACTACAAATGCTTTTATATATATGATGTATATATATATATATATATATATATATATATATATATATATATATATATATATATATATATATATATATATATATATATATATACACATATATATAATATAGCTGAGTTGCCCTAACCCCAACATGAGCATATATTTACCTGAATTTACCTGAGGACCACTAATATTAGCGACCTCGACAAAACCAGGAAGCTGGTGGCTTGGTCCCCCCCATTTGCCCTGATCTTTTCTTCTGTAATATTGAAACCCAGCAGAGTTTTGGTGTTTATGGCTTTGGTGGGAAGGCAGTTCCACAGATTTACAACCCTATGAGTGAAAGAGCATCTCATGTTTTTTGTTCTATATTGTGGCTTGTTGAGCTTGAACCCATTGCTCCTCATTCATCTTACATCTGACCTTTAGAAGAAACTGTCTGGATTGACATCCAAATTTTTTAGTATTTTGATGGTTTCTATGAGATCTACCCTGTCATGCCTGGTCTGCAGTGTTGTTAGCCCAGTGGCCCTTAACCGTTCCTGATACGAGAGATGACTAAGCTCTGGAATGATTTTTATTGCCCGGTGTTGCATCTCCAGAGCAGGTATGTCTTTCTCAAAATGAGGTCTCCATGTCTGGATGCAATAATCCAGGTGGGGGTGCATCATTGACTTACACAATTGAATGACTACTTTCTTTTCCTTGAAGGTAAATGTACGCTTGATTATTCCGAGGGTTTGGTTCGCTTTTTTTTTTTACTGCCGCTTCTACTTCTTGTGCAATTCATATACATCACATACACTGAAGATGTCACTCAAATAATGTGCCAGCCAGGACCATCAGAGTCACTACTAGCTAACAAGACCAAGACAGCAATTGAATTCATAAACAACTTTAAAAATTAATGGAAAAGAAGTACTGTACAAGTAAACACAAGTTTTTTATAATACACATTTGCAAAAGGAGATTCAGACCAAATTATCCTTGACAACCATCCTATCCAATAAGCAGATGGTAGGCAGAATACAGGGGCTCAAGATGAATAAAACAGATATAAAAATTTATGTGAAGGACAGAATGAACAAAGCAAAAACAGATCTAGAAAAAATAAGAAGATTTCAAAGCCTTCCAAGTGATTCCAAGTGAAATGGTACATAAAAGCAAACCAAGAAAATCATTAGAGGAAAAGGGAGTAAAGGACAAATGGAGAAGGAACATGTTCCTGAAAATTGTATCTACTAACATAGATGGAGTTAGATAAAAATGACTGGAGTGGAAAGATATAATTCAGCTTAAGATCCCTGATATTGTCGCAATAACAGATATGAAACTTGAAGAAATATTTTAAATGAGGTTGTATTCCCAAGGGGCTACTCAATTTGGATATGTGACAAAGAAAAAAAACAGGAAGGGTGGAGGTGTGGCTATGCTGGTGAAAGAACACCTGAAAGTAAGAGAGTTGGTAATCGACAACCCATGAGAAGTTGACATAATGGCATTGTAGGTTTGGAATCAGAATGATAAATTAATAATCATAAATGCCTACAGCCCACCAGCAAGGAACACGTGAACAAAGGAAGGAACTAGATGACAAATGAGAGGGCCTCATTATGGTCATAAGAGAGATTATAGTAAGAGCAGATGAAGATAAATCACAATTGTTGGTTCTTGGAAACTTCAACCTGAAAGCAACAGACTGGGAGGCCTATGAAGCAGGAACGGAGGACGTTTGTACAGGCAGATTTTTAAACGTCATTCTGGAGACAATCATGTATCAACACGTCAAGCAGACCACAAGAATGAGGGAAGGGGATGTTCCATCAATATTGGATTTAATATTCACCAGGAAAGAATAGGAGATATTTGACATCCAGTACCTTCCTCCCTTGGGAAAGAGTGATCATGTCTTGTTGGAAATTGAATATTCTTTGCGATGTAATCTAGAAGAGAATGGGGACGTTGAAACAGTGGATAAACTTGATTTCTATTGTGGACACTAGAGCACTACAAGCAAGCAAAAAACAAATACACAGCAGTGAAGAGAGATCCAGAAAGGAACTTTGAAAAAAAGGGATAGCTGACAAATGTAAAACAAGTAATTACCTAAGTGTAGTTACAGGATGAGAGCTACACTCGTGGTGTCCCGTCTTCCCAGCACTCTTTGTCATATAACACTTTGAAACTACTGACGGTCTTGGCCTCCACCACCTTCTCACCTAACTTGTTCCAACCGTCTACCACTCTGTTTGCGAAAGTGAATTTTCTTATATTTCTTCGGCATCTGTGTTTAGCTAGTTTAAATCTATGTGTGTGTGTGTGTAATTACCTATGTGTAGTTACAGGATAAGAACTACACTCGTGGTGTTCCATCTTCTCAGTATGCTTTGTCATATAACGCTTTGAAACTACCGACGGTTTTGGCCTCCACCACCTTCTCACTTAGCATGTTCCAACAGTCACCACTCTGTGTGTGTACTCACCTAGTTGTGCTTGCAGGGGTTGAGTTTTGGCTCTTTGATCCTTAAGCCCTGCCTTTCAACAGAGCTTGAATCATTGGTTTACTGCAGTAACTCATTTCACTTTTTTTTGTATCATAGGATACAGTATTTACATATAAAGCTCTATAGCAAATTGGCTTTAACAAATTCCTCAATTAGTGTTCCACATATTTATGGTTCTTAGACTGATAAAGGTCTTTCTGACATCCCTGTGACTCCTCTGTGTTTCCAGTTTCCAGTTTTGTATTCTCGTTCTCCTTGTTCATTAATTTGAACATTGTTTCTACAGTATATCTATTTTATCAATCTTCCTTAGTATCTTATTTATTATCACTTTCGCTCGGTAACGACGCAGCATTGCGGCGGCAGCGGCAGCTTCGGGAAGGGCGCGCCGCGGTTTTGGATATTATATGCATATACACCTGTGGGGAATTTCATTGCGAATTCATTGATACCAAAATGAAAGACCTAGGACCAGAATTGAGGTAACAAAGTTGAAAACAGTATACCCATTTTATTAGCGCTCACTAGGATTACGCTCCGTCACTTTCTCTGTTTGCTGTGGGTGGTATGCCTGGCTTTTGGACTTTATATTTGCATATACTCCTGTAGGGAATTCTATTGCGAACACAATGTTATCAAAATGAAAGACCTAGGATGAGAATTGAGATGTCCAAAGTGAAGAGAGTGTACACATTTTATTGCTCTTGTGTGGTTCTTTATTATCATGTCTGTCTTATTCCTTCTTTCATCCAGTGTTGTGAGGTTTAGTTTCTGCAGTCTTTCTTCATAGCTCAGGAATGAGCTTTGTTGCATATTTTTAGTATTTCTTATTTTGTTTTGTGCTTCTTTAGGCAGTGGTTGAATGCTGGGGGCCGTATACTCAATAATAGGTCTAACAAAGGATGTATATAGCACTTGGAAGGGATCATTGTCGAAGTTCCTGAAGGATAACTGGATGCTTGCCTGTATGGCATATGCTGCCCTTGTTATTCTGCTGGTGTATGATTCTGGTGTCAGATCTTGAGTTATGTCAATTCTGAAGCCTTTGTCTTTTTCAGAAGGTAGTTGCCTTCCCTTCATCCTGTACTGTATTTCAGGTCTTCTTGCTTCCATCTCCTATCCTCATAACCTTGCATTTGTTAGCATTAAAATTTAATAGCCATTTCTCAAATCATGTCTGGAGATTGTCTAGGTTTATCTTGTAATGTATTGCAGTCCTCCTCAGTTCTGATTCCCCTCATTACCTTAGCATTGTCAGCAAACATGGATAAGAATGAAATTACTTCCTCTGTTTAGATCATTTACATATATTAGGAACAGGACAGGCTCTAGTACCAACACTTGAGGTGCTCCACTCATTACTTGGGAACGCATCTGGGAACATCCAGCGCATAGGTTCAAAACGTCATCAAAGCCTTTGTGAATTTGTTCATTTGATATACAGTATCACGTTATTGTGATTTCTGTGTGTATTACCTCTGTATTACCTCTGTATTACCTCTGGTAGTTTTGTAAACCACTCTACCACTCTGTTTACAAAAGGGAACTTTCTACTGTTTTTTCTTCAGCTTTATTTCCTTAGATTGAACCTATGACCTCTTGTTCTTGAAGTTGCAGTTTTCATATACAGTACTATATTCTGCTTTGTCAATTTTGTCAATTCTTATTACTATTTGTATGCACAGTATGTGATCATGTCACATCTTTTCTTCTATCTTCTAGCTTTGGTATATTTAACACCCTCGCCTCTCATCATAGTTCTTGTCTTTCAATTCTCGAAGCCATTTTGTTGCACATCTTTGCACTTTTTCCAGTTTGTTGATTTGATTCTTAAGATATGGACACAATATAACTGCTGCATATTCCAACTTTGGTCTCACAAAGATTGTGAAAAATTACTTTAATATTTTATCATCCATGTATGTATACCTGAAAGAGATTCTAACGTTGGAAAGTGTAGTATAAGCTAATCACACAATGTTCCTTGTATGGTCCTAAGATGACAGTGACAAAGGTAGTATACAAGGTGCAGTACACCAGAGCAGTATACAAGATTCGATACACAGAGGTAGCACATACGGTGCAGTACACAGGGCAGTACACAGGTACAAGAATAGTTACAGCGGGTGCAGTACACAAGATGAAACGGTCTTATCTTTTTAGTTTACAATATTTTTACAACTGAGAAAACTTACTGTTGTTCATTAGAGTAAGAAATGGAGAACATCCAGTTACCCATCTCCTTTCCTAGTCACTGCTTTAGAACTCTCCTAGGCTTTCTTAGGTAATGGAGAGGAAATGCAGGTATAATCAAGTATTTTTATTTGATTTACTGTAAATTGTGCAAAATGTATCTTGCATAAATCAATAATTATGCTAAGGTGGCTGTGTTTCACTTTCTCGCATACTAATTTTGTTGCATATCTTTGTGCTTTGCACTTTTTCCAGTTTGTTCATTTGATTTTTAAGATATGGACACAATATAACTGCTGCGTATTCCAACTTTGGTCTCACAAAGGTTGTGAAAAAATTACTTTAATATTTTATCATCCATGTATGTGTACCTGAAAGAGTACACATACTAATTAGTTTCTTTGGAATCATCAAAGACTACAGAGCTAAAGGTTTGAATGCTGTTTATATCCATATACCTTTTTTGGGGGAAGCTCCCTGGTTGCTTCCTGAAGCTATCTTGCAGAGATTACACCATCTATCATGTACTATCAATTGCAATTCCTTCCTATGGGGCTCCTGTGGTTCCTTTCCACAACTGCAAGGTTTTCGTGATGGACGCCTTTTGGCTGAACTGGTTGAGTTGAGGGTGCAATTACCTCTTCCCCTGGTTCAGTTGTTCTTCTGGCTTGTGTCCAGTCTAAAATCATACTTCAGGAGGGTGATCTTTCTGGTTCTTTGGTGGCAGGTTCAACCTTGGTTTGTGGAACTTTTAGCTGGGTGTCTTGATCCAGCCATTTTTCTGGCTATGCATCTATTAACAGATTGACCCAGTGACTTACTTTGCTAGTTCTAACTTTTCTGCTCTACGTATCTGGAATTTTTTACGCAGGTCTATTGCAATTCGTATGGCGAGCAGGTGGCTGGGTTGTTGGTGTCTCACCAACATCTTTGCATTGGTGGTATGAAGTTGCCTGGTTCTTGTTTCATCTCGTTCTGTCTCATTGTCATCTTCTGTTTTGTTCAGCGTGGTCCTGTCCTTTTTGTCATAATTGTTTCTCGATCAACATTCATTTCTAATAGTTGTTTTTCAGTCAGCATCTCATATCGAATACAGTAGTTGTTTCTTAAGGAGCAACAGTATTTTTAATGAGATGCTGGTTATCGTTCATTGTTGTGGAGATAATGTTGCTTGCATTCAATGTCAATTCTTCTTCAGCGCCATTCTGCAGGTTGTCTCGTTCAGTTTTCATTGGCCTGGTCATGCGGCTCCTGGATCATCCTGGTCTCATGACAGGGTTTTGGTGTGTCTCTCTCTTTTTGCCTCAGTTTATGGTTTCCCCTTCAGTTTGTTATGTCTTTTTTAAGGCGGTGTTCTTGTTGGTCGTTTCCTCCACCTCCCATGTGGGTGAGCTTGATGATCTTCTCTGGTGGTGGGGAGTTTTGCTTTTTTGGCCCTGGCGGGTGTTTTGTTCATTTGCTGCCTTCTTTTTTGGCAAAGAGTGCATTTGCCAACTTCCAGATGGGTTTTTTGGTTCTTAATGCTTAGTTAGTCCAGTTGGGGGGGGGGGGTGCATTATTTGTTGTGTGTGGTGGTGGCTTTTCCCTGCCTTCTGCAGGTTACCGGTTCTACCAAGGTTGATGCATTGCAGGCTGATCCTGTTTCTTTGGTACCCTGTTCGAAGGCTTGCATTTCCCGGGTACTGTAGTCTATAGTCTGTAGTCTATGGACAACTGGGAGTTGTCCAATTGTCTGTGCGTGGGAAGGTCGAGGGTTTGCGCGCTCTGTGAATAAACTTCAATATATTCGGTCATATTAGGATTACAGTAATAGAACACGGATCACAGTTATCACAAAGTGTAAACCACATTTAGGAAAGAAAAAATACAGTGATGTCATTAGAACTTTGTGTTTAATAGAGAATAACCACCTCTCACCAGCCCACATGGGAACGTACTGCCTACACGATGCCCAAGTCTACAAATACTTACCTCGGTATACTTAGACTATAGTGAACAGTGATACGGTGAATAGTGAACGGTAACAAAACAGGCATAAAGGCCTGAAAGTGTAGGAAAATTGCCACGTGGAAAATTTGGAACGTATAATTCAGTGAATAGTGAGGCAACACACACACACACACACACACCAGATTCTGTGTACAGGGGCCACGAGGCTTTGTCTGTGTACACACTGTGAGGGGTGAGGTCTCGGAGTGGCGGGGAGTCACCAGTGGAGTCCCACAGGGATCAGTCCTTGGACCTATACTGTTTCTGATATACGTAAATGATCTCCCAGAAGGAATTGACTAGTTCCTCTCGATGTTTGCTGATGATGCAAAATAATGAGGAGGATCAGGACAGAGGAGGATAGTATGAGGCTACAAGATGACCTAGACAACTGAAGGAATGGTCTGACAAATGGCTACTAAAGTTCAACCCAAGTAAATGTAAGGTAATGAAACTAGGAGGAGGAACTAGGAGGCCAGTCACTGGATACCGAATGGGAGATGAAGTCCTTCACGAAACGGACAAAGAAAAAGATCTGGGAGTTGATATCACGCCAAACCTGTCTCCCAAAGTCCACATCAAAAGAAAACATCAGCGGCCTATGCGAGGCTGGCTAACATCAGAACTGCTTTCAGAAACCTGTGTAAGGAATCCTTGAGAACGTTGTATACCACATATGTAAGGCCAATCCTGGAGTATGCAACCCCAGCATGGAGCTATTATCTAGTCAATCACACGACGAAGCTGGAAAAAGTTCAGATGTATGCCACTAGGCTAGTCCCAGAACTAACGCCGGATGCGACATTGGCGTCAGGGCCGATACGACGTTATCGTCAGGGCCGGATNTCATTGAGATACTGGGCATGTGTGATAAGTAAATTTTAGCTGTATTATTCCTTGTGTATTTGCATGCAGTAGTACTCATGCACAAAGCCTAAAAAAATTATGAAACACTGATCAATATTTCATAATAAATAAACTTCAAAACATACTTATGTATTTATATTCACAACAATTGCCATTAATGCAATAAATTCAAGATTTTCATGATGTCTTACATATTTGATTTATGTGATGTCTTACATATTCGTATTTGGCTCATATTCTGGAAAACATTAATTGGCTATTTTACATCTGAAGTTTTAGGAGAGTCCAATCTCTCTCATTTATTTCTTCCATTTTTATTATTATTATTCAGACAAATACCAATATTATTTTTTTGTTAATTTTGATTCAATTACTATACATTATGTACTGCGTTTATCTACAGTACTATATTTATTTACTTATTTATTAGTATACTGTAAATGTATCTATTCAGTAATAAAGTATCGCAGGTGACTGTCAATACTATATTGTCAATCAGTCAATACTATAATGATTTTTCACTGTTGACAATTGCATTCAACAAAAATAACTTTACATGCTGTACCTACACAAATTTAAGTCTGGCATTTTGGAAACAGGATAATTATATTTATTTTGGGGTGGGAGGCACTTAAATTTTCTGGATGGTCCAAATGGTGGCTGCAAGAAAGTAGGTCGTTTAAATAACTTGCCACTGCTGAGTCACATGAGCCGCAACCTGGCCTCCTTACAGAGATACAGGTAGCAGGGCATTATTATGATCACTCACTGAAAACACCCAGAAAGTTAGTGATGCAGTATATACAACTACAAGGTTCACAGAAGAAAAGCACTGAAACAGCCAAACGACACTGCAAATGATTCACCAAGTAGCTAGTTGTGGCTGATTGCGACAGGTGGCAGCACCACTGGAAGCTCCCTGCTTCCTCGTCATCTTTGCCTCAGTCCAGAGCTGATGTTCATGAGGGTGGACCTCCTCAAGTCACTGGGTTTGACTGGTCCTGTTCTTTCCAAAATAAACAAGGACCTCCTTTGGACTCTATCCTATGATGGTTTGTGTTTTGTTCCCAATTTTAGTACAGTATTTCTTTCATGTGTGTGTGTGTGTGTCAAGCCGCACTTGTTATGTGGACTTGGTCTCTTCTTTGCCTCAAGTTGCATGTGTTTAGGGCAGCCCTTCCCTAAGAGATCATTTGGCATTGTCCCTGCCCCCTACAGACTGATTTTTCTGGTGGGTTAAGGAGTTTGCCCCTGAGAGGCTGTCCTACTGTGTAGGGCTTCTCGCCCTGGGTAGTGCACAAGTCTCTGAATCCTCTACATCGCCCTGTGGTTAGGGGCATTCAGAGTTTATTGTTGTTGAGTGCACTGGGGTTTGCATGCATGTCTATATGGCATGTTGCTGATTTTTCATTACATTTAATGTTTCCTACTTTTGTAGTCCATTTTGCAAGAGGCCAAAGCACTGGTAATTGGCATGCTGGGTTTTTGTCTTTGTTGTTAACTTATGCTACATCGTTAAGCTTCAGTAGCTGTCACAGTCAATTTCTGTAAACTTTACTGTTCGAAGACCTTTTTGCAAATCCCATGTTATTGTATACATATTTCTCAAGAAAGAAATATAAAAAGGAAGAGGTTTAGCCATATGAAGTCTAAGTCTAATGCAAGTTAAATGTAGAGAGTGTCACAGTAATGTGGCTGAAACATATGACTCAACCTTCAACACTGCCACATTGGGTTAAATTCCACCATGACCTTGTCTTCAACACTGCCATGTTGGGTTATATTCCACCTTGACCTGTCTTCAACACTGCCATTTTGGGTTATATTCCACCTTGACCTGTCTTCAACACTGCCACATTGGGTTATATTCCACTATGACCTTGTCTTCAACACTGCCACATTGGGTTATATTCCACCTTGACCTGTCTTCAACACTGCCACATTGGGTTATATTCCACTATGACCTGTCTTCAACACTGCCACCTGGTTGATACCTGGTTGATGGGGTTCTGGGAGTTCTACTCCCCAAGCCCGGCCCGAGGCCAGACTTGACTTGTGAGAGTTTGGTCCACCAGGCTGTTGCTTGAAGCGGCCCGCAGGCCCACATACCCACCACAGCCCGGTTAGTCTGGCACTCCTTGAAGGAAACAATCTAGTTTCCTCTTGAAGATGTCCACGGTTGTTCCTGTAATATTTCTGATGCTCGCTGGTAGGACGTTGAACAACCGTGGACCTCTGATGTTCATACAGTGTTCTCTGATTGTGCCCATGGCACCTCTGCTCTTCACGTTGGGTTATATTCCACCTTGACCTTGTCTTCAACACTGCCATGTTGGGTTATATTCCACCTTGACCTTGTCTTCAACACTGCCACATTGGGTTATATTCCACCTTGACCTGTCTTCAATATTTTCATACACTTCTTTGGCTGCATATTTTAATGCAAGCATCAAGTGCCTCCATATAATTTGTATACAATAACAGTATTGCTTGGCTCTTTATTAGATGACTAAACCCTTTCATATACAGTATAGATGATCATTGGTGCAGCGGTCACAGTACTGTGTATGTTTAGGGGTGATCTTGGATGGTATGGGTTCGAATCCTGGCCAGGTCAAATAGAGTTCTTAGTGATCTATGACTTGCGGGTTCATGCAGCTTTCTCACATATAGCACAAGCTTTAATTTTTCATTATTTTCTCAGCTTCTCTTCTTGAGTATATCCAGTTGTTGTGATACTGTAATACTTCCTTGTAGAATCCACTGCATTAATTTTCATTCCATATTTTTTCACTCCTTTATTTTCGAATTAATTTAGTCAAAGAAAGTTAGTATATTATATATGAATGAGTACACTGTGTTTCTTTGCTTTATTAAAGCAAATACTGTACTAAACTTTACACTAAGGTCATGGAATGTTACAGCTCTTGTCATTCATGTTTGAAACTGTAATCACAAGCATAAATGGTACTTTATTCATGATGGCCAGACCACAATTCAGAAGATGCAGAGAGGATGACGTTTCAGTCCATCCTGGACCATAATCCGGTCTCTCACTTCTTAATAATGGTCCAGGATGGACCAAAATGTTGTTGTTTCTTCATCTTGTGATGTGTGGTTTGGTCATCATCTCTTCAGCCACGTTATTGTGACTCATCATTTGCATACTTTATTCATTACAGGAACTCTATTGTTTGCCATATTACTGTTCGAGTCACTGACATAAGTGCATGTCAGTATTTGTCACTGACATGAGTGAGTGTGGAGATGTGTTTGTCACTGACATGAGTGCATGTGGAGATGTGTTTGTCACTGACATGAGTGCGTGTGGAGATGTGTTTGTCACTGACATGAGTGCGTGTGGCGATGTGTTTGTCACTGACATAAGTGAGTGTGGAGATGTGTTTGTCACTGACATAAGTGAGTGTGGAGATGTGTTTGTCACTGACATAAGTGAGTGTGGAGATGTGTTTGTCATTGACATAAGTGAGTGTGGAGATGTGTTTGTCATTGACATAAGTGAGTGTGGAGATGTGTTTGTCATGACATGAGTGCATGTGGAGATGTGTTTGTCATTGACATAAGTGAGTGTGGAGATGTGTTTGTCACTGACATGAGTGCATGTGGAGATGTGTTTGTCATTGACATAAGTGAGTGTGGAAATGTGTTTGTCATTGACATAAGTGAGTGAGGAGATGTGTTGTCACTGACATGAGTGCATGTGGAGATGTGAGTGTTAAGTCTGCAGACACTAACAATGCTCTCTTCTGCCATGTGAGGGATTCTAATCATCCCATTGATTGGTCTTCCTCCAAATAATCTTTCCTGCCTCTACTCTTCACAGACGCCGTCTTGTAGAATCGGCTCTTATACACAAAGTACCCAACATGAACATGAGTCCTGGCTTTGTTGCTGTGGACTCTTCCCTTTCACAGTACATACTCAAATGCTCTAATCTTTCTAACAAACGTGACTTAACATAAGCTTACCCCTTCCATTTATCTTTCTTTCTCTTTCCTTTTCTTTCTCTCTTCTCCTACGCTCCCTTGCTATCCTCTTCTTATTCCTATTACTTTTCCTTCGGTGGTTATAATGGGAGCTGCCTCGTATGGGCCAATAGGCCTTCTGCAGTTCTCATTATTACTACTATTCTCTACACAGAAATAACATCACATGAGACCAGAAGACATGGCAGGATGTGCAGAATACCCCCGTTGAAAAGCAGAGGTGCAACTGGTACTCTGAGAGAGAACTCTATCAACATCAGAGGCCCGAGACTGTTCAACACGCTTCCACTACACATAAGGGACATAACTGGCAAACCCCTCACAGTGTTCAAGAGAGAACTGGATAAGCACCTCCAAGGGATACCTGATCAACCAGGCTGTGACTCATACGTCAGGCTGCGAGCAGCCGCGTCCAACAGCCTGGTTGATCAGTCCAGCAACCAGGAGGCCTGGTCGATGACCGGGCCGCGGGGACGATAAGCCCCGGAAGCACCTCAAGGTATCAAGGTATCCACCTTACTTTCCTCCTCACCTCTCTCTTGCCTATTTATTACCCGTTCTCTACCTCCTCATCACAAGCGACTTGAGAATGGTCCAGGACGGACCGAAACGTCGTCGTCCCTTCAACTTCTAGTGTGTGGTCTGGTCAACATACTTCAGCCACGTTATTGTGACTCATCGCCTGCATGTGGAGATGTGTTTGTCATTGACATAAGTGAGTGTGGAGATGTGTTTGTCACTGACATGAGTGCATGTGGAGATGTGTTTGTCACTGACATAAGTGAGTGTGGAGATGTGTTTGTCACTGACATAAGTGAGTGTGGAGATGTGTTTGTCACTGGCATAAGTAATTACCTAAGTGTAGTTACAGGATGAGAGCTACGCTCATGGTGTCCCGTCTTCCCAGCACTCTTTATCATATAACGCTTTGAAACTACTGACAGTTTTGGCCTCCACCATCTTCTCACTGAGCTTGTTCCAACCATCTACCACAATATTTGTGAAAGTGCATATCTTTTAATGCTTACCTATCAGTGACTATGGGGGAGTGAGGTCTAGTGAGGTCTAGCCCTGTCTCCTAGCCACTTATACTTAGCTCCTTCAATGCATTCCACTTGCCAACCACTTGTACAAGGTGTGACAACTTGCTTGCATCTCTAAGACTGAAGCTTCCACCGATGTCCCCTTGTCCTACCTCATTTTAATTTAAATAGACTTACTTTGGGCACTTTCTCTGTTTCCCCCTCATGATCTTGTATGTAGTGATCATATCCCCCTCTTGTTTATTTTCTCCTCTTAAGGTTGTGAGTATGAGTTCTCTCATCCTGTCTTCGTAGCCCTCTCAATTCTAGTACTAATCTAGTTGGAAACCTCTGTACTTTCTCAAGTTGTTTTTTGTACTTTACAATGTGTGGGTTCCATGCTGGTATTGCATACTCAAGTGATGGTCTCACACTGGCAAAGTGTGAGACCATTGTTTAAATTTGTTTAAATTGTTTGTTCATTGTTTAAATTTGTAAACAATGTTCTTATGTTTGCAAGCATCCCAGCAATGTTATCCTGTTCATATGAGCTTCTGGTGTTAGTGTTGGGATGATGCTCCCAGCTCTTTTTCTTTTTATTGTTTCTTGTAATTGCCTTCCCCCTTATGGTGTAGTTAAATACAGATCTCCATCTCCCCAACTCATTTTTATTACTTTACACTTATACATGGATTGAATTCCAGCAGCCATTTATCTGTTTGTTCCTGAAGTTTGTCAAAGTCTTCTTTCAGCACCCTACAGTCCTCTTCAGTTCTCACTTTCCTCATAAACTTTACTTCATCTGCAAACATCGACATGTACTCCCTCACTCCCTCTGGAAGGTCATTCACCTAAATTAGAAAGAGTATTAATCCTAGGATAGAGGCTTGTGAAACACTATTTTCCACTACTCTCTGAGCCTGACTTATCCTCTCTTACTATGACCTGTTTCCTGTCCATCAGGTGGTCTCGTATCCAGTCCAGTGCTTTTTCTTGTTCCCCTGCTTGTCTCTCCAAATTGTTTATTAATCTTTTTATGAGGAACTATCAAAAGCTTTCTGGCAATCTAGGAATTTGCTTTTTGAACTATTAAAAGCTTTCTGACAATATCTTGTCTTATTTTGGTGACACTGTTGCAGAATTCAATCGAGCTTGTTAAATATGATATTCCGTCACTAAAGGTGCATTGTGCCATTGTTTACCCTCTCCCCAAAAGTTCTATAATCCTTTTCCTGATTACTTTTTCCAGCATTCTGCATGGAATGCATGGTAATAATATTAGGCTATAGTTTAGTGCTACATTTCATGATTATTGGAACTACCGTTGCTTTTTTCCAAATTCTGGTAACTCTACCATCTCTAGGCAGAGATGGCAGTAACCAGGAACTACACCCTGATCAGTATGGGTGTAGTTTTGACCACTATAGCTAATGGGTAACAATAGATCTTTGCAGGTGTGCTTAAGTTAGTGATA
>WNGS01165751.1:24518722-24531622 GCA_020271785.1 Procambarus virginalis | reverse complement strand
AAGTCATAGATGAAAGATCAACAATAATTACCAAACACCTTCAATGTTATCCCTATGTCATAGATGCTATTTCAAAAACCACCAAGAATTTAGAATGTTAAATATTCAGAGACATGCTATAGTAGCATTACTATAAATGTGCCCCCATTGGTTGTGAAGTTATGGTCTTTGGTTGTTATTGCTGTAATGTTTCCTAGAATAGGTTTATTAGCTCTTTGTTTACTTCTATAATTCAGTTAACTTTAAAGGTCTATATTTGTGTTTGAGTTTCTTTTAACTTTTGTATTGTTTTCATGCTGAAAATTAAATTTTCAGTAAATAATTAATGTGAAAAGTTGGATTGGAGTTAAGAAGATGGAGATACTGTATGTGTATGTGTGGTGTGCGATTCACTTTCCCGTTCATGTTGATATAGCTGTCTTTACTTCACTTGGCATACTCTACATTGGTATAGTGTATGCTTCATGTGTGTGAGTAGATTACAGCTATATCACATACCAGAACAAACACCCTAGCATATATTCTTGAGAGCAAAAGTTAATATTTCAAAATGTGGGTTTTTTCTAGGCAAAGAGATAATTGTAGTAATTTGCTTGTATACTGATAACTGCTGTGGAGGGCAGTGCTTTTGTTCTGCATGATGTGATATTTGTCTTTGATTAAGAAGAAAACATCAGTTTCTTCATCCCTAAACTGTTAATTTAAACTGATGGTTTCCTATTAGTATCCCTTGTTTGTTTGATTCTTGTAGACTTTGGATTGCAGGTCTAACAGTTTTTATTTTATGGGTTGACCTGTAGTCCAGAGTCTAGTGCATGCTCCTCTCTGTACTGTAGTCCAGGGCCTAAGTTTAGTTGGTGAGTGTAGGGCAATAGGGACCATTTTGGCCATGTAGGGATCCTATGGCCACGTGGCCAAATGACCGCCCACTGACTGTGGCCATCGGCGCGAAGAGGACTATTGGCTTAGCTTGGACAGTGTCTTGTGCTCTGGCCCGTGTGCTGTGGCCCCCGTGGCTGCCTGCTGCTGCTTGTCGGGATGGCCAGGTGTTGAGGGAGCCTGTTTGGCCTTGTGTGGCTGAGGGTGGCTTGGGAAAGGCCTTGGGCCACTCTGGTCAGTCTGCCTCAAGTTTACTACTCTCACTCAGGAGCTGTTGGTGTTTGGCAACCACGCTGGGAAAGTGATCATAATGCTCATGATGTCATAATGATTGATGATAATAGACGGGCGGTGTTGGTGATGATGCCTGAGCCTGGACTGACTCATACTCACGTGGATCCTCTCCTCTGCAGCAGCGCCGGGCGGTGCTGTCTGTGAGGCTCTCAACCTGTCGCTGCGGCCACCTCTACCCCAGGCCAACGGAACCCTGCATCAACCGCTGCTTCACCATCACCACCACCACCACCTCCAACAACAACAACAACAGCATCAACCACACCTCCACCAACATCACCAACAGCTTCATCACCACCACCACCACCACCAACACCACCAACAGCAGCAACAGCAAATGACTACTGCTGTTTCAACTACGCCTATCAACCATGTTGCCGTCACAGATGCCACCGAAACTTTTGAGGTGAAGATTCACCCTGCAGTGGCAGTGGCGGCAGCTGCAGCCTCAGGGCTGGTGTACCCTGAGGATGCACTAGATTTGGCCTCAGATAAGGTGGCTGGAATGATGACAGTTCGAGAGACAAAAGGAAGAACGGGGCATGTTGGAGGCCTCACCAGAGTACAAGACAAAGTTGTACCCATGTCCAGAGTGCCACAAAGTGTTCCGCCACCCCATGTCTCTCCACCACCACCGCCATGTGCACAAGGGAACATACACTTGTCACTCATGTGGTAAGGTATTTTCCCGACGTTGGGATCTCCACCGTCATTTGCACCGATCCAAGATGGGCTGCCGCCGCCCTAATCATGTGACTACAGCTGCTGCAGTGGTAACCGCCACTCCTGGGACTGTAACTACTAGTACCACCGCTGCCACCGCTGCCGCAGCTGCACACCGAGCCGAGTTTGCTCTCGATCTGAACAACCCCCCTTCCAACTGACTGTGATATCACTAGGCGATACTAGAGCATAGAGACGTACATATTATATAGGGACTTGTATTTGTTGTGTTGTTGCGACCAGTGCCGCCATGCCTGGCACTGATTCTGTGATCACCAGCCAAAGATGGAGTGCAGGCGCCCCTGTCATATATATTATGCTGACACCACAGCGCCACGTCCGAGATTATGCCCACATTATTATACCCTTCTCAAGGACACACACTCCGTTTTGGTCTGTTTGAGTTAAATTTAAGAGCAATGGAAAAAATTCCCTCCTTGCATCATTGCTTGGTTTTAGTCAGTTGATTTTAGTCATATAGACTGCCTGTATGTGATAATACCCCAGTGATGCTTATTAATTCTTCACGTTTTGGTTCTCTGTGATATTTGCTTTATTTTAGTTGCTGCCATTACCGTTCTGGCAACAGATCCTGTAGGCTTGTTGTCTCTTTACTCCCATCTCCTTTCCTGCCACTCAACTATATATATATATATATTTAGAGTGTTTGTTGGTATTGTTGTTCCTATATACCTTACATTATCAGCTACCAGACGTGAATGGTATGTCGAAACTTAGGGCAATAATAAATGTTATTATACTGATGGCTGCCAATCATTATTTGTTATGTCCTTTTTAACCCCTTTCATAGTGCCAAAATCTGTGTATTTAATCAGCAAGATGATTTGTTAAAGAAAGTAGTTAAGAATATATTGATATTATTTAAATTAAAGTGAATTATATCAGGACATTTGAACTTAGTATTTATTTTTAAATCTTAATAATTTAAAAAGTAATAAACGAAAAGATATGACTTTTAAAGATAGAAATAAAGAACCGCTACTGGACTAGCTCTGTCGTTAGTATTGCATACTATGGATTTTAATTGAAGATTGGTGTACGGTGTGATTACTTATAAAATATCGTTACCACTTCAAGCCAGCAGAAATTATGAACTTCAGACGAAATGTTTAAATAAAACTTAGCGAATTTTATGAAAACGTTCATAATTTATTTATTGCTAGTGTTATAAAGTAACAGGCTGAGGTTTAACTTATTTTGATTTATAACTTTTGGTGTTAAACTTGAGTTGAAGCTTGAGGTACATTAGTTTTTGTAAAAATCGAATTCTGAAACATCTTGAATATGAGCCTACCTGTACTTAAAGAGAGAAAGTTATCTCAAAAGCATTTTGTTTAATAGTGTCTAGGGAAATATTCATGAACAGTTTTAGCATGTAAATTTGTCTATACTGTATACATTTGCTATATAACTATTATTTATATTTTTTTTAAATTGGACTCAAAGTACAAATAGTGGCAGTCATAGAGTGGCCTTTACTTGTTTTCTGAAAGATATTTGCTGACTGAATTTTCTTCTTTGCCTTCCTTTGTAGAGAGAAGGTTTGTTGAATACACCTTTCATGCAAGTCTTTCCACCCATGGATTATACACCATGCTTGTCTATCCATAAATATATATGCTGTTACCCCCACACTCAAGCAAGATGGTACATGTGGAGTCTTTTTCCCAGCACTTTAGTGACCAACAATCTGCACTTTCTTCTTCAATTTGTTTTCTCCTCTCACCTCATAAGGGTTGTCTCAGCAGATATGTCAAGGATACAAAAGTTTGGAGAGAGGAAAGCAAAAAATGTTAATTGGGGAAAGCAAGAATCTGTTTAGAGGATAGTAATACTGTACATGGAGTAGCATGCAATCAGAGTGTAGGTAAAGATAGACGCTGGGGTTTTCATTTGTGTTTCCATAAGTGCTGGAGACGAGCTCACTTGTTACTCATTCAGAGAATATTTTATGATGGAGACGAAAACTATGCTGTTAAATCTTTATTGTCCATTTGTTTCTTGAGAGAATATTATATATTTAATGAAAGAGTTATGTATTACTAATACATATATTAAACATAAGGCTATACACAAATATACATGGTACAGCCTAAATTATGAAATTGTAGAAAAAGAATATTTATGTGCTTGTTGAGTGAAGTATGTGAAAGTATGCAATTTGAGAGCATTGAGGGGAATATTTTGAGGTTTGTCTGATCACATGCTGGTGCTATTAGAGATGATGTTAAAGTGATGAGAGGTTAATTATTCCTTACTAGGATCCAGGAGGTGAAAGTATAAAAGTTCAGTGAGAGTGACCTTATTGATGAGTACAAAGAAGATTGATAGTGATGTTGTATTAAAAGACTATGAACAAATGGATCTTAGTGCCATGTAGGCACTATTAGGAATGTTTGCTTAAGGAATGCCAGTGAAGTGTGTGGAGATGAGAGTAACTGCTTGCTGGGATGAAGAGGTGTCATCAGCAGTTGATAATAAGAAAAAGAAATGGATTTTATGAATATAAAGTGAAGAAGAGAAATATGGAAGAAAATAGGAGAATAATGAAAATTTAAGGTACTGTACTTGAAAGAGTAGTTAGATGAGAAAGAGCAAATGAGGAGATAGGAAGACAAATTAAAGAAACTTTTTTCAGAAAACAGGAATCTCTTAGGGAAGAAGTAAGAAAATACAGCCAGAAGACTGGTGGAGGAAGGAGTAGATGGAAATATTATATTATTAAAGATAAGCATGGAAGAATGTTAAATGGTGAAGAGGAGATTAGAAGTAAGTAGAGGCTGTTAAAGTTTTAATGAGTGAAGGTGACAAAAGAGGTACTGTATTGATGTGAATGTGATTTAATGGAGTGAGGAGGAGGCAAGATTGTATGCTAGCTAATATATATCTTTGGAAAGGGTTTGTACATGAGTGAAGAAGTAAAAATGGGATAACTATAGGTGTTGATGCTGCTTGTTTTCATGATTTGACAAGTGCAAAATTTGAAGTACTTACAGTTTTGTGATGACCAGACATGTACAAACCTCATTACTCCAAGGAAGAGTCAATATAATGGTGCTAAGTGTGGATAGGTTGGCTGTTAAGGTATTCTATATCTGTATATACAAAAATTTGGTGAGTGTAGTGAATTGTAAAGAAATTATGGGATAGCAATTATAGTACCTCTGTATAGAAATAAAGGAGAATGTAGTAATTGCAGGAATTATATAAGCATTAATTTAGTAAGTGCAGTGAGCAAAGTGTATGACACAATAGTGGCTGAAAGAGTAATGAAAATTACTGAGATATTGATTAGTGGTAAACAAAGAGGGTTCCATGGAGGATGGAGGATGGAAGAGGGTGTATTGATCAGATATTTGGATTTAAACAAACTTGTAGTGAAGGCAGATTTATGTATGCAGATGATACAGTACAGTTCTTTTAGCAAAGGGTGATAGATAAAAGTGGAGTTTTGTAATCAAAGTTGAGAGCAGAGATAGTTAAGGAAAGAACTGTGCTGTTATAATGAAAGTTGTGGTTAGAGAAGAAAATAATATATATGCATCTAGAGGGCTGCCAGACTGGTAGTCCTGACTCATGTATGGATGAGAGATGATACTGTGGTATATACACGAAACATCAAACATTAAAGAAAAAGAAATAGATAATCTGAGAAGCCTATTTGGTGGTTGAAAAATAGGGAAAGGAATGAAATGTAATGGAAAGATGTGAAGTACAATAGTCAGTGAATTGCAAGATCGAGGAGAGAGTACCAAGATGGTTATGGCATGTTGATGATGATACGCTATCGAAGAGAGTTTATTGGAGGGTAGGTGGAGGAGAAGGCGGCTATGAACAAGATGTTCGCACAGGGTGAAAGGGTGAGTAATTGGGGATTGTGTGATCAGCACATGTAATATGGTAAGAAACAAGACCAGGCAGAAACTGTAAATATGGAGTAAATGAATGTGTTTGTAATACAGTAGTACAGTACAGGGCAATTTGCCAAGTTTTATGAAGCAGTGGAATACTGCTGTGAATGCTTGCCAGAGTATGTTCTTGTTTATCCTTGATGCTATGTAGCATAAATGGTATGATGAATAGATGAGTGATATATACTGTTTTCAGCATCTATATTCTTCTTTTGCTATATTGTTCCACATTTTTCTCCAGGTTGATGCCTTCATACATCACAAAAGTTGGAAACAGAGTTATGATAATGTATTACATGTGGAACATAATGACATTGTGTGTTGTGTGTGTGTGTGTGAGTTTGCTGTGGTTGGGGTGGGGGAGTTGGTGGGTGGGAGTAGGTAGGTGAATGATGAGACAAAATTGAAATATATAATCATATAAGACTGGTAAAAATTAAGCATTTCATTGAGATACTGGGCATGTGTGATAAGTAAATTTTAGCTGTATTATTCCTTGTGTATTTGCATGCAGTAGTACTCATGCACAAAGCCTAAAAAAATTATGAAACACTGATCAATATTTCATAATAAATAAACTTCAAAACATACTTATGTATTTATATTCACAACAATTGCCATTAATGCAATAAATTCAAGATTTTCATGATGTCTTACATATTTGATTTATGTGATGTCTTACATATTCGTATTTGGCTCATATTCTGGAAAACATTAATTGGCTATTTTACATCTGAAGTTTTAGGAGAGTCCAATCTCTCTCATTTATTTCTTCCATTTTTATTATTATTATTCAGACAAATACCAATATTATTTTTTTGTTAATTTTGATTCAATTACTATACATTATGTACTGCGTTTATCTACAGTACTATATTTATTTACTTATTTATTAGTATACTGTAAATGTATCTATTCAGTAATAAAGTATCGCAGGTGACTGTCAATACTATATTGTCAATCAGTCAATACTATAATGATTTTTCACTGTTGACAATTGCATTCAACAAAAATAACTTTACATGCTGTACCTACACAAATTTAAGTCTGGCATTTTGGAAACAGGATAATTATATTTATTTTGGGGTGGGAGGCACTTAAATTTTCTGGATGGTCCAAATGGTGGCTGCAAGAAAGTAGGTCGTTTAAATAACTTGCCACTGCTGAGTCACATGAGCCGCAACCTGGCCTCCTTACAGAGATACAGGTAGCAGGGCATTATTATGATCACTCACTGAAAACACCCAGAAAGTTAGTGATGCAGTATATACAACTACAAGGTTCACAGAAGAAAAAGCACTGAAACAGCCAAATGACACTGCAAATGATTCACCAAGTTGCTAGTTGTGGCTGATTGCGACAGGTGGCAGCACCACTGGAAGCTCCCTGCTTCCTCGTCATCTTTGCCTCAGTCCAGAGCTGATGTTCATGAGGGTGGACCTCCTCAAGTCACTGGGTTTGACTGGTCCTGTTCTTTCCAAAATAAACAAGGACCTCCTTTGGACTCTATCCTATGATGGTTTTGTGTTTTGTTCTCAATTTTAGTATTTCTTTCATGTGTGTGTGTGTGTCAAGCCGCACTTGTTATGTGGACTTGGTCTCTTCTTTGCCTCAAGTTGCATGTGTTTAGGGCAGCCCTTCCCTAAGAGATCATTTGGCATTGTCCCTGCCCCCTACAGACTGATTTTTCTGGTGGGTTAAGGAGTTTGCCCCTGAGAGGCTGTCCTACTGTGTAGGGCTTCTCGCCCTGGGTAGTGCACAAGTCTCTGAATCCTCTACATCGCCCTGTGGTTAGGGGCATTCAGAGTTTATTGTTGTTGAGTGCACTGGGGTTTGCATGCATGTCTATATGGCATGTTGCTGATTTTTCATTACATTTAATGTTTCCTACTTTTGTAGTCCATTTTGCAAGAGGCCAAAGCACTGGTAATTGGCATGCTGGGTTTTGTCTTTGTTGTTAACTTATGCTACATCGTTAAGCTTCAGTAGCTGTCACAGTCAATTTCTGTAAACTTTACTGTTCGAAGACCTTTTTGCAAATCCCATGTTATTGTATACATATTTCTCAAGAAAGAAATATAAAAAGGAAGAGGTTTAGCCATATGAAGTCTAAGTCTAATGCAAGTTAAATGTAGAGAGTGTCACAGTAATGTGGCTGAAACATATGACTCAACCTTCAACACTGCCACATTGGGTTAAATTCCACCATGACCTTGTCTTCAACACTGCCATGTTGGGTTATATTCCACCTTGACCTGTCTTCAACACTGCCACATTGGGTTATATTCCACTATGACCTTGTCTTCAACACTGCCACATTGGGTTATATTCCACCTTGACCTGTCTTCAACACTGCCACATTGGGTTATATTCCACTATGACCTGTCTTCAACACTGCCACCTGGTTGATACCTGGTTGATGGGGTTCTGGGAGTTCTACTCCCCAAGCCCGGCCCGAGGCCAGACTTGACTTGTGAGAGTTTGGTCCACCAGGCTGTTGCTTGAAGCGGCCCGCAGGCCCACATACCCACCACAGCCCGGTTAGTCCGGCACTCCTTGAAGGAAACAATCTAGTTTCCTCTTGAAGATGTCCACGGTTGTTCCTGTAATATTTCTGATGCTCGCTGGTAGGACGTTGAACAGCCGCGGACCTCTGATGTTCATACAGTGTTCTCTGATTGTGCCCATGGCACCTCTGCTCTTCACGTTGGGTTATATTCCACCTTGACCTTGTCTTCAACACTGCCATGTTGGGTTATATTCCACCTTGACCTTGTCTTCAACACTGCCACATTGGGTTATATTCCACCTTGACCTGTCTTCAATATTTTCATACACTTCTTTGGCTGCATATTTTAATGCAAGCATCAAGTGCCTCCATATAATTTGTATACAATAACAGTATTGCTTGGCTCTTTATTAGATGACTAAACCCTTTCATATACAGTATAGATGATCATTGGTGCAGCGGTCACAGTACTGTGTATGTTTAGGGGTGATCTTGGATGGTATGGGTTCGAATCCTGGCCAGGTCAAATAGAGTTCTTAGTGATCTATGACTTGCGGGTTCATGCAGCTTTCTCACATATAGCACAAGCTTTAATTTTTCATTATTTTCTCAGCTTCTCTTCTTGAGTATATCCAGTTGTTGTGATACTGTAATACTTCCTTGTAGAATCCACTGCATTAATTTTCATTCCATATTTTTTCACTCCTTTATTTTCGAATTAATTTAGTCAAAGAAAGTTAGTATATTATATATGAATGAGTACACTGTGTTTCTTTGCTTTATTAAAGCAAATACTGTACTAAACTTTACACTAAGGTCATGGAATGTTACAGCTCTTGTCATTCATGTTTGAAACTGTAATCACAAGCATAAATGGTACTTTATTCATGATGGCCAGACCACAATTCAGAAGATGCAGAGAGGATGACGTTTCAGTCCATCCTGGACCATAATCCGGTCTCTCACTTCTTAATAATGGTCCAGGATGGACCAAAATGTTGTTGTTTCTTCATCTTGTGATGTGTGGTTTGGTCATCATCTCTTCAGCCACGTTACTGTGACTCATCATTTGCATACTTTATTCATTACAGGAACTCTATTGTTTGCCATATTACTGTTCGAGTCACTGACATAAGTGCATGTCAGTATTTGTCACTGACATGAGTGAATGTGGAGATGTGTTTGTCACTGACATGAGTGCATGTGGAGATGTGTTTGTCACTGACATGAGTGCGTGTGGAGATGTGTTTGTCACTGACATGAGTGCGTGTGGCGATGTGTTTGTCACTGACATAAGTGAGTGTGGAGATGTTTTTGTCACTGACATAAGTGAGTGTGGAGATGTGTTTGTCATTGACATAAGTGAGTGTGGAGATGTGTTTGTCACTGACATGAGTGCATGTGGAGATGTGTTTGTCATTGACATAAGTGAGTGTGGAGATGTGTTTGTCACTGACATGAGTGCATGTGGAGATGTTTGTCATTGACATAAGTGAGTGTGGAGATGTGTTTGTCATTGACATAAGTGAGTGAGGAGATGTGTTTGTCACTGACATGAGTGCATGTGGAGATGTGTTTGTCATTGACATAAGTGAGTGTGGAGATGTGTTTGTCACTGACATGAGTGCATGTGGAGATGTGTTTGTCACTGACATAAGTGAGTGTGGAGATGTGTTTGTCACTGACATAAGTGAGTGTGGAGATGTGTTTGTCACTGACATGAGTGAGTGTGGAGATGTGTTTGTCACTGGCATAAGTAATTACCTAAGTGTAGTTACAGGATGAGAGCTACGCTCATGGTGTCCCGTCTTCCCAGCACTCTTTATCATATAACGCTTTGAAACTACTGACAGTTTTGGCCTCCACCATCTTCTCACTGAGCTATTTCCAACCACCTACCACAATATTTGTGAAAGTGCATATCTTTTAATGCTTACCTATCAGTGACTATGGGGGAGTGAGGTCTAGTGAGGTCTAGCCCTGTCTCCTAGCCACTTATACTTAGCTCCTTCAATGCATTCCACTTGCCAACCACTTGTACAAGGTGTGACAACTTGCTTGCATCTCTAAGACTGAAGCTTCCACCGATGTCCCCTTGTCCTACCTCATTTTAATTTAAATAGACTTACTTTGGGCACTTTCTCTGTTCCCCCTCATGATCTTGTATGTAGTGATCATATCCCCCTCTTGTTTATTTTCTCCTCTTAAGGTTGTGAGTATGAGTTCTCTCATCCTGTCTTCGTAGCCCTCTCAATTCTAGTACTAATCTAGTTGGAAACCTCTGTACTTTCTCAAGTTGTTTTTTGTACTTTACAATGTGTGGGTTCCATGCTGGTATTGCATACTCAAGTGATGGTCTCACACTGGCAAAGTGTGAGACCATTGTTTAAATTTGTTTAAATTGTTTGTTCATTGTTTAAATTTGTAAACAATGTTCTTATGTTTGCAAGCATCCCAGCAATGTTATCCTGTTCATATGAGCTTCTGGTGTTAGTGTTGGGATGAGGCTCCCAGCTCTTTTTCTTTTTATTGTTCTTGTAATTGCCTTCCCCCTTATGGTGTAGTTAAATACAGATCTCCATCTCCCCAACTCATTTTTATTACTTTACACTTATACATGGATTGAATTCCAGCAGCCATTTATCTGTTTGTTCCTGAAGTTTGTCAAAGTCTTCTTTCAGCACCCTACAGTCCTCTTCAGTTCTCACTTTCCTCATAAACTTTACTTCATCTGCAAACATCGACATGTACTCCCTCACTCCCTCTGGAAGGTCATTCACCTAAATTAGAAAGAGTATTAATCCTAGGATAGAGGCTTGTGAAACACTATTTTCCACTACTCTCTGAGCCTGACTTATCCTCTCTTACTATGACCTGTTTCCTGTCCATCAGGTGGTCTCGTATCCAGTCCAGTGCTTTTTCTTGTTCCCCTGCTTGTCTCTCCCAAATGTTTATTAATCTTTTATGAGGAACTATCAAAAGCTTTCTGGCAATCTAGGAAATTGCTTTTTGAACTATTAAAAGCTTTCTGACAAATCTTGTCTTTTTTTGGTGACACTGTTGCAGAATTCAATCGAGCTTGTTAAATATGATATCCGTCACTAAAGGTGCATTGTGCCATTGTTTACCCTCTCTCTCCCAAAAGTTCTATAATCCTTTTCTGATTACTTTTTCCAGCATTCTGCATGGAATGCATGGTAATAATATTAGGCTATAGTTTAGTGCTACATTTCATGATTATTGGAACTACCGTTGCTTTTTTTCCAAATTCTGGTAACTCTACCATCTCTAGGCAGAGATGGCAGTAACCAGGAACTACACCCTGATCAGTATGGGTGTAGTTTGACCACTATAGCTAATGGGTAAAATAGATCTTTGCAGGTGTGCTTAAGTTAGTGAATAAGTGTTTCCCTAGTTGCTTCTGTACCCGTGCCCCTATACTTTTTCCGTGCCTTTTTTTTTTCTTTTTTTTTTCATTTTCCTTTCCTTACACAGTTGAATCATGAGTATGCTGAGTGTAACTTTTCTCCTGGGTTCTCATAGTTTTGTTCTTCATGATGATTGTGGCCTGGGAGTTGTCCTCAATCCTCACTGGCTGTCTATCCCAGTTCTGTCCCATTTCCACGGGGTGGACCAGCGATGCCGCATCCTTCCTATGGCTTTACAGGAAGTTCAAGGGCCCGGACATAAACCTCTTCTTGTCGGCTTGGCCTTGGCATCTTCCTCTGTACATGTTGTACTCCTTCATCTGAACGGGTTGTCTCTCTTGCCAGGGTGTCTGATTTTTACAGTACTCCCTTCTCCCTGGTGAGTGCCCGTTTATTGTTCTGTGTGGGGTAGTTAGCTTCAGGGAGCTACAAGGGGCTCCCCCCAGAAAACCAGCATGGAATGTAATGAAATGGCAGTTTTTGGGTGAGCCACGGTAGTTCTCTTGACACCCTCTTTTGCTCCAGGTCATTGTGGGGGAGTTTGATTACACTTGCCATAGAACTGAGGGTGGAGTAGCCACCTGATGGCGAGCTACCTCCCTCCTCTCCTCAAATGAGTGGGGAAGATAGGGTGAACTAGCTTGTGCTAATTTCAAGAGATTTCAATCATTTGTTTACATAGTTGGGGAAGTTCTTTCAGTGGTTCTCAAGACAGTCTATTTCAGCAAGCAGTGGTCTGTTTTGTCTCGCTGACTTTCTGATTGCTTCCCAGTGTGGTTTAAGTAAATAAATAGATGACACCATTCTATAGATGACACTGTGGGAAGTGGATGTGAGCCCCGTGTATCTACGGGAGTTTTAAATAATTTGTTATACTGATAAAGGAGTTTTCTTGGTGAGAGCACCACCCATTAAATGAGATATTTTGGTGAGTACAGTACAGGGATTAAGAATCTAAACAGCTTTCAAGTCCATACACTCTTTGTATGTGAGACCATTACTTGAATATGCTGCTCCAGTATGAAACCCACACCTTGTGGAGCATAAACAGAAACTTGAGTAAGTTCAGAGGTTTACAACTAGATTAGTACCAGAATTGAAAGGTCTCGACTATGAGGACAGGCTGAGAGAACCT
>WNGS01165751.1:24492341-24507733 GCA_020271785.1 Procambarus virginalis | reverse complement strand
TCTCTCCCTTACAGCCTTAGAGGAAAGAGGAAACAGAATGTATATGATTACTATATACAAGTTCTTGAGGGAAATAGAAAAAGTGGATAAAGGAAGTCTGTTTCAATTAAAGAGGTTGGACAAGGGGACATTGGTGGAAGCTAAACACCCAGTTGTGTGGAAGAGATGTAAGAAAGTTCTGTCTCCTGTACGGGTGGTCAGCAAGTGTAATGAACTGATGGAAGAGGTTGTTGAATCAGTTCCATTTACAACTTTAAAATTAAATATGATGAAAACATTAATGTTGAGAGAAGTAATTAGTTTGCCAGGTATAAATAGCTAAGAGATAGGGCATAAAGAGCTAGATCTCACTCCCCCTGTAGTCACTGATAGGTAAGCACTCAACACAAGAAGGCCTCTGGTGGCTTCCTAAAGTTAACTACACTACAGAGAATGAATATAATAACATGACTATCTTGGAAGGAGGAGGAGAGGCAGCAGACACTTCCTTCTTCAGAGGAGGAGAGATTGCTGAAATAGAGGGAATACAGAGAACGTATACTGCATGCACAGACACGATAAAGCACCTAAACTATTGGGATCGTCTCTTAAGTTCTCAAAATGTACTGTCTAGAAAGGAGACAAGAGAGGTACCAAATTATATGAATATTGAAAATACTGTACTGAAGGGCTAGGTTCCTAATTTGCACGGTTAAATAACAACATACTGTAGTGAACACTATACAGTAGAAGGAAAAGTAGAACAGAGCCAGTGAAGAGTAAAGATGTCATAGGCACAATCAGAGAACACTGAATATCTGAGGTCCATGGATGAGATGATTGAAACTCAAAGAAAATGAACCCCAAGCACCAGATGGCACATGGGATCAAAATACAAGAAGGGGGAGGAGCCACAGAGGAAAATTGAAAGCAGAACAAAAGAGGGGAAAACACATCACCTTGATGTAAAAGACCCTCCACAGAATGAACAAAACTAAGAAGGGTAGAAGGCCATTCACTAACCCACCTCAGGCTTCACCCCCCCCCCCCCAGCCCTGAAAGCCAAGACAAGATGGCCCTGAGGCAGAGCCACAATTCATCCCCAACACACAGAGTAGAAGGCTTGGCCTAAGGAGAAATAGAGGAAGAGATGGCTTGTAAAGGTGAAAACTCTGCACCCCTTGCGGGAAGAAACAGTTCAACTGCCTTCACAGTCAAATTGGATGGGACCAGAGAAGGCCAAGCAACAATCTCAGCAGACAATCTCAACTCAACCAGGTATCAACCAGACTAAATAAAGGGCAAAGCCAGCAAGGGAGGAAGAAGAAACAAGAATGGAGCCCAGGCATAATGTATCAAAAGAACAGCAAAGCCCCAGGAGGTCAACTCCATGACAACCAAATGAGTGCCAAGCTATGAACAAATTACCAGGGCCTGAAGGCAGGTAACCAACCAGTGCGCCCAGGCACTGGGACCACTTTCCAAAAGAACAGACGCCAAATGCAGGTAAAACTTCCAGGTTACGAATGGTTACCATGGCATGCCATATAAGCAATTGTTCAACCCCAGTGTGCCCCAGCACAAACAAAACAGAACACCTCCAGCCAAAGGCCAATCAATGCGTTCCTGTTGGGGATGACAAATTGTCACTCGCTCCCTGCATCTCTGTGAAGGGGACTAGGTTCTGGCTTTTGTACTGGTATGCCAGACCACTTCCATGACTGATGCTACGTATTAGCATGGAGCAATCTCAGCAAGATAGCTTCAGGGAGACACCGGGGACCATCCTAGAAAAAGTAATATTCAGGAATTTTGAGATGAAAAGAATGTTAAAGTGTTGTGTTTTAGCATCGGAGCATGGATGACACATTCAAGCGCCATTAGAACACTAAAGTGTATTTTGGGTTGAACATCAGGATGCCTTGCACTAACATCAGAACACATTTTGTTATACCTTACTATTTAGTTTTTATTAAAATCTATTTTAACTATACAGAAATTAAATTCATTGTAGTAGAAAATTATGAGCAAATGTAAATAATATGAAGTAAACTAAAAAAATGTGGGCCAGTGTGTACTCTGAAGCAAGTAAGTAGAGAAAATACAAGCTTTTAACATTTAATAAGGTCTAGTTACAATAGACCTTTTTAATTAAAAATCTAGTTCCTTTAATGTACAAGTGACTGAAATTTAATAGCAGATAATTAGGCCATAGTTTTTGGGGAAATGCCTCTTTTCATGGAATTACCATCAACATTTGTGTTTGAGCTTTTAGGTTTTAATAAATTAAGCAGAGTTTTCTGTGGAGAACCCCATTGGCTCCCTGGAGCTGTTGGACTGATATTAGCTAATATTAGTATGGAGTTTCAGTCATATGGAGTTGTCATGCTTACCGGGGACCACTAGCCAGAACATGGTCCCCCTCAGAGAGGCTTAGGGAGCAATGGCCTATGAAACTCTCATGTATGAAAGTATTCATGTCTGCCATTGACTGGGGCTGAGCACCCAGAAAGGTAGGTGCTTCAAAACAGACCCCTTCTGGTATAAATTGGAACCTGAGATCGAACAGGGGCTAGAAATGCCCCCCCCCCCCCCGAAAAAAAAACAAGCTAACAAGCAACTTGTCATCACACCGCTTGCTGCTCGTTCGTGCCAACCCTCCCACTCTGGCTGGGAACACTCATACACCCTGGAGGGGGTGGGGATCCCAGCCCACCAAGCCAGACTGTCAGTTTGTCGGCTGAAGCTAAACAGGGTATAAGTCTGCTCTGGTCTCGGTTGCCTGATTGGCTTCATCCTACTGGTGTTCCTAATGTGCATTGGAGGTGGCCAGGAGATCCTACCAAGGGCTGGATGCACTTAGGGCTCATTCCCTAAGCTCCCTGTTTTCATTTTCATTTTCATTTTCAAGTCTAGCTAGCCTGCAGTCTACCCTCATGCTCATGATGTTCGTAAGTTTACAGCTTTGGCTGCTATGCTTGGCAATATGTCTTGGGCGGACATTCAGGCGCAGGAGTTTTGGAGATCGAACAGGGTCCTAGCTGCCCGATATCTTGTTAATGTGCCGGGACCTCAGTGGTCTTGTGTTGCTTTGGGTCGGCAGTTTCTAGTTGTATCATCTTCGTTATGAGTGGTGCGGTGTAGCTGCCTCCGGCAAAGTCCCTTTTAACACTTTCAGGGGTGCGGCAAACAAGAAAAAACTTGCCCCTTGTGGGCGCGGCGTTTCGGGCCATCGAGCGGCAACACTGAAAAGTGTATACTCTTTTCACTGTCCTGACCTTAATTTTCGATGTAAGTATTTCATTTTTGTAGCAATGTGTTCGCAATAGAATGTTCTAGAAGAACATATGTATAAAATGTCACCAAAGCATGAGTTAGACCAGCACCAAATAAAGAACTACGTCGATCACTAGCCGTGAGCGTCAAACAGAGACGAAATCTTTCTACTCTTTTTAGGGTTGTCAACTCCACACTTGTCCTACAGCATTAAATTTGATATCACTGAGATCGCAATAAAATTCCCTATGCGAACATATGCATATAAATGTAGAATCAATGTCGCGGCCCACCCGCAAGAGTGTGGGAAGTGGCCGAAGTGTTACCCGTTACTGCACACCCGACGGCACATCGGCGAGACCCCTATTGAAAAATGAATACTGTACTCTTTTCACTGTTCTGACCTTAATTTTCGATGTACGTATTTCATTTTTGTAGCAATGTGTTCGCAATAGAATGTTCTAGAAGAGCATGAGTATAAAATGATCCCACGAAAGTGTTAATCTGCTCATTGGATAGTTAGCTCCAGGGAGCCAATAGGTCTTTCCCACAGAAACCAGCGTTGAATGTAATGAAACACTATTTTCTGGGGTATAACCCCAGAGGTTCCCTGGCACCCTTCCTCCCTCCCTCCTTCCCGGTCAGTTGGTTTTTGTTTCCGTTTTCCGCCTCCAAACTGACAGTCCGGCTGCCCACTTGGTGGGCTGAGACCCCTCTCTTCCCCTTCCCGGGGAAGGGGGGGGGAGGGCTGCGCGAATGAGCGGTGCGCAGTGTGATGACATGTTGCTTGTTAGCTTGTTTTTCTTTGGGGGAGTTTCTAGCCTCTGTTCGATCTCAGGTTGCAATTTCTACCATGGAGGGTGTTTGTTTTAAGGCTCCTACCTTTCTGGGTGCTCATCCCCGGTCGATGGCAAACATGAATACAGTACTTCATACATGAGAGTTTCATAGGCTATTGCTCCCTGCGCCTCTCTGAGGGGACTATGTTCTGGCTAGTGGTTCCCAGTAGGCATGACAACTCCATATGACTGAAGCCCCGTACTAATATTAGCTAATATAATATAGTCCAATAGCACCAAAGAGCCTGTGTGGCTCTACCCAGAAAATAGCGTTTTATTATATTCGACGCTGGTTTTTGCCTAATTTCATTGGGCATTAACATTTGCTTAATTTATTCATTTAATTTTTAAATATGAAAATATATACGAGTATTCCAAAAATTTACTATAGTGTACGAATTACATCTTCAGCAATGCCCGGGCCCTCAGGAGGAGTGGGCAGCCAGGACAACGTGGGTACTCATGAACCGGGCGGTAAGTACCAAGCGTGTGTTTACCTCAGCCTGCCCTCCACCAGGCCTCTCAGTATAAAGGCACCTCACACCTGTAAAATAAACCGAGTGCTGCCGGGGCTCTCTCGATATCTGATGTCTCACGGTCATTCATGACACATTTTTGTTTACACAGTACTTATATTGCAGAACTTAAATACAGTATGCCATTTCTTTGTAATTTTCTATCTTCATATTTAAATTTTTTTATCCGTGTTAGCTTTATTTACTTTGTATTTCCGTTTGATATTAAAATTTGTGCTTTGATTCATGTTTTCTTATTCTGCTTCACTACTTCGGCTTTCCATATATACATTTTGTTTATACATAGTCTTTTTTCTCCTTGGTATGATTTGATTGAATCCTCAAATGTTATCAGCTGTCATCTTGCAATAAAATGTAATTGTTTTATATGTAAATACTGTACTTATTGGAGAGTGTATATACATATACATGTATGTATGTATGTATATACAGTATATATTACACACACACACACACACACACACATACAGTCATAGATATAAACTAACTAAACAAAGCTGCCGAAGAAATTTAAGAAAATTCCTTTTCGCAAACAGAGTGGTAGACATTTAAAACTAGTTAAGTGAGAAGGTGGTGGAGGCCAAAACCGTCAGTAATTTCAATGAGTTATATGGCAAAGAGTGCTGGGAAGACAGGACACCATGAGTGTAGCTCTCATCCTGTAACTACACTTATGTAATTACACACACACACACAACCGTCAGTAATTTCTAAGAGTTGTATGACAAGGAGTGCTGGGAGACAGGACACCATGAGCGTAGCTCTCATCCTGTAACTACACTTATGTAATTACACACAACACAGACAGACAGACAGTATGGTTTTCGATCTGGTAGATCCTGTGTATCGAATTTACTCAGTTTTATGATCGAGCAACAGAGATATTACAGGAAAGAGATGGTTGGGCTGACTGCATCTATCTGGACCTAAAAAAGGCTTTCGACAGAGTTCCACATAAGAGGTTGTTCTGGAAACTGGAAAATATTGGAGGAGTGACAGGTACGCTTCTAACATGGATGAAAAACTTTCTGACTGATAGAAAAATGAGGGCTGTGATCAGAGGCAATGTATCGGACTGGAGAAATGTCACAAGTGGAGTACCACAGGGTTCAGTTCTTGCACCAGTGATGTTTATTGTCTACATAAATGATCTACCAGTTGGTATACAGAATTATATGAACATGTTTGCTGATGATGCTAAGATAATAGGAAGGATAAGAAATTTAGATGTCATGCCCTTCAAGAAGACCTGGATAAAATAAGTATATGGAGCACCACTTGGCAAATGGAATTTAATGTTAATAAATGTCATGTTATGGAATGTGGAATAGGAGAACATAGACCCCACACAACCTATATATTATGTGAGAAATCTTTAAAGAACTCTGATAAAGAAAGAGATCTAGGGGTGGTTCTAGATAGAAAACTATCACCTGAAGACCACATAAAGAATATTGTGCAAGGAGCCTATGCTATGCTTTCTAACTTCAGAATTGCTTTTAAATACATGGATGGGGATATACTAAAGAAATTGTTCATGACTTTTGTTAGGCCAAAGCTAGAATATGCAGCTGTTGTTTGGTGCCCATATCTTAAGAAGCACATCAACAAACTGGAAAAGGTGCAAAGACATGCTACTAAGTGGCTCCCAGAACTGAAGGGTAAGAGCTACGAGGAAAGGTTAGAAGCATTAAATATGCCAAAACTAGAAGACAGAAGAAAAAGAGGTGATATGATCACTACATACAAAATAGTAACAGGAATTGATAAAATCGACAGGAAAGATTTCCTGAGACCTGGAACTTCAAGAACAAGAGGTCATAGATATAAACTGGCTAAACACAGATGCCGAAGAAATATAAGAAAATTCACTTTCGCAAACAGAGTGGTAGACGGTTGGAACAAGTTGGGGGAGAAGGTGGTGGAGGCCAAGACCGTCAGTAGTTTCAAAGCGTTATATGACAAAGAGTGCTGGGAAGACGGGACACCACGAGCGTAGCTCTCATCCTGTAACTACACTTAGGTAATTACACTTAGGTAATTACACACACACACACACATAACCATCAGTAATTTCTAAGAGTTATATGACAAAGAGTGCTGGGAAGACAGGACACCATGAGCGTAGCTCTCATCCTGTAACTACACTCAGGTAATTACTTAGGGAATTATGCACACATACCCACCCACCCTTGGGAAAGAGTGATCATGTCCTGTTGGAAATTAAATATGATTTAGAAGGTAATGGGGGACATTGAAACAGTTGATAAACTCCATATCAAGAGTGGACACTATGGGGAATTTAAAAAATTCTTTAATGAGTTTAATTGGACAGACTTGTTGCAAGGCAAGGAAGTTAATGAGACGTATGCCAAAATTTGCAAAATATACAGTGATGGCACACAAACATTCAAACAAAATGGAGATGCAGGACCAGAAAACAGGATTGGTTCAACAGAAATTGTGAGAGGGCCATAGAGAAAAAACATGAAAATACTGTAGGTTCAATATAGGAAGAGGCCGAACCCGCAAACATACCAACACTACAAGCAAGGGAGAAACATTTACACAGCAGTGAGGAGAGCAGCAGAAAGGAACTTTAAGAAAGGTATTGCAAATAAATGTAAAACAGATCCAGGCCTTTTATATAAATTCATTAAAAGCAAGCTGCATGTAAAGGATAAAATCCAGATATATATACAGGGAACTGGACTACTGAGAATGAAAAAGAAATGTGTGAAATGCTAAATGAACAGTTCCAAAGTGTGTTTAGACAAAATGAGAATTTCAGAGAGCTGAACCCAATGCCAATTCCTGAGCACACCATAGAATACATAGGTTGTTTCAATCGACTTGAGAATGGTCCAGGACGGACTGAAATGTCGTCGTCCCTTCACCTTCTAGTGTGTGATCTGGTCAACATACATAGAAGTTTCCTAAGATGAAGTTGAAAAATTACTCAAGGGGCTAAAAAGAAATAAAGCAATTAGACCTGATAGTTTTACCTTGAGTGTTGCGAGAATGTTTAAATAAGCTGAGAGTTCTACTCCAAATAATGCTCCAGACATCCTTGTGCACATGAATCGTATCAAATACAGTATATGGAAAAAGGCAGACATAGTACAAATCTGTAAAAATGGTAGTCAAGAGGAACCTTTAAATTCTAGACCCA
This sequence comes from Procambarus virginalis, assembly GCA_020271785.1. NCBI lineage: Eukaryota > Metazoa > Arthropoda > Malacostraca > Decapoda > Cambaridae > Procambarus > Procambarus virginalis. Next base: position 24,499,931 of record WNGS01165751.1, on the reverse strand, counting down.
TATCATTAACAAGCGTGGTAGTCAAAACACTAGGAACAATAGTTAAAGCCAAATGGGTTGAACACCTAGAGAGTAATGACATAATAACGGATAGACAGTATGTCTTACGAACAGGAAGATCCTGTGTAACAAATCTACTTATTTTTTATGAGAGAGCCACAGAGATACTACAGAAAAAAAGTGGTTGGTTGACTGTGTCTATCTGGACCTAAAAAAAAAAGGCTTTTGACAGAGTCCTACACAAGAAGTTGTTCTGGAAACTGGAAAATGCTTGAGGAGTGACTGGGTGACTTCTGACATGGATGAAAATTTTCTAACAGATGAGAGGAGCAATCAGAGACAATATTTCTGACTGGAGGAGTGTTACTAGCGGAGTACCACAGGGTTCAGTTCTTGCACCAGTAATGTTCTTCGTCTACGTAAATGATCTACTTAGGGAACCGGCGGCTGAGCGGACAAAACACTGGACGCGTGATCCTGTGGTCCCGGGTTCGATCCCGGGTGCCGGCGAGAAACAATGGACAGAGTTTCTTTCACCCTGATGCCCCAGTTACCTAGCAGTAAATAGGTACCTGGGAGTTAGTCAGCTATCATGGGCTGCTTCCTAGGGGTGGAGGCCTGGTCGAGGACTGGACTGCGGGGACACTAAAGCTGAAATCATCTCAAGATAACTCAAGATCTTCCAGAAGGAATACAGAATTATTTGAACATGTTTGTGGTTAATGCTAAGATACTGGGAAATATAGGAGGCACAGACTATTGTATTGCCCTTCAAATTGATCTAAATAAAATAAGTGCTTGGAGTGTAAAGTGGCAAATGGAATTCAGTGTGAATAAATGTCATCTTTTGTAATGTGGAATTGGAGAAAATAGACCACACACAACTTACAAATTATGTGGAGAAGTCTACTTACAGAACTTTAATAAAGAACGACACCTAAGGGTGGTTTTGGATAGTAAGCTGTCGCCAGAGGAACACATAAAGAACATTGTGAAAGGAGCGTATGCGTTGCTTTCCAACTTCAGACTTGCTTTTAATTATATGGATGGTGAAAAACTAAAGAAACTGTTCATGACTTTTGTGAGACCAAAATGGAATATACAGCAGTTGTATGGTGCCCAAATCTCGGGAAGCACTTAAATAAACTGGATAAGGTGCAAAGGCACACTACAAAATGGCTTCCGAAACGGAAAAACAAGAGTTACGTGGAGAGACTAAAGACGTTAAACATGCCAAAACTAGAATACAGAAGAAAAAGAGGTGATATGATCACCACTTACAAAATACTAACACAGATCGACCAAATTGATAAAGAGGAATTCCTGAAACCAGCAACATCAAGCGAACAAGAGGACACAGATTCAAGCTAAGGAAACAAAGGTGCCAAAAAAATATTAGAAACTTCTCTTCTGCAAACAGAGTGGTAGACTGTTGGAACAAGCTAAGTGAGAAGGTGGTGGAGGCCAAAACAGTCAGTAGTTCCCAAACATTATATGACAAAGAGTACTGGGAAGACAGGACACCACGAGTGTAGCTCTCATAACCTCATCCTGTAACTACACTTAGGTAATTGCACTTAGGTAATTACAATTAGGTAATTACACACATAAGAAGCAGACATTAAACAAGCAATTAGGAAAGAATTGGTTATCAACAATAAATTAGTATAAAACACTGCAGATAGAAGTCAGTCCATAATAATTTGTTGGTGTTTAGAAAAAGAAACATCATCTAGGATGGACAGAGCAGCAGAAGAGATGAAAATCATTGAGAAAATAGTAGGTTTAGGAGACAGCCTAAAATCAAAGGAAAATGTTAGTGATTTTAGGATGATAGGAAAATGTGTGAAAGACAAAAATGTACAGTATGTCGAGTCACCCATTGGGGTCTGACAGCTGAGTGGACAGCGCTTCAGATTCGCAGTCCTGAGGTTCTGGATTCGGTCCCCGGTGGAGGCAGAAGCAAATGGGCTAAGTTTCTTTCACCCTGATGCCCCTGTTACCTTGCAGTAAATATGTACCTGTGATTTAGACAGCTGCTACGGGCTGCTTCCTGGGGGGGGGGGTAACAAAAAGGAGGCCTGGTCGAGGACCGGGGCGCGGGGACGCTAAGCCCCGAAATCATCTCAAGATAATCTCAAGATAACCCTTAAATACTGTTAAGGGGTAACATTTAATGGAGTGAAACAAATGACGGAAGTGCTTAGAAATGCCAGGAAATTGCAGTGACAAAGCTAGCAAACTTTGGTCATTAAGACAAGCCCTCTTAAAGGAAGACACGGAAAATCTAAACTTAAACCATGATGAAGCGAAATGTCTAAATGGGAATAGAAATGAAGAAAAAATATATTTTTCTATAAAGTGATAAGGACTTGAAAGCCAGTGAAATGGTACATAAAAAAACAACAAAATCATTAGAGGAAGGTGGAGTATAAAGGATAAAGGGAGAGGAAACATGTTCCTGAAAATTGTATGTACACGTACTGTATATAGATGGAGTAAGATAAAAAATACTGGAGCTAAAGGATATAATTCAGCTTAAGGTCCCAGATGTTGTTGCACTAACAGAGACGAAACTTGAAGAAAATATTTTTCATGAGGTCGTATTCCCAAAGAGCTACTCAGTTTGGAGACGTGACAGGAAAACTAGGAAGGGTGGAAGTGTGGCTGTGCTGGTGAAAGAACTCTTGAAGGTAAGAGAGTTAATAATCGACAAACCTCGGGAAATTGACATAATGGCATTGCAGGTTTGGAATCAGGATGATAAACTGATAATCATAAATCCCTACAGCCCACCAGCAAGCAACACATGAACAAAGGAGGAACTAGATGACAAATGAGAGGGCCTCATTATGGTCATAAGAGAGATTATAGTAAGAGCAGATGAAGATAAATCACAATTGTTGGTTCTTGGAAACTTCAACCTGAAAGCAACAAACTGGGAGGCCTATGAAGCAGGAACGGAGGACGTTTGTACAGGCAGATTTTTAAACGTCATTCTGGAGACAATCATGTATCAACACGTCAAGCAGACCACAAGAATGAGGGAAGGGGATGTTCCATCAATATTGGATTTAATATTCACCAGGAAAGAAGAGGAGATATTTGACATCCAGTACCTTCCTCCCTTGGGAAAGAGTGGTCATGTCCTGTTGAAAAATAAATATGCTTTGTGATATAAATCTAGAAGAGTGGAGACATTGAAACAGTTGATAAACTCGATTTCAAGAGAGGACACTTTGGGGAACTTAGCAAATTCTTTAATGAATTTGGAAAGATTTGTTGCTAGGCACAAAAGTAAATGAGATATATGCCAAATTCTGTGAAATATATGATGAAGGCAAACAAAAATTCATACCAAAACAGAGATGTCAAACCAGAAAACATGATTGGTTCAGCAGAAATTGTGAGCAAGCCAGAGAGGAAAAGACAAGATAATGTAAATTGTCATCTAAACTTCCGTGGAAATAAACATTCCATTCACCTGGGCTCTAGGAGACTCAAACCACAGACCCCATGGATCTTTTTAAGACTACTGTACTCATAACTGAGTGGATAGAGCTTCTGCCTCACACGCATGGGGTCTGTGGTTCGTGTTTTCTAAAACCCAGGTGAATAGACAAGAAAATGGGTACAATATAGGAAGAGGCCTAACCCTCAATGATACCAGCACTACAAGCAAGCCAGAAACAAATACACAGCAGCGAAGAGAGAGGCTGAAAGAATTTTGAGAAGGGGGTAGCGGACAAATGTAAAACAGATCTAGGCCTTTTCTATAAATTTATTAAAAGCATGCTGCATGTAAAGGATAAAATCCAGAGATTGCAAATGGGGAAAGGTTTACTGAGAATGAAAAAGAAATGTGTGAAATACTAAATGAACAGTAACAATATGTGTTTGTACAAAATGAGAATTTCAGAGATCTGGACCCAATGCCAATTCCAGAGAACACCATTGAATACATAGGTGTACTGTATCTCAAGATGGAGTGGAGAAATTACTCAAGGGGCTAGGAAGAAATAAAGACTGTATCTGACTGAAGGACCAGATGGAATTTTACTTTGGTTACTGTGAGAATGTGCAACTGAGCTGAGCATTCCACTCCAATTGATATTCCTGACATCATTATGCAAATTAACCTTAACAGATACTGTATATGGAAAAAGGAAAACACAGTTCCAGTTGATAAAAATGGTAACAGAGAAGACCCTCTCAATTATAGACCTGTATCATTAACAAGCGTACACAGAGAAATCAATAATGTGATATATGTGAGAAAATCCACAGAAACTGTGATGAGGATTCAAAACTATGTGCTGGATATTTCCAAATGAATGCTCTAGACACCTAGACCATGATATGGTCAAAAGAATTGCAACCTGGGGTTCTGCTGAACCCACAAGGATTCCCAAGGTTTGCAATTTCCCATGGCACTCTGGCTCTGTCGTCCAGTCTATCTCTGATGCCCCACTTTCAATACACAGATATCACCATAACGTGATTCTGTGATGCTGTTGTGGATTCAGTAGAATCCCAAGATGCAATTCTTTTGACCATGTTGTGGCCTAGTCATCCAGAGAGTGCTTCTGGGAATTCCCAGCGCATAGTTCGAAGCCGAAGCATGGCTCTTGTGGATTTTCTCATTAACAAGCGTGGTTGTCAAAACATTAGAAAAAATAGTTAAAACCAAATGGATAGAACTGGAGAGTAATGACATAATAACGTACAGACAGTATTGTTTTCAAACATACAGATCCTGTGTAGCAAATTTAATTAGTTTTTATGATAGAGCCACACAGATTCTACAGGAAAGAGATGGTTGGGTTGACTGTGTCTATCTGGACCTAAAAAGAGATTTGGACAGAGTTCTACACAAGTAGTTGTTTTGGAAATTAGAACATGTTGGAGGGGTGACAGGGAGACTTCTCACATGAATGAAAAATTTTCTTACTGCCAGGAAAATGAGGGTGGTAATCAAAGGCAATGTATCTGACTGGAGGAGTGTTACTAACGAAGTTCTGCAGGGTTCAGTTCTTGCACCAGTAATGATCATCGTCTTCATAAATGATCTGCCAGAAGGAGTACAGAATTATATGAACATGTTTGTGGATGATGCTAAGATACTGGGGAAGATAGGAGACTTAGACAATTGTTATGCCCTTCAAATTTATATAGATAAAATAAGTGCTTGGCACGACATGTTGCAAATAGAATTCAATGTGAATAAATGTCATGTTATGAAATGTGAAGTTGAGGAAAAATAGACCACATACAACTTACAAATTATGTGGAAAGGAATTAAAGAACTCTAATTAAGAACAAGATCTAGGAATAGTTTTGGATAGTAAACTGTCACCAGAGGAACGCATAAAGAACATTGTGTGAGGAGCGTATGTGACGCTTTCCAACTTCAGACTTGCTTTTAACTACATGGATGATAAAATACTAAAGAAATTGTTCATGTCTTTCGTGAGATCAAATTGGAATATGCAGGAGTTGTATGATGTCCAAATCGCAAGAAAAACATAAACACACTGGAAAAGGTGCAAAGGCATGCTACAAAATGGCTTACGGAACTGAAAAATAAGAGTTACGAGGAGAGGCTAGTGGCGTTAGATATGCCAAAGCTAGAAAATAGAAGAAAAAGAGGTGATATGATCACCACTTACAAGGTAACAGTATTCGACCAAATTGACTAAACATGTTTCAAGAACAGCTCGGCGTTGCTAGGTAACCCAGGGCGCTAGGGTTAAATGAGGGGCTGGTAAGTAAATGCCCTCAATGCAGCAGCAGCAGCAACATCAACAGCAACAGCAGATCGTTGTTCTTGCTTGTATGTTTACGTGGAACCTGGAGGGGTGATCTGACGTATTTTCCGTAATGGGGGAGGGGGGTGTGGGAGGCGACAGCAGCAGCTGCAGCCGCATTATCAGCAAGGTGGCAACAGCCATGTCAGCAGCAAGCAAGCAACAGCCATGCCAGCAAGCAGCACAGCACATTCATGTCGCAGCAGCACAGCAGTAACAGCCATGTCAGCAGCAAGCAAACAGCCATGTCAGCAGCAAAAAACAGCCATGTCAGCAGCAGAAACAGCCATGTCAGCAGCAATAGCAGCCATGTCAGCAGCAATAGCAGCCATGTCAGCAGCAATAGCAGCCATGTCAGCAGCAATAGCAGCCATGTCAGCAGCAATAAACGCTACAGCAGCACCATACGCATAAACATGGCACAGCAGTAACATCCATGTCAGCAGCAGTAACAACCATGCCACATACAGCCACACAGCATACAGCCATGTCAGCAGCATACAGCCATGTCAGCAGCATAGCAGCCATGTCAGCAGCAATAGCAGCCATGTCAGCAGCAAACAGCCATGTCAGCAGCAAACAGCCATGTCAGCAGCAGCAACAGCCATATCAGCAGTAACAGCCATATCAGCAGTAACAGCCATATCAGCAGTAACAGCCATATCAGCAGTAACAGCCATATCAGCAGTAACAGCCATATCAGCAGTAACAGCCATATCAGCAGTAACAGCCATATCAGCAGTAACAGCCATATCAGCAGTAACAGCCATATCAGCAGTAACAGCCATATCAGCAGTAACAGCCATATCAGCAGTAACAGCCATATCAGCAGTAACAGCCATAGTCAGCAGCAAACAGCCATATCAGCAGCATAACAGCCATATCAGCAGTAACAGCCATGTCAGCACATAGCAGCCATGTCAGCAGCAGTAGCAGCCATGTCAGCAGCATAGCAGCCATGTCAGCAGCAGTAGCAGCCATGTCAGCAGCAGTAGCAGCTGGCGACACACCATAGCAGTACGGCAGCACAACATGTCAGCAGCAATAACACCCTCAGCAGCAAAGCCATGTCACAAGTACAAGTGCAGCAGAAACAGCAATGCCGGCAGCAGTATAGGCCATGTCAGCATAACACAGCCATGTCCAGCAGCAGTCACAGCCATGTCAAGTAACATAGCAGCCATGTAGCAGCAATGAACAGCCCATGTCAGCAGCAAATAGCAGCCATTGTTCAGCAGGCAGCAGCACAAATAGCTATAACAGCACCAAAAACAGCCATTTTAGCAGCATTAACAGCCATATCATCATCATCAGCATTAGTTCTCCCAGCTGTCACAATAACCCACCTTATCCCTACACCACAGTAGGCGGCGGTATCAGGGCGTTTGAGGCACGTTTGGGACGCTGCGCACGTCCACACATGTCCACACCGTCCACACATGTCCACACACGTCCACACGTCCGAATACGTCCGCACACGTGCTAACACACAAGTCCGCAGAGGTCCACACAACTCCAATGACAAAACACTAGTGGTCGTGTTGGTCTTATCAGTGTTATTAAACGCACGTTCATACCTGAAGGGTAAGTCGGCCGCCTTGTCGCCTAATTTAAAATACATTACGCCATAAGCTTGTCTACGCTTGGTCATCTCCAACCATCGGAACATTGACTGTGTTACGCGTAACTACAGTGATTTTTTAATTATCAGAGAAAGCACCAAGCCATTACGACTTTATAGCACTTGGAAGGGGTCAGGATAAAGGCTTTGGGATGGGGACGG
>WNGS01165751.1:24481802-24492316 GCA_020271785.1 Procambarus virginalis | reverse complement strand
TGGGAAGGAATGGTGGCCAAATACTTGGACGGTCGGGGATTGAACGGCGACCTGCATGAAGCGAGACCGTCGCTCTATCGTTCAGTCCAAGTGGCTGGGTAAACTACAGTAAAGTTTGCGAATTTTTCACTACAGTGTTCTCATAGGAGAAGTCTTGTTCGTAATGTATGGATCACTTAGTTTAGTTCATTTATTATGCACCCCATACCCATCTTGTGGGCGGTAGTGGAAAGGGTTACAGAGGCATATAATGGGCTCAGGGACTGAACCCCACAATTCATTTAGCTAAGCAAGTTACAATCTTGATGAGCTAGTTACGAAATTCAGTATAAGTCGTCATATCATCAATGGGTTCGAGATCGACCACAAGTACAGTTTCCAAATTAGGCAACTGACATATGTGGAGAGCTAGTGTCACAATTGATGTTTGTCCTGCACACCGCCCCCCATCCAGTGGGCAGCGGTGGATAGGTAACAATCACTTAGTTACTACCTACAGTTAGCAAATTGGGCACCGTACACCATCTTTCAACATGATCGTCAGACTTACACCACCCTGCATCAATAACATCCACCATACTGCATCAATACATCCACTGTACGGCATCAATATATCCACCATATGGCATCAATATATCCTCCATTTGGCATCAGTACATCCACCATACGGCATCAGTACATCCACCATACGGCATCAGTACATCCACCATACGGCATCAGTACATCCACCATACGGCATCAGTACATCCACCATACGGCATCAGTACATCCACCATACGGCATCAGTACATCCACCATACGGCATCAGTACATCCACCATACGGCATCAGTACATCCACCATACGGCATCAGTACATCCACCATACGGCATCAGTACATCCACCATACGGCATCAGTACATCCACCATACGGCATCAGTACATCCACCATACGGCATCAGTACATCCACCATACGGCATCAGTACATCCACCATACGGCATCAGTACATCCCCATACGGCATCAGTACATCCACCATACGGCATCAGTACATCCACCATATGGCATCAGTACATCCACCATATGGCATCAGTACATCCACCATACGGCATCAGTACATCCACCATATGGCATCAGTACATCCACCATACGGCATCAGTACATCCACCATATGGCATCAGTACATCCACCATACAACATCAATACATCCACCATACGACATCAATACATCCACCATATGGAATCAACACCATTCACCATATGGCAAATGGTGTTGATGCCATAAGGTGGCATTCACTATATGGCATCAACACCATTCACCATATGGCATCAACACCATTCACCATATGGCATCAACACCATTCACCATATGGCATCAACACCATTCACCATATGGCATCAACACCATTCACCATATGGCATCAGCACCATTCACCATATTGTATCAATACCAATCACCATATGGCATCAACACCATTCACCATACTGCATCAATACATCCATCATATGGCATCAACACCATTCACCATACGGCACCAGTAAACCCACCATATGGCATCAACACCATTCACCGCTCTGCATCAGTAACATCCACCATTCTGCATCAACAGCATTCACTGTATGGAATAACACAATTCACTATTCTGCGTCAATAACATCCACCATATGGCAGTAGTATCCACCCTATATCAACACCATCTGCCCTGCATCAACACCATCCACCCTACATAAACAGTATCCACTCTACATCAACACCATCCACCCTACATCAACAGTATCCACCCTACATCAACAGTATCAACCCTACATCAACAGTATCAACCCTACATCAACAGTATCCACCCTACATCAACAGTATCCACTCTACATCAACAGTATCCACCCTACATCAACAGTATCAACCCTACATCAACAGTATCAACCCTACATCAACAGTATCCACCCTACATCAACAGTATCCACTCTACATCAACAGTATCCACTCTACATCAACACCATCCACCCTACATCAACAGTATCCACCCTACATCAACAGTATCCACCCTACAGCAACAGTATCAACCCTACATCAACAGTATCCACCCTACATCAACAGTATCAACCCTACATCAACAGTATCAACCCTACATCAACAGTATCCACCCTACACCAACAGTATCAACCCTATATCAACAGTATCCACCCTACATCAACAGTATCTACCCTACATCAACAGTATCAACCCTACATCAACAGTATCCACCCTACATCAACAGTATCCACTCTACATCAACACCATCCACCCTACATCAACAGTATCCACCCTACATCAACAGTATCCACCCTACATCAACAGTATCCACCCTACATCAACAGTAACCACCCTACATCAACAGTATCCACCATACATCAACGGTGTCCAAGAGAGTGCTAAGAAGTAAGGTCACAAAATACATGGAATCACAGCATCTCCATAACCCAGGACAACATGGTTTCAGAACAGGGCACTCTTGCCTATCACAGTTGCTGGAGCACTATGACATGGCATTAGATGCCATGACCGACAAACAAAATGCTGATGTAATTTCCGCAGATTTTGCAAAAGCCTTCGACAAATGTGACCATGGTGTTATTGCACATAAAATGTGTTCAAAAGGAATTACCGGAAAAATAGGCAGATGGATCTACAATTTCCTGACTAATAGAACCCAATGTGTAATAGTCAACAAAATCAAATCCGGTCCATCAACCGTGAAGTGCTCAGTCCCCAGGGTACTGTGCTTGCTCCAGTACTGTTTCTCATCCTCATATCGGACATAGACAAGGACACAACCTATAGTACTCTATCATCCTTTGCAGATGACACTAGGATTTTTATGAGAGTAGACAACATAAGAGGGCACAGTAAACCTCCAGTCAGATGTAAATCAGGTCTCTCTATGGGCTACAGAAGATAATATGGTGTTTAACATGAATAAATTTCAGCTCATGCGCTACGGAAAAAATTAAAATATAAAAACGGAAACCACGTACAAAACACAGTCAAATCATAACATAGAACGAAAAGGCAATGTAAAGGATTTGGGTGTACTCATGTTGGAAGACCTTACATTTAAAGAACACAATAAAGTAGCCATCACAGCTGCAAGAAAAATGACAGGTTTGATAAGAAGAACCTTTCTCACTAGAGATGCTATACCGCTGATACTTTTCAAGACGCTAGTGCTCTCTAGAGTGGAATACTGCTACACAATGACAGCTGCTTTCAAAGCTGGAGAAATTGCTGACCTGGAGAGCGTGCAGAGATCCTTTACTGCTAGAATCCACTCAGTAAAACATCTAAACTATTGGGACCGACTAAAGAGCCTAAATCTGTATTCTCTTGAGTGCAGGCCGGAGAGATACATAATAATTTACACATAGAAAATAGTAGAGGGGCTGGTACCGAACATGCACACAGAAATAACAGCACATGAGACCAAAAGTCATGGCAGGATGTGCAGAATACCCCCATTGAAAAGCAGAGGTGCAACAGGTACTCTGAGAGAGAACTCTATCAACATCAGAGGCCCGAGACTGTTCAACACGCTTCCACTACACATAAGGGGCATAACTGGCCAACCCCTCACAGTGTTTAAGAGAGAACTTGACAAACACCTCCAAAGGATACCTGATCAACCAGGCTGTGACTCATATGTCAGGCTGCGAGCAGTCACGTCCAACAGCCTGGTTGACCAGTCCGGCAACGAGGAGGCCTGGTCGACGACCGGGCCGCGGGGTCGCTGAACCCTGAAATCACCTCAAGGTAACCATACATCAACAGTATACATCAACACCATCCACCATACATCAACACCATCCACCCTTCATCAACACCATCCACCCTTCATCGACACCATCCACCATTCATCGACACCATCCACCCTTCATCGACACAATCTGCTCTGCATCAACACCATCTGCTCCACATCAACACCATCCACCCTTCATCAACACCATCCAACCTTCATCAACACCATCCACCTTTCATCAGCATCATCCACTGATTGATTGATTGATAAATATTAAGCTACCCAAAAGGTGTCATGGGCATGATTAGCCCATAAGTGGAGGATTTTCAGAGCCATTACCAATAACTGGTACTGGAGATCTATCTGTAAATGGACGGATGTTTTTTTTGGGGGGTGGGGGGGATGGGGGGGAGTCTCGGGAGGGCAAGCTCTACCAACTATAGAGCTGGTGAGTTTGTGAAGGCCTCTAGGTCTTCCGTTTTTTCTTAGTCTGAGTCTTGCTGCGAGTTGACATGACTATGCTGTCATTGAAGTTCAGTGATGTGGCCTCCATGAGGAGATTTTATACGGAGTAGGGGAAGTGTTGCGGCAATGGAGCCGTTACTGAGAGTTCCTGGTCTGAGGAGTCCGTGACATAGTCCGTTGTTGTTGGTTTTGGTCTCACAGCCTGAGGTTAGCTCTGGAGTCGATGAGTTGTGGTAGAAGCTGGTTCGGTCATGTTGGTGAGTGTTGTTGGTGGTCGGAAAGAGCACGTCTGCGAGTGCCTCTGCTGAGACAGTGATGGTGGTAGTTTTTGGGGTTGTAGGATTGTAGTAGTAGGATTGGAGGATGCTGCTGTTTATGCAGCCTGGGTCTTTAGTGGAGCTGAAGTATTAGTTGAGGTCGACCTAGTGGTCGACCTTATAGAAGTTCCCTGTGTGGTAGGGAACATAGTGAGACTTGCATCAGGGGCTGTGATGGGGTTATTGGCCAAGTACAGCACATTCAGTTCCCTGACAAATCGGTGGTTTTCTGATCCGGCAAGCCTCTCCGCTAGTCGTATAAGACCAGGGATAATGTCGGCACATGATGCAAGGGGCGGCGAGGGTGCTGGTTGGGCCTTGGGTCCCCATTGTGAAGGCTGGGTCGACTGATGGGAGTATAGTGTATAGTACAGTATAGTATATGCGGGACACACATACTGTTTGGTTCTTTGATCATGAATTAGTAAAGTTACAGCTTTCTGTGATGTATGGTGTATGTTATGTAAAGGTTGAATGAAATTATCTTTAAGCTACCTAGGACTAATATAAAGTACAGTACCTGGAAAATAAGGGCATTATTTTACAGGTCTCTGGTGAAAATGAGCATTCCTACTGTAACAAAATTGATATGAAATGCTGTATTATATAAAAGGATTATAAATTGTAAGAATTTTTGTCGGGAAATACCTGTGTGTAATTTTTACGATGACCAAACCACACACTAGAAGATGAAGAAGCGACAACGTTTCGGTCCATCCTGGACCATTATCAAGTCGTATGTGTATTTTTATTAATACATTTTGTTGCAAGCATCATTGTAGACTAAATTGTGCACTATAATGGAATTTTCATTGCTACTTCTACTTTATAAATATGTTCAGAGTTTTACTTTTGTGTGCCTGTTCCATAGGTGTGTGGGTGGTGGTGCCAAGTAGGCAGCGTCCCAGCAGCAGGACGGGCGGCCAGGCAGCAGCAGGTGGCAGTAGGTGGAGCAGCAACAGCAGGGGGAGGTGGTGGGGAGGGGGAGGAGGAGGGGAGGTAGATGAAGGTGGTGGTGGCCCACTTAGAAGCAGCTACAACACCACGCCACGGCCACCTACATCTAGGACACCATGGGGTCAGAACAGCACTACTCACTTCGTTGGAATGACTATACAGTCAAGATTGTTACGGCGTTCCAGTCGTTACGGGATGAGGAGGATTTTGTTGATGTTACTGTTGCCTGTGATGGTCACTCCTACTCAGCCCACAAAATGGTGCTTTCCGCGTGCTCTCCATATTTCCGGGCCCTACTCAGGGTATGTATTGAACTGTTTTAGTATTTCATTCATATTTTAAGGAAACTTTTCTTTTTTCTTCTAGTGTCAACATGAACTTGTATTGTGTCATTTTTGATAATGTAATATTTTTAACTCTTTCGCTATGTCTTACCGTACATTTGAAACAAGCCACAGTGAAAGTCATTTTATTATTATGTATTTTCAATTAATATGCATTGTATATACAGTGGTAACTCAGCTTACGAATTTAATCTGTTCCCAGAGACGGTTTATAACCCGTAAATTCGGGTTAAATTCGTAAACCAAAGCGATTTTCCCATAAGAAGTACTGTAATGTAAATTGAATTCCATTCTACACTCCCAAAAATGTGGAATGCTTTGTGGGTTGATGCTCTGACATTGGTGTCCTGTTGCAAGCCTCATCTTTCTTAGATTATTTGCTGTGTTATTAAGTCTAGTCAGCCTGTAGTCTACCCTCGGATCCATGGTGGTTGGAAATATGCCAATCTCTCGGCTGTGTTTGTAAATATGCTCTGGGCTTGTATTCGGTTGCAGGGGTTTTGGAGGTCAAGTAGGGTTCTGGCGGCCCAGTATCTTGTCAGTGTGCCTAGGCCCCAGCACCCTTGTGTGGCATTGGGGTGTATTTCTCTGCTGGGAGTCTCTTCTTCATTTTAGTTCCTGCAGTGCTCCCTCATCCTTGGTGTGAGCCCATTTGTTTTCCTTCTCTGTGGGTAGTTAACGTCAGGAAGCAACAAGGGCTCCCCTCAGAAAACCAGAAAATTGGTGTAATGAAACACTAATTTCTGGATGAACCTCGGTGGCTCCCCTAACACCCTCCCTCCTTCCAGGTCGTTGGGGAGTTGGTTACATCTATCATAGAACTGAGGGTGGAGAGCTGTCTGACCAGGAGCTGTCTTCTCCCCTCCCTTTAAACAAATAGAGGAGGTGGGGCAAATGAGCTTGCACTAGTTTCAAGAGATTTTGATCATTTATTTACATTAACTGGAATTCTTTTGCTGGTTCTCGAGGCTGTGGTCTCGTTTAAAGCCAGTAGTGGTTTGTTTTGTCTCACAGATTTTCTAGGTGCTTTCTCTGGTGGTGCCATAAATAAATACATAAATGTCCCCAATCCCTGTGCCTCTTTGAAGGGGCAGGGTTCTGGCTCACGTTACCCAGTAGGTCAATAAGAACTCCATGATAATGGTACCTTGTAGTCTGGCACTGTATCAGTATACAGTAGTAGCTTCAAGGAACCACCAGGGCTTACCCAGAAATTGACGTTTCATTACATTCAATGTCGGTCTTTTGGCAATGAATGATGGTGTCCCACCTGCGAGCTTTGTCTCAGTGACAGTATGAAATTTCCGGCCGTTCTTTTCGCTATTTTCTCTCTCTTCGTAGGTTGTCTTCTATTTCTGATCAGGTTGTTTTGTCTTTTCTTTCTTTCTTGGCTGCTTCAGGACCATCATTTGATGCCTAATACTATCGCCTCTTATCGTGTGGCGCTGGCTGAGTCACTCGAGTTTGCGTTCGGGGCTGGATGTCGCTTCCCCCCCATTCTGTAAGCTTCCTCCTGTTTTGTTTCACTTCCAGCCTGCTAATGTGCCCGCTGAGCTGTCCTGGTCCTTGGACTGGATGCTTTCTTTTCTCTCCTCTTTGGTTTGTGATGGCCCCCCTTCGGTTCAGGATTGTTTTTTCATGGTGCTGTTTCTGTTGGCATTGGCCCCTGGGGATCGGGTTTGTAAGCTTAATGCTCTCCTCCAGTGCAGGGGTTTCTGCTCTTTTGGTCCTGATGGTCAGTTTATTCGGTTGCAGCTATCTCCTTTTCTGGCGAAGAATGAGACAGCAGCTGTCCGGAGGGTGCCTTGGGTAGTTGATGCTTGGTTGGTCAAGCTGGGGGTGCATCATATGTTATGTTCGGTTGCGGCTCTTTGCCTCGGCTTCTGTGGTCGGGGACACGCTTTGGGTTGATCTGGTTTCCCTCGTTCCCTGTTCCAGGGCTCGGGTCTCCCAGGTCGTCTGCAGGGTTATTAAGTCTAGCCAGCCTGTGGTCTATCCTCGTGCCCATTATGTTCGTAAATTTACTGCTTTGGCTGCTGTATTCGTCAACATGTCTTGGGCTGAAATTTGGGCACAGGGTTTTGGAAGTTGAACAGGGTCCTGGCCACCCGTTATTTGGTAAATGTTCCTGGTCCTGGTCGTTTTTGTGTGGCTTAGGTCACAGGTTGTAGCCAGTTGTCTCACTTTGAGTTGATGAGCGGGTAGTGGCTGCCTCTTGGGTATGTCCCTCTTTTACTTGTCTAGCTCCAGGGAGCTGAAGGGGCTCTCCCACCGAAAACCAGCATCAAGTGTAAAGAAACGCCATTTTTTGGGTGAGCCCCGGAGGCTCCTGGTACTCTCACCTTTCTTCGGTCAGTGGTTTTTGTTTTGTTTTCATACTCAGACTCTGAACTGGAAGTATGAGTAGCCGGCATGGAGGGGGGGGGGGTCCGGGGCTCCCACCTCTCCTCTCTGAGGAGAGGGGAGGGCTCCCAAACGTCTGAGGGTTTCAGAGTCGGGGCAGGGTATAGATGGTTGGGAGATTAGGTGGCTTTGGGGCTGACCCTTCCTGGTCGGCGAAGGGTGTATGACGTTTGCACGTTCCTTTAGATTTAGGAGAGTTCTGCCTCTGTTTGGTCTTGGGTTGCAATTTTCTTACCGTGTGGGGTCTGTTTTGTCATGCCTACCTTTCTGGGTGCTAACCCCAGTTGATGACAGACATGAATGCCTCCAAATACATGGGGGTTTTCCATAGGCCATTGCTCCGTTTGCCTCTCTGAGGGGGGCCAGGTTCTGGCTCATGGTCCCCGGTAAGCTGAATTCAAATTGACTGATGCCCCAGACTAATATAGCATGTATCAATCCAATAGCTACAGAGAACCTCTGGGGCTCATCCAGAAATGACGTTTCATTACATTCATGACTGGTTTTATTATAATTGTCTTATTAGAAAAATATAAATTATTACAGTAGTAAAAACTAACCAAAAATATTATTTTATTTATTAAAAATAAAATAACTTTTAATTCTTGAAATTATTTTTAGTGTTTTGAAGATATATTTGCACTTAGATTTGCTTATCAAATCATCTCACAAATCAAATAAAAAAATTATTCATAAATGGTTGTACATTATAATTATTGAGTGAAATTTAATTTTCTCCATAGGCCAACCCGTGCCAGCACCCCATTGTTATTCTAAAGATGTGGGTCATGTAGAACTGGAGAGACTATTAGAATTTATGTACAATGGCGAAGTGAGCATAGCGCAAGATCAACTAGCAGCCTTTCTTAGACTGCAGAAAACCTGAAGATCCGTGGACTCGCTGGTTCCTCTGATGATATGGATCAGACTGGGGTGAGTTCTCTGACAAATTGCAAATAAATTAACTGTTCAGTTATCTTTTAGATCATTTATTATAGTGTTTCATTCACGAAGCTTAAAGCTACATCATTCCTACTGATGTCTTGCTCTAATTCAAATGACCTTCGTACAGCATCCAGGCTTAGCAGCATTCCATCTTGTCGTGTGAATCTCTATTTGATTTCAAATTGTATTCTGTGAGATCTTGTTACTGTATATATGTAAGATTAGTGTGGGGGTAGCCAGGCGGTGCTGTAGTGTGGGAGTAGCCAGGCAGTGCTGTAGTGTGGGAGTAGCCAGGCAGTGCTGTAGTGTGGGAGTAGCCAGGCAGTGCTGTAGTGTGGGAGTAGCCAGGCGGTGCTGTAGTGTGGGAGTAGCCAGGCGGTGCTGTAGTGGGGAGTAGCCAGGCAGTGCTGTAGTGTGGGAGTAGCCAGGCAGTGCTGTAGTGTGGGAGTAGCCAGGCAGTGCTGTAGTGTGGGAGTAGCCAGGCGGTGCTGTAGTGTGGGAGTAGCCAGGCAGTGCTGTAG
Source organism: Procambarus virginalis (assembly GCA_020271785.1). Classification (NCBI taxonomy): domain Eukaryota; kingdom Metazoa; phylum Arthropoda; class Malacostraca; order Decapoda; family Cambaridae; genus Procambarus; species Procambarus virginalis. Next base: position 24,482,616 of record WNGS01165751.1, on the reverse strand, counting down.
TGTGGAGTAGCCAGGCAGTGATGTAGTGTGGGAGTAGCCAGCGGGCTGTAGTGGGGAGTAGCCAGGTGGTGCTGTAGTGTGGGAGTAGCCAGGCAGTGCTGTAGTGTGGGAGTAGCCAGGCGGTGCTGTAGTGTGGGAGTAGCCAGGTGGTGCTGTAGTGTGGGAGTAGCCAGGCGGTGCTGTAGTGTGGGGTAGCCAGGCGGTGCTGTAGTGTGGGAGTAGCCAGGCAGTGCTGTTAGTGTGGAGTAGTAGCCAGGCGTGCTGTAGTGTGGGAGTAGCCAGGCGGTGATGTAGTGTGGGAGTAGCCAGGCAGGCGTAGTGTGGGAGTAGCCAGGTGGTGATGTACTGTGGTAGTAGCCAGGCAGTGCTGTAGTGTGGGAGTAGCCAGGTGGTGCTGTAGTGTGGTAGTAGCCAGGTGGTGCTGTAGTGTGGGAGTAGCCAGGCGGTGCTGTAGTGTGGGAATAGCCAGGTGGTGATGTAGTGTGGGAGCAGCCAGGTGGTGATGTAGTGTGAGAATAACCAGGTGGTGCTCTAGTATGAATACTGTACAAACAAAAGCAGTAACCATCTATGGGGACAAGAGGCACTCTGTACATGGTTGGTGCTGTTGAAAGATATATATACAGTAGTAAGATTAATGGATAAACCACTGTACTGCGCACACCGTGATATCATGGGGAAAGCGAGTGCGCACACCGGCATGTCGCGTTTGTTATTACAGTATATCGTGGGATTCATAACTCCTGCCAGTAAACAGGGGCTCTCATCCTGTTCCTCAGGACGCCAGTAAACAGATGCCATCATGGAAAAAAAT
>WNGS01165751.1:24465591-24481779 GCA_020271785.1 Procambarus virginalis | reverse complement strand
TTTTTTTTTTTTTTCTCCTCCCATGCCGACAGGATGTGCTTGCTCTCTCCTTGGAATTCGCTGGGCTTCTGGGTCTTAGGTTTTGTCACCCTTTTTTATTGTTGCTTGTTGCAGAGTATGCTGTCACGCAGTTTCTGCAAGCGACTTCGTCTAGTTGTTGTCCCATGTTGGACTTGTTGGTTCTCGGAGGGAGGGGGGGGGGCCCCTGGTGGGCCTTCCCAGATGGGTCGTGCCAGGGTTTGGGGTTCAGTGGTCGGTCGGCTTCTCGTAAGGGGCGTCGGCTCTTTCATGGGTTGCCCCATTGATGGGGCAGTGGGGAGGAGGCTTGCGTTGTTTGCTCATGCCTGGTCCCATGATTCGTGGGTGTTTCGGGTCGCCACCACAGGCGTTTCAATGCCTGTGGTAGCGTTGGGTGGCTCCTACTCCTCCTCCGGGTGGTTCGGGGCTAGCGGGGCAGGCCTCTTTCCCTGCACTCCATTGGATCATCTTGGAGTGGGTGTCCATGGCATGGTCGAAACGACCACGTCCCTCAGGTGGGCTACTCGCCTGTTTCCAGTTCCTTCTTTTCCGAGACAGGACTGTGGCTCTGAGGTTCATTCTGGACTTGTCCAGTCTGAACCCCTGGATCTTTTGCCCCCTTTCACACGACCACTCTGTCTCAGGTTTGGCTTCTCTTGGAGTGGGCTGCTTGGATGGTGTCTCTGGATCTTCGGGACGCGTATTGGCACGTCCCGATTCATCCGGGGTTCAGGGACTGGTTAGGTTTTGTGGTAGGGCAAGCTACAAGCTTTCCGCTTTTGTTGCCTTCTATTTGGCTTGAATCTAGCACCTCGCGTATTCATGCGTCTCACCTGGGTCATGGTGGCTTGTCTGTGTCTGTTAGGGGTTTGGGTTCTGGCCTACCTCGAGGACTGGCTAGTGTCGGCTCCCAGCCAGTCCACATGTCTGCTCACCAGGGGTGTGTGGTTCTTTCCCAGCTTGCTGGGTTCGGGTTCCTGGTGAACTGGAGAAAGTCCAATCTGGTTCCGTTCCGGATTCGGACTTGGCTGGGTCTTTTGTGGGACTCTCGGGCCACTTCCTTGTCTCTCCCTCCGGAGTTGTTGCTACGGCTACAGTCCTGTCTTCGCCTGTTTCTGGAGGGCTCCCAGGTCACTCGGCGGTTGCTCGAGCAGCTGTGTGGGAGTCTGAACTTTGCCGTGTTTTTTACCCGCCAGGTTGGGTGTGGCTTCAGCGTTGTTCTGGTTCCTTTGGGGATCTCTCTTCTGCCACTCCTGCGATCGTTGGGTTCGGCCCCTGGGGGCTTTGAGTCGGTTGCTGCGTCGCCGGCTTCCTCTTTGGATTTTTCGGGGTTCAGGGCCTTCACGCCTATCCGAGCCCTCGCTCGATGTGTTCACGGATGTCTCATCTCTCGGCTGGGGCTTTGTGACTCGCTCACCAGGCTGGCCTGGTGTCGCTTTTCTTTGTTTAGATAGCTCCAGGGAGCCAAAGGGGCTTCCCACAGAAATCCAGCATTGAATGTAATGAAACGCCATTTTCTGGGTGAGCCCCAGAGGCTCCCTGGCACCCTCTCTCTTTCCGATCAGCAGTTTTTCGCGTTGTTTTTGATGCTCAACCTTGGAACTGAATGCTGTAGCGGCCAGTGTGAGGGGTTGGGGAAGGGGGCTGCATGGACAATCAGCGCAATGGCGTTAGTAACGTTTGCTTGTTTGCTTGTTTTAATTTGGGAGTTTTACTTATCTGTTAGGGTTTTGATAATGAATTTTACCATGTGGAGTTTGTTTTGTTACGCCTACCTTTATGGGTGCCAAACCCCGGTCGATGGCAGACATGGAATGCTTTCAAATACATGGAGGTTTCCATAGGCTATTGCTCCTCATGCCTTTCTGAGGGGTCCAGGTTCTGGCTCGTGGTCCATGGTAGGCAAAAACTCCAATCGACTGATTCCACTGTCTAATGCATCAACCCATCCTCCGAATTGACAGTACGATTTAATACTAAGTGTAATAAGTACATTTTCTTACTGTCATAAACAGTGCATAATTGCACTTACGGGGCTGTTACATTTACCCAACCCCCTCCCCGATTTAATTCTCCTCGTTTTCTGTTAAGACACTCAGAATTTTAAGATGAAGTTTTCAATTTCAATTTGCAATACACAAGTTTTATATATCAGGAATTTCTTTTTCAGGTTTATTAAACAATATAGATTTTATACAAAATTTTAAAATATCCTGAGTTACTTTACAATTTATTGATATATTTTAGTTTTGTTTTATTAGTTTTATAAAACTGTAATATTGATATAGCTATAGGTTAAGTACTAATTGTAATTAAGAAGCAATAAAATTATTATCTTCAAAAACTAAGACGGTTAGGTGGGGTTGTGGTTTTCTATTCAGTTTTTCAGGTAAACTCAAATATTCACAATATATTTGACAGTACGATTTAATGCTAAGTGAAAATAAGTACAATTCCTAACTGCTATGAATAGTACATAATTGCACTTATTTGTCTTCTTACATTTACCATCCCATTTTTGGAGGACGGGCTGAATACATACATACATATCGGCCCGGTAAGCTCAAGGAGCCTCCGGGGCTCACCCAGAAAATGGCGTTTTCTTGCTTTCAATGCTGTTTTTTTTCTACTTTCCTGTCATCAGAGAATGTATTTAACAATATTAGTAAGAAATATTTTTGTTGGGGGTGGGAATAATTTATTTTACACACAGGACTTGTCATATGAAACTAATGCGCAGTACAGTAGTTAAGGGTTCATGTGAGAGTACAATGGAAACCGATAAATAGATAAAATTGCTGAGCATAGACATATAGAATAAGGATGCCAATGGATAATATGTATGGTCATTTGCCACATAGTATTAAGAAAATTTTAAATATAATGTTTCTTGGTCTTCCAAAGGCAAGAACCATCGAAGACTGTTGAATTCATTATTGTATTTCTAAATATTACACACCTATATTTTGTATATGTCCAATCAATTGTTCACAGAGTCTGTTATTGGGTTTAATAGATTTAAAGCTTGCTTTGAGTGTTGCATTATAAGAAAGATTTTGAAAGAAATTTTGCTGAAGGTTATTCTGAGGAAATGATGATGTACTGTATTCAAATTGAAAGTTCAGTAGAGTTAAAGGAAAAACTATTGCATTGAGCTCATTTTAGAAATAAAATACTATATGAAGCATTTTTGGTTGAATTTTCTCCCATTTTCAACAGTTACACAGACCAGATGTGTCATATAGTTATAGCAGTGGTTCTGCAATCGGAGGGGTGACTTCAGGACGAAGTAGTCCCTCTGCTGGTTATGCCCCGAGCCAAGGGTCCAAGGATGAAGAAATAGTGGCCGAGGGTGGTGGAAGTTATCACTCTAGACCTGACTCCCCTCCAAGCAAAAGACGGAAACGAACAAGTGCCCCTGCTGCTGGCCATGCTGACTCTAACACTGCTAGTCACACCTCAGGTATACAAATATGGCCAGTTATGCTGATGCTGCTGTGAGAATGTGAGGAAGATTTAATTGTGCAATATTAAATTAGTAGGGATTTGAAGGAAAAAATGTGTACACTTAAAATTTACCTCTTTCTAGTAGGTCCTCTCAGTGCCTCCCCTTGCTAACCCAGTGACTAGCTCTGGAAGCCACTGAGAGGAGCCCTCTCAGAAGTTAGTATTTCCTGTAGTGAAAACATTTTTGGGTTTAATGCTTAGCTAATCAAGAAATCAAAAGGCTTTGGCTTCAAGTCTAAATTGAACTGGCTTCAGTCTTATCTCCTGATGCCTTGTTACACCTTTCCCAAGACTCCCAGCTTCAGATATAAATCTGTATTAATATAAATTGCTTCAATGGCATCTTTTCCCTTCTAAACTCTTCTAATCCTTCTAAAAAGGATCCTTCTTGTAGACACTCTCTTAATACTGTATTCCCTTTTCATAGTGTTACTTTATCTGCCAGCATATAAGACTTGACCCTATTTTACAAGGATATTTCATGGAAGAACAGTTTTAGTATGTTTCATCATATATTTCTGAGAGGAGCCCCTTGGTGGCTTCCTGAAGCTACCTTGCTGAGATGGCTCTCTGCTACTGGGTCATATTAGTCTCAGGAGTCCTGTTTGGCCTACTTCAGACCAGAATCAGCCCCCCCCCCACCTTCCTGCCCCTCTTACAGAGGCAGAGAGAGCAGGGGACAGTTATCGTCACCTTCATTGGGAAAGCATCCGTAAAGTCGGTGAAGCTTTACAGACAACTGCAAGGTTCAGACAATATGGAGCATTGAAAAACAGGCAAATCACTTTACATAAGATTTAATCCAAACAATTGGTTCATTCAAAACTAGCTTGAATCTGTTAGAGCTGATGGTCCCCATCAAGTAGTTGGAGATCCCGCCCAACAGCCTGGGTTGTGGCTGGAGCGGGTTCTGGGAGTTCTACTCTCCTAGCCCAACCTAGGGCCAGGTTTGACTTCTGAGAGCTTGATTCAATAGGGCCGGCCTGTAGCCCCACACATTCACTACAGTCAGTTGGTCTGGCACTTCTTGTAGAAATGTATCTAATTTCTCCAAGGTCAGTCTGAGCTGATGTTGACTAACTATTAGTGTGCTCTTAAGGTTGCCAACAATCACAACAGGTCTCAGTTAAATGCTGTCCATCCTTTGGACTTTGTTTTACAGTAATCATCTGCTTGTTGTATCGCTCTACTTTTCTGGGGGATAACTCCTTGTGGCTTCTTGAAGCTGAAATAGTACCATCTACTAGGTTGCATCAGCTATGGAGTTCTGTAGGTCTACTGGGACCAGAGCCAGAACCTGGCCACCCAGGTTTCCCCTCATAGAGGAGCAGGGAGCAATGACATTTTGCCACCTCACTGGGGGGAAGGCAAGCAGAATGTCAGCTAGTCAAAGTAAATCACTGCCTGATTGAGAAAAGACTGAGTCCTTGCAACCCGCCTAAAGAACACCCCCATCAATATAAACAAATGATCAAATTCTCTTGGAACTATCAGGAGTTCATTTGCCTCACCTACCTCACTCGTTTGGGGGAGAAAGGGGGAGTAGCTTACTGTCTGCTGGGCTCTGAACTGTTAGTTCTATTGCTGATGTAATGCGTACCAGGTCACCTCTCTTCTGTGCTGGCTTTAATGTTCTGTCTGTTCAGATCAATGGTGTGGTGCTGGCCCTTGGTGACTTTTCTTGTAAACTATGGCATAGCATGAGCCTGGCTTGTAGGGTGCACAGAGCTGCATGTGCTCAGGAATACTTTCCCCGTATGCTCCCTAGCACTGGCCCTGCATTGCTAGAGTTGTCTTTGGAGTGTTTGAGAGTCGCTTCCTTAGAGGTCCTCCTCGTTTCTGGTGGCTTTCACCCAGAATTAGTGAGGGGTCTCGTGACTTCTCTGTCTTAACCTGGGTCAGGTGTGGCTTTAGCTAGCGGGGCACACTGGTGATTCATGGGACTTCCCTTCAGCACACTAAGATTAGCCTTCACAGCCATATAAACCAGGCAGTGTTGTCTTTTAGGTCTGGCATTGCATTCCCAGTGGCCCAGTTTTGCTTGCTTTACCCTTCAGGACATGGAAATCCCCTGCTGGTTTGGCAGTGCTATGGATATTCCCTCCCAAACTTGCCTCGCTTTGCAACTTTGAGGAGTTGCTCGTTGTCCGTGTCACGAAACTATGATCACTCATTCTGCCTCCGCCAAGCTGCCTGTTGGGTTGATGACACCTTCGACTTTGAGGCCTGTGAGATTTGCTCTCCCCATGTGACTCTTCTTTATGACCCTCTTGATGAGGTTAGGTCATATCAGGATAGTTTCCAGGTTGTGGTAGGGTTTAGCTCAGGATATGGTGCAGCCAGCTCTTGGAGATTGCCCTTTCTGAATTGGGTGCGGAGGCAGTTAAATTGGTTAGTCCTGCCGAGACTTTTGGGTTTTCCTTTCATCCAGCCATTCTGCTTATTTGAAGCTTCTTCCCTGGACTCTGCTTTTCTATCCTGGGCAGTGGGCACAGATGTTGGCTCTGCACCAGGGTCCTTGTCTGTGGCTTCTGGATCTTTGAGGGAGTTTGATATGGGTCCTTGGGTCACATTTGGCTAAGTGGTTCCCGGTTCCCTCTGAGGGAGGTCTCCTTTTATAGGGCGTGAGGTTTTCATATCTCCTGTATGAGTATGATTTGGGTGTGTCTCTGCAGCAAAATCATGTTCTGGCTCTAGCTCTGATGCCTGGTAGGCCAAACAGAACTCTGTGACTGATGTGACACCTTAGTATGTAGCAATCTCATCAAGATAGTTTCAGGGAACCACTATGGCTACTCCAGAAAGAGGCATTTCATCACATTCAGAGCTGAGGTTTTCACCTCTGACCTGTTCGTGGTCTTTCTGAGCTGTCCTGGTCGCTTGACTGTGCTCACTTCTTGCTCTCTCTTCTCAGCTGTTCGCAGTTCCCCCTTTGTTCTGGAATGTCTTTTATCTCCCAAGTCAGTTCTGGAGCTGATAAAAATAACTAATGCAGTAGACAGATTTAATTGTAAGTATTGTAATATTACTGGTAGTTACCATATTTTTAAAGGAAATACAATATATTATAGTATTCAATGAATGTTTCTTTACAGAAGGTGTGGTTGGCGAGGCCACTGTAGACGTTGATGCTGGTGGGACAATGAGTGGTGGTAGTGTGCCTGGGAGGATGACATCCGGTTAGATCGAAGAGAAATGAAGAGTGAACCGGTGATGCCATGACTGACGTTATAGTGAATCGTCCGAGATGAGTACTGACCCACAATCACACACTGGCGATGGTATGGATCCACGGCAACCTTTATTGTATCCTATAGGTTAGTGTGCATGTTAATCTATTTTAAAGTGCAGTGGTAAACTTTTGCAGTCTAGTTGTAGTTTATACTATAAAATAAGTTTCAAAGACCTCGGACAGTTAATTCTCATGCTAATTGCATGTTTATTATCAAGCTATATTGTTTGATGATTTAAATAAACATTTGCATACTTTGAATGGCTGCCCCCTTGATATGTTACCATAGCATTCTGAAGTTATGAGAGCTGAAGTTACTTCACTAATGGGGTGAGACTTGCCCCATAGAGATACAACTGGTTTTTAAACATATCCAAGTTTTGTCTGCAATTATATTGTTTATGAATTTTAAGTTAATTTAAGATACACATTTTTAACACTTTGGCTTCGTGTTGATGTTTTCGGAGTCATTAAAACAATACCCATAGTGTGCGACATGATGTTGATGCTGTCAACAATTAAAATATTTGTAAAAATTCCATTTATTGTTCGATTATTATGGGACTTGTTTTAAAATGAGCTCAACCTCTTCCCATTCTCTGTATACCCCACGCGGCATCATGACACCACTGCATGGGTGGCCACCCACGCGGGTGGCTCATGGTTTTCTTGACCATGCTTGTTACTGCCACGGCCACCCCTCTTGAGGTTATCTTGAGATGATTTTGGGGCTTAAAGTCCCTGTGGCCCGGTGCTCGACCAGGCCTCCTTTTTTTTTTTTACACCCGCCCCAGGAAGCAGCCCGTAGCAGCTGTCTAACTCCCAGGTACCTATTTACTGCTAGGTAACAGGGGCATCAAGGTGAAAGAAACATTTTGCCCATTTGGCTCCACCTCCACACCGAGGATCAAACCCGGAACCTCAGGACTTCTTATAAAAAATAAGAAGTCCTGAGGTTTTCTTATAAAAAAACATGTCCAATGATATTTGTAGCAAGAACAGACACACAGGCACCACTTTCATATTTTGCTATGAGTTCCTTTATCATCTGTCATGGTTCTAACTACAGTAATTTTCTTTTCATTTGGCTCTTGTTACTAACTTTCTTAGACACCATTGTGACTTATTTATGCTAAGAATATAACAAGTTTCCAAGAAAACATGAGAAAGTTTACAGAGAAGTTTAATGGGATATACACTGAATAACACCTACTGGGAAACTGACTTAAGCAGTCCCTGTGACACAGTGGTAAAACATTCGCCCCCATGCTTCGCGAGCAATTTGGCCTGGATTCGTATTCTGGCCAGGGAAATTGACTAGGTGCCAGTTCTTAACTGTGTGCCTCTGTTTACCAAGCAGTGGATGGGGTACCTTGTTGTTAAACGATTTGGCAGGTCGTATTCCTGGGAAAATTAAGATCGAGGACCCCACAAAACGCTATGCATACTAGTGGCTTTACAAGAATGTAAGACTCGTCTGTTACACATATTTTTGAGTGCCAAGCAAATGATCGACTAGAGTATGAACACAGCATTCGAGTGCCTAATTATTTGAGTTGGGAGCTGTTCGAGTACCAAAGTTCCTCTGTACCTCTTTCTGGTGGGTCCCCACAGTGGTTTCCTAAACCACCCAAGGAAGCCCTCCCTAAAAAAAAAAAGAGAACTGATGAAGATTTAAATCCTTGGCATTAGGAATGTAATCTTCTATGTAATGGAGGGCAAAAATCATAGTTATTTGCCCTCATTTATAAATGTCTATTCTTTGGATTTCTCCTTTGGTGTGACCTGATCCATAGTTATCCAGTTCATTGCTGAAAAGTTAATTGTTCATGAATGGCATCCTGTTCATTGAGATTTTTCTGGACATCAGTCTGCATCATAATGTGGCAGTGGAACACAAACTCACTCTTGCATAACTAAAGATGCAGGTATAGCAGCAAGGGTGGCATGCCTAAGCATAGCATTGTTGTGCAGATTAATAATTGCTGTGGTAAGTTGGTTAAATAAAGTGGCTACTGTCTTCGAGGTCTTTGTTATTTTTCAATGAACACTAGCACTATTTTTTTTATTAATGTAGTGTAACATTATGAAAAGAGGCTTTTGTGTAATGGGAGAATTTTACAATTTAGTGTACGAAATAAAAATTTAGATTGTGTGTGACTTGTCTGTAAAAGATGGCAAGGATGGTTGTGTAATTAGAGTCACCACACAAAGTGGTGTGTACATTTTGGAAATATCGATAAATAAAGTGTATTGTGTATTTTTCTGAAATAATTCTGTCGTTTTTGCTACTGGACGATGATCATTCTTTCTGCCTCTGACGTGCTGCCTGCTGGGTCGGTGATACCTATAACCCCAAGTCATGTAAAGTTTGCACTCACTTGGTCTCTGCATTGATTAATTTGGCTTCGAGTTTGGAGGTTAACCTGGTGGCCGCTGCTTTACGAGGTACATTTCTGGTTAGGAATTCACAATACTGTACTGTATGGTATTATGATCATTTGGATGCCCTGGAGATAGCCCCAATGGCATTTAGGGATCCAGAATTGGACCTCCTCCTCCCCAGGGCTCTGGTGCCGAAGCATCCAAGGGGTTCCAGAATTGGGTCAGGGTTCAGCTCAGGGGTGTAGCTCGGCCTTCTCCAGGGACGACCATATCCACGGTGGAGGCAGTTAAGCCTTCTGGTCCTGCTGGGGGTTCGGGGTTTTTACCATACAACCACCTCTCTATTCTGAACGTTATCCTTGGGAGGTCACCTTTCTGTCTCAAGCATTGTATGAGGACTTTGCCTCTGTCCCTGGGTCTTCATCACATATAAGGTATCAAAACACATGAAACAAAGATAAATTTTATAACTTGTCTCCTAAATGAGGCAAATGCAATATTTGCAGCTGTAACTGAAACTCACACAAAAGACTATTATGACAGTGAGATATGTATACCAGAATTCAATCTTTTCAGTTGTGATAGGAAACATAAGCTGCATGGTGGGGTCAGCCTGTACATCAAAGACACACTCGTCTGCACTGAGCTGTCGAACATCACAAACAATATGGTCAAAGTGCTGATAATTAAAACAAACCATGCCTCAAACATCATCTTCCTTGGTAATTTCAACTTATTGCACCTAAAATGGAAAAATTTGGCAAATACAGTTATACCAGAGAGAATTCCGGGATCCGTCTAAATGAGCAGTCGCACACAAGTGACCCCTTGCAGATGTGTCAAGAGGTGTGTGAAGAACTCGACAAATGATTCCAGCAGGTCTTCACAGTAGAACGGGGGAGACGTTCCTAAACTAAGAGAGGTGACAATAAACCAGGCAGGTTTGGAAGGGTTTGAAATTACCATGGGTAATGGTAATTTCTGACAGTTAGGAGGTATCTGTTGAATCTGGACATGAGAAAGGCTGTTGGACTGGATGGAATCTCACCATGGATACTAGAAGAAGGTGCAGAAGTTCTTTGCTTGCCACTTTTCATGGTGTATAATAAGTCACTGGAAATAAGAGACCTTCCAGAAATATGGAAGACTATTAACGTAGTCCCAGTGTACCAAAAGGGCAAGAGGCACTGAACTATAGGCCAGTGCCCTAAATTGTAGATGACAAAAACTGACCAACAGTATTTCACTTTGAACTCCTTTAGATCCACTTTGAGTCCAAAGAAGTTCAAGGGTATCTGTCAGACTACCCCCCCATGTAAATAACTAACCGTGAAAGACACTGGGCAGAGCTGGCATCCATGTTTCCTGCCCAAGATAGAAAAGCCGAGTCCAAGACAAAGGTTTCAAAAGAAGAAGGGGTTGGCTGGAAAGAAACCCCGCAGTACCCTGGCTGGACCAATTGGCTCAACTTCCTCTAGACTCGAATCAGGAGGAGTCCAGAGGCAGCCAGGTGACATCCTGAGCTAAATCCTTCCCCGGACTCGGAAACCCTCAGATGTTTCAGGGCCAGAAGTAGTGAGGTCCGTGGTAGGTGAGGTGAGTATCAGAGGTCTGCGGTTGTTCAACGTCCTCCCAGCAAGCATAAGAAATATTGCCGGAACAACCGTGGACATCTTCAAGAGGAAACTAGATTTATTCCTCCAAGGAGTGCCGGACCAACCGGGCTGTGGTGGGTATGTGGGCCTGCGGGCCGCTCCAAGCAACAGCCTAGTGGACCAAACTCTCACAAGTCAAGCCTGGCCTCGGGCCGGGCTTGGGGAGTAGAAGAACTCCCAGAACCCCATCAACCAGGTATCAACCAGGTATCAACCAGGTGGGTGGAAGAGCAGAGGCAGGGCAAACCACTCCCAAATGGCAAGGAAGAGAAGATGTGGACAGAGTCAAGGTGGAGTTACAAGGCTGGCCAGCCCTAGGGCATCCAGCCAGGCACAAATCCGGGACTGTTACAAATGGGCAAAATGAACCCATAAAGAGTTAGCTACATGAGACGCACAAACTTTAACGGAAGGGTCAGATAAGAGAGTCACATGAAATGCAAACCTCATAGGACCCTGGGTCAAGGTGTCTTTGACTCGCCATGCAGCATGGTGGAATCAGAATGAATGATCATTGTCCTGTGGCATGGACAATGGAAAAATTCTCAAATTTGCACAAGGTAAGAACAAGTTCAGAGGGAATATCCAATGGCCACACCAAACCCATAGGGAATTTCCAGGGCCAGAAGGGTAAACCAAGCAGGACACCCATGCACTGGGAAGCCAACACAGCCTGGACTACATGACTGTGAAAGCTGACCTCAACATGTCATATGTACAGACATGCAAGCACGTGAGCCACCAGTGCTCCCCACCATCCAATTCTCACTCCTGACCCAAGTCAAGACAAATTAGGCAATGAGACCCCTGAATCACCCAAGGCGAGGGCCACCCCAAGCAGGAAGGATCTCTGTAAGAGAGGGAACTCCTGAAAACATCAGAGAAGAGAACTCTGTCAGTGCAAGGACAGTGACAGAGCCACAAACAAAACACATATGTAAAGCTATACTAAAATTGGAAACAGTACAACAAATCAAATGGGGCCCCACAGGATACCTTACCTTGAGGATACCTTGAGGTGCTTCCGGGGCTTATCGTCCCCGCGGCCCGGTCATCGACCAGGCCTCCTGGTTGCTGGACTGATCAACCAGGCTGTTGGACGCGGCTGCTCGCAGCCTGACGTATGAGTCACAGCCTGGTTGATCAGGTATCCTTTGGAGGTGCTTATCCAGTTCTCTCTTGAACACTGTGAGGGGTTTGCCAGTTATGTCCCTTATGTGTAGTGGAAGCGTGTTGAACAGTCTCGGGCCTCTGATGTTGATAGAGTTCTCTCTCAGAGTACCAGTTGCACCTCTGCTTTTCAACGGGGGTATTCTGCACATCCTGCCATGTCTTCTGGTCTCATGTGATGTTATTTCTGTGTGCAGGTTTGGGACCAGCCCCTCTAATATTTTCCACGTGTAAATTATTATGTATCTCTCCCGCCTGCGCTCAAGGGAATACAGATTTAGGCTCTTTAGTCGGTCCCAATAGTTTAGATGTTTTACCGAGTGGATTCTAGCAGTAAAGGATCTCTGCACGCTCTCCAGGTCAGCAATTTCACCCGCAGTGAAAGGGGCTGTCATTGTGCAGCAGTACTCCACTCTAGAGAGCACAAGCGTTTTGAAAAGTGTCATCATCGGTATAGCATCTCTAGTGTGAAAAGTTCTTGTTATCCAACCTGTCATTTTTCTTGCAGTTGTGACGGCTACTTTATTGTGTTCTTTAAAGGTAAGGTCTTCCGACATGAGTACACCCAGATCCTTTACATTGCCTTTTCGTTCTATGTTATGATTTGCCTGAGTTTTGTACGTGGTTTCAGTTTTTATAATTTCATTTTTCCATAGCGCATGAGCTGGAACTTGTCTTCGTTAAACACCATATTATTTTCTGTAGCCCATAGAAAGACCTGATCTACATCTGACTGGAGGTTCGCCGTGTCCTCTATGTTGCCTACTCTCATGAAGATCCTAGTGTCATCTGCAAAGGATGATACAGTGCTATAGGTTGTGTTCTTGTCTATGTCCGATATAAGGATGAGAAAAAGTACTGGAGCAAGCACAGTACCCTGGGGGACTGAGCTCTTAACGGTTGACGGGTTGGATTTTATTTTGTTGACTATTACACATTGGGTTCTGTTGGTCAGGAAATTGTAGATCCATCTGCCTACTTTTCCGGTAATTCCTTTTGAGCGCATTTTATGGGCAATAACACCATGGTCACATTTATCAAAAGCTTTTGGCAAAATCTGTGTAAATTACATCAGCGTTTTGTTTGTCTTCCATAGCATCTAATGCCATAAAAACAGGATAAACAAGTTCAAGGAAGATAGGCACTTAGGTTGACGCTTTGAAGCTTGCCTATGAGCTGGTGTGACCTGAGGCACTACAAGTTGGGGTGGGGAAAACAACACAAAGGAACAGAGCCGGCTTCCGGCTTCAACATCAACAGAGAGAGGTCCACATCTGGGCGTCCATATGTCTCGTATAGCCAAAGGAAAGAGGCAACATCAACGGCCTGTTCCATGGATATGGGACAACAACAGAGACAGAGACCGTCTGTGAGAACATTGTACACTTCCTGGACATAAACTGCGTGGAGATCAAAACCCAGAGAACCCAGCAGATGAGTGACTGAAGCATCTATCTTCAAAGAGACAGGGACTGAAGATACACTTTTCCCCCGATGAGGCAGTGAACCATGGGAGAACAGTCCGAATGGAGACCAGAGCATATAGCCCGGGGGAATCGAAAGTCCTCTCTACGGTGTGGATGCCCACATGACCACAAGCCCCCAAACCCATACTGTGTGCCCAAATAAAGGGAGTGCATCAATATAAGTTTGGGAGGTTTGCTTACCACATGTGGCATAGTGATGCGGAGGGTAGAAGATTCCTTCAGGGCTCCATTTTGGACAGTTGCTCAGTATGGCTCATTGTTGTCAACCACAGGAGTCTCAAAGAATCCAGGAGAGTCCCTGCTTCTTTGGAGCTGATGCTGAGGTGTAACTTTTCTCCTGGGTCTCATAGGTTTTGGTGCTTCAATGATGATTGTGGCCTGGGAGTGTCCTCAATCCTCACTGGCCTGTCTATCCCAGTTGCTTGTTCCCCATTCCAACGGGGTGGGACCAGCTGATGCCGTGGCATCCTCGGTATGGCTTTACAGGAAGATTCGAGAGGGCCGACTGATAAACCTCTTCTTGTCGGCTTGGCCGTGGCTCTTCACTGCCTGTACATGTTGTACTCCTTCAATCTGAACGGGTTGTCTCTCTTGCCAGGGGTGTCTGATTTTTACAGTACTCCCTTCTCCCTGGTGAGTGGCCCGTTTATTGATTCTGTGTGGGAGTAGTTAGCTGTCAGGGAGACTACACGAGGGGCTCCCCCCCGAGGAAAACCAGCATGGAAATGTAATGAAATGGCAGTTTTTGGGTGAGCCACGGTAGTTCTCTTGACACCCTCTTGTATGCTCCTAGGTCATTGTGGGGGAGTTTGATTCACCTTGCCATAGCACTGAGGGTGGAGTAGCCACCTGATGGCGAGCTACCTCCCTCCTCTCCCTCAAATGAGTGGGGAAGATAGGGTGAACTAGCTTGTGTTCTAATTTCAAGAGAATTTCATCATTTGGTTACATAGTTGGGAAGATTTCTTTCATTGGTTCTCAAGACAGTCCCTATTTCAGCAAGCAGCTATTGTCTGTTTGTCTCGCTGACTTTCTGATTGCTTCCCAGTGTGGTTTAAGTAAATAAATAGATGACACCAATTCTATAGATGAACTGATGGGAAGTGGATGTGAGCCCCGTGTATCTACGGGAGATTTTAAATAATTTTTATACTGATAAAGGAGTTTTCTTCTGGATGAGAGCACCACCCATTAAATGAGATATTTTGGTGAGTAACAGTACAGGGATTAAGAATCTAAACAGGCTTTCAAGTCCATACACTCTTTGTATGTGAGACCATTACTTGGAATATGGCTGGCTCCAGTATGAACCCCACACCTTTGTGGAGCATAAACAGACAACTTGAGTAAGTTCAGAGGTTATACAACTAGATTAGTACCCAGAATTGAAAGGTCTCGACTATGAGGAAGCTGAGAGAACCTTCTCTCCCTTACAGCCTATAGAGGAAGAGTAGAAACAGAATCTATAATGATACTATATACAAGGTATCTTGGGGAAATAGAGTAAAGTGGATAAAGGAAGTCTGTTTCAATTAAAGAGGTTGGACAAGGGGACATGGGGAAGCTAACACCCAGTTGATGTGGAAGAGATGTAGAAAAGTTCTTGTCTCCTGTGACGGGTGGTCAGCTAAGTGTAATGAACTGTGGAAGAGGTTGTTGAATCAGTTCCATTGTTACAACTTTAAAATTAATATGATGAAAACATTAATGTTGAAGAAGTTATTAGTTTGCCATGGTTATAAATAGCTAGGAGATAGGGCATGAAAGAGCTAGATCTCACTCCCCCTGTATCACTGATAGGTAAGCACTCAACCACAAGACAGGCATCTCTGGTGGCTTCCTAAAGTTAAACGTACCACTACAGAGATATGAAATATAATATAACATAGACTATCTTGGAATGGTGAGGAGGAGAGGGCAGACACTGTTGACACTTCCTTCTTCAGAGGACGGAGAGATGCGACTGAATAGAGGGAATACAGGAGGAACGGTATACTGCATGCACAGACACGATAAAGGCACCTTATAACATATTGGGATCGCTCTTAAGTCTCAAATGTACTTCTAGAAAGGAGACAAGAGAAGTGATTCCCACAATATTATATCGGAATAATTGAAAATACTGTTACTGAAGGGCTAGGTTCCTAATTTGCACGGTTAAATAACAACATACTGTAGTGAACTACTAGTACAGTAGGAAGGAAAAGGAGAACAGAGGCCAGTGAACGCAGTAAAGTATGTCATAGGGCACAAATTCAGAGAGAACACTGAATATCTGAGGTCCATGTGCTATTGAGATGACATTTGAAACTCAAAGAAAATGAACCCCAAGCACCAGATGGCACATGGGATCAAAATACAAGAAGGGGGAGGAGCCACAGAGGAAAATTGAAAGCAGAACAAAAGAGGGGAAAACACATCACCTTGATGTAAAAGAAAGACCCTCACAGTAATGAAACAAAACACAAGAAGGGTAGAAGGCCAGTCACTAACCCACCCTCAGTCTTCAACCCCCCCCCCCCCCAGCCCTGAAGAGCCAAGACAAAGACTGGTCCTCTGAAGGCAGAGCCACAATTCCATCGACCAAACACACAGGTAGAGGCCTTGGCCTACGGAGAAATAGAGAAGAGATGCGAGTGTAAAGGTGAAAACTCTGCACCCCTTGCGGGAAGAAACAGTTCAACTGCCTTCACAGTCAAATTGGATGGGACCAGAGAAGGTAAGCAACAAATCT
>WNGS01165751.1:24453962-24465566 GCA_020271785.1 Procambarus virginalis | reverse complement strand
TTCAGGATAAGGCTTTAGGATGGGACGGTGGGAAGGAATGGTGGCCAAATACTTGGACGGTCGGGGATTGAACGGCGACCTGCATGAAGCGAGACCGTCGCTCTATCGTTCAGTCCAAGTGGCTGGGTAAACTACAGTAAAGTTTGCGAATTTTTCACTACAGTGTTCTCATAGGAGAAGTCTTGTTCGTAATGTATGGATCACTTAGTTTAGTTTAATTCATTATTATGCACCCCATACCCATCTTGTGGGCGGTAGTGGAAAGGGTTACAGAGGCATATAATGGGCTCAGGGACTGAACCCCACAATTCATTTAGCTAAGCAAGTTACAATCTTGATGAGCTAGTTACGAAATTCAGTATAAGTCGTCATATCATCAATGGGTTCGAGATCGACCACAAGTACAGTTTCCAAATTAGGCAACTGACAAATGTGGAGAGCTAGTGTCACAATTGATGTTTGTCCTGCACACCGCCCCCCATCCAGTGGGCAGCGGTGGATAGGTAACAATCACTTAGTTACTACCTACAGTTAGCAAATTGGGCACCGTACACCATCTTTCAACATGATCGCAGGCTTACACCACCCTGCATCAATAACATCCACCATACTGCATCAATACATCCACTGTACGCATCAATATATCCACCATATGGCATCAATATATCCTCCATTTGGCATCAGTACATCCACCATACGGCATCAGTACATCCACCATACGGCATCAGTACATCCACCATACGGCATCAGTACATCCACCATACGGCATCAGTACATCCACCATACGGCATCAGTACATCCACCATATGGCATCAGTACATCCACCATATGGCATCAGTACATCCACCATATACGGCATCAGTACATCCACCATACGGCATCAGTACATCCACCATACGGCATCAGTACATCCACCATATGGCATCAGTACATCCACCATACGGCATCAGTACATCCACCATACGGCATCAGTACATCCACCATACGGCATCAGTACATCCACCATACGGCATCAGTACATCCACCATATGGCATCAGTACATCCACCATATGGCATCAGTACATCCACCATATGGCATCAGTACATCCACCATATGGCATCAGTACATCCACCATATGGCATCAGTACATCCACCATACAACATCAATACATCCACCATACAATCAATACACCACCATATGGAATCAACACCATTCACCATATGGCAAATGGTGTTGATGCCATAAGGTGGCATTCACTATATGGCATCAACACCATTCACCATATGGCATCAACACCATTCACCATATTGGCATCAACACCATTCACCATAGGCATCATTCACCATACTGCATCACAACATCCATCATATGGCATCAACACCATTCACCATACGGCACCAGTAAAACCACCATATGGCATCAACACCATTCACCGCTCTGCATCAGTAACATCCACCATTCTGCATCAACAGCATTCACTGTATGGAATAACACAATTCACTATTCTGCGTCAATAACATCCACCATATGGCAGTAGTATCCACCTATATCAACACCATCTGCCCTGCATCAACACATCCACCCTACATCAACAGTATCCACTCTACATCACACCAATCAACATCCACCCCACATCAACAGTATCAACCTACATCAACAGTATCAACCCTACATCAACACCATCCACCCTACATCAACAGTATCCACTCTACATCAACAGTATCCACCTACATCAACAGTATCAACCCTACATCAACAGTATCACCCTACATCAACAGTATCCACTCTACATCAACAGTATCCACTCTACATCAACACCATCCACCCTACATCAACAGTATCCACCCTACATCAACAGTATCCACCTACATCAACAGTATCAACCTACATCAACAGTATCCACACCTACATCAACAGTATCCACCCTCACCTACATCAACAGTATCACCACCCTACATCAAAGTATCCACCTACACCAACAGTATCAACCCTATATCAACAGTATCCACCCTACATCAACAGTATCTACCTACATCAACAGTATCAACCCCTACATCAACAGTATCCACCCTACATCAACAGTATCCACTCTACATCAACACCATCCACCTACATCAACAGTATCCACCCCTACATCAACAGTATCCACCCTACATCAACAGTATCCACCCTACATCAACAGTAACCACCCTACATCAACAGTATCCACCCTACATCAACAGTATCCACCCTACATCAACAGTATTCACCCTACATCAATAGTATCCACCACTACATCAACAGTATCCACCTTAAATCAACACCATCCACCCTTCATCAACAGTATCCACCATACATCAACGGTGTCCAAGAGAGTGCTAAGAAGTAAGGTCACAAAATACCTGGAATCACAGCATCTCCATAAACCCGGACAACATGGTTTCAGAACAGGGCACTCTTGCCTATCACAGTTGCTGGAGCACTATGACATGGCATTAGATGCCATGACCGACAAACAAAATGCTGATGTAATTTACGCAGATTTTGGAAAAGCCTTCGACAAATGTGACCATGGTGTTATTGCACATAAAATGTGTTCAAAAGGAATTACCGGAAAAATAGGCAGATGGATCTAGAATTTCCTGACTAATAGAACCCAATGTGTAATAGTCAACAAAATCAAATCCGGTCCATCAACCGTGAAGTGCTCAGTCCCCCAGGGTACTGTGCTTGCTCCAGTACTGTTTCTCATCCTCATATCGGACATAGACAAGGACACAACCTATAGTACTCTATCATCCTTTGCAGATGACACTAGGATTTTTATGAGAGTAGACAACATAAGAGGGCACAGTAAACCTCCAGTCAGATGTAAATCAGGTCTCTCTATGGGCTACAGAAGATAATATGGTGTTTAACATGAATAAATTTCAGCTCATGCGCTACGGAAAAAATTAAAATATAAAAACGGAAACCACGTACAAAACGCAGTCAAATCATAACATAGAACGAAAAGGCAATGTAAAGGATTTGGGTGTACTCATGTTGGAAGACCTTACATTTAAAGAACACAATAAAGTAGCCATCACAGCTGCAAGAAAAATGACAGGTTTGATAAGAAGAACCTTTCTCACTAGAGATGCTATACCGCTGATACTTTTCAAGACGCTAGTGCTCTCTAGAGTGGAATACTGCTACACAATGACAGCCGCTTTCAAAGCTGGAGAAATTGCTGACCTGGAGAGCGTGCAGAGATCCTTTACTGCTAGAATCCACTCAGTAAAACATCTAAACTATTGGGACCGACTAAAGAGCCTAAATCTGTATTCTCTTGAGTGCAGGCCGGAGAGATACATAATAATTTACACATAGAAAATAGTAGAGGGGCTGGTACCGAACATGCACACAGAAATAACAGCACATGAGACCAAAAGTCATGGCAGGATGTGCAGAATACCCCCATTGAAAAGCAGAGGTGCAACAGGTACTCTGAGAGAGAACTCTATCAACATCAGAGGCCCGAGACTGTTCAACACGCTTCCACTACACATAAGGGGCATAACTGGCCAACCCCTCACAGTGTTAAGAGAGAACTTGACAAACACCTCCAAAGGATACCTGATCAACCAGGCTGTGACTCATATGTCAGGCTGCGAGCAGTCACGTCCAACAGCCTGGTTGACCAGTCCGGCAACGAGGAGGCCTGGTCGACGACCGGGCCGCGGGGTCGCTGAACCCTGAAATCACCTCAAGGTAACCATACATCAACAGTATACATCAACACCATCCACCATACATCAACACCATCCACCATTCATCGACACCATCCACCCTTCATCGACACAATCTGCTCCGCATCAACACCATCCACCCTTCATCAACACCATCCACCCTTCATCAACACCATCCAACCTTCATCAACACCATCCACCTTTCATCAACATCATCCACTGATTGATTGATTGATAAATATTAAGCTACCCAAAAGGTGTCATGGGCATGATTAGCCCATAAGTGGAGGATTTTCAGAGCCATTACCAATAACTGGTACTGGAGATCTATCTGTAAATGAACGGATGTTTTTTTTGGGGGTGGGGGGGATGGGGGGGGAGTCTCGGGAGGGCAAGCTCTACCAACTATAGATCAAGTTCAAGTTCAAGTATGTTTATTGAGATAAGCAAGAAATACATCTCAAAGGGATAGAGTAGCTTAGGCTATTTCTACCCCCCTCTACTTCAAGTCCCTCAAGGGGCGCACAAATTCAGTGAGTCAAATACACAAATAACATTACAAGAATCCCATTTAACATTGCAGGTTAATATAGTAAGTACAGCATATTACAAGAATCCCATTTAACATTGCAGGTTAATATAGCAAGTACAGTATATAATCGTCACACTCTTGGGGCAAACTTCTTGTATCTCCTAAGTATACTGTCTATCATACCATTATCACACATCCAAACAATTTGATGTGGTACACTATTTAATTCCTTATTTCTATAGTTTTCAATTAGTTGACACTCTAATACATAATGTTCTAAGGTGTGGGCGTGCGGCATACCACATAATTTACACTCCTTATCTTCTTCACTGACATCAACACCGTATTGCCAGATATTTTTGTATCCTAATCTTAATCTCATGTAAATTGAATCCTTCCAAGTAGACTTTCCTTTACCATAGGTGAAGGACGAATTTGTATTTATTATTGAATAATGCTTAAGTCTGGTGAGTTTGTGAAGGCCTCTAGGTCTTCCGTTTCTTCTTAGTCTGAGTCTTGCTGCGAGTTGACATGACTATGCTGTCATTGAAGTTCAGTGATGTGGTGTAGTGGTAAGACACTCGCCTGGCGTTCCGCGAGCGCTATGTCATGGGTTCGTATCCTGGCCGGGGAGGATTTACTGGGCGCAATTCCTTAACTNTAGAGGATTGACTGGGAAAAAATAAATGTAGACCTTTCAACCATTCAATGGGAGACGGTCTTAGCGACAAACTCCCACCAAGGGAATAGCTCACTGACAGCTGAAGCTTACAAGTCTGCTTGAAGCACGTGCCGGTGAGGAGGGGCAGAAAGAGGACACTCTAGAAAGAGACGCAGACGACTGTACAGGAGAAGGAAAAAAATAACGGAAATGCTTCGGCAGACACAACTATCACAGCAAGGAAAATAAGCCTAAGCAGGGAGATCGAAGAAATCGAACAAACGTTGAAGCGATCATATGAGTCTGAGGAAATGGAATTGGAACAGAGAGCTATACAAGAGATAAGGAAAAATCCGAATATTTTTTCACATACGCTAAATCAAAATCCAAAACCTCGACCAGTATTGGACCGTTAATTACAAATGAAGGTACGTACACAGAGGACAACAAAGAGATTAGTGAAATTCTAAGAAGCCAGTATGAGGCTATGTTTAGCACACCAATTAACAACATGAAAGTTGATGACCCAGACAGCTTCTTTTTATGAATGACATTCAAGCTGCAGATAATATAACGGATATTACCACAAACTCGGAAGACTTTGAAGAGAAATTGACAATATGCCCATGCACTCAGCCCCTGGGCCTGACTCATGGAATTCAATTTCATAAAGAAATGTAAAGTACCAGTAGCGAGAGCACTCAGCGTAATATGGAGAAAGAGCCTGGATACAGGGGAGATACCAGCAGCACTAAATCTGCAGATATAGCTCCGTTGCACAAGGGGGGAGTAAAGCCTTGGCAAAAAATTATAGGCCAGTTGCACTAACATCACACATAATAAAGTGTTTGAAAGAGTGATTAGGAATCAAATTTCTAGTTTTATGGAAAACAATGAATTGCACAATCCAGGACAACATGGATTTAGAGCGGGAAGATCCTGTCTGTCACAGTTACTCAACCACTATGACAAAATCACAGAAGCCCTAGAAGAAAAGCAAAATGCAGATGTTGTATACACAGACTTTGCAAAGGCTTTCGACAAATGTGACCATGGGTGATAGCTCACAAAATGAGGTCAATGGGAATAACTGGAAAAGTAGGACGCTGGATACTCAATTTCCTGTCGAACAGAACACAAAGAGTAACAGTCAATCAGATAAAATCGAGTCCAAGCGATGTTAAAAGCTCTGTACCTCAAGGTACAGTCCTTGCACCGCTACTGTTCCTTATTCTCATATCTGATATAGACAAAAATACACGTCACAGCTTCGTGTCATCCTTCGCAGATGACACAAAAATCAGCATGAAATTACCTCTGCTGAAGACATTGAAAAACTACAAACAGATGTCAACAAAGTTTTCGATTGGGCAGCAGAAAATAATATGATGTTTAACAGTGATAAATTTCAGGTACTCAGGTACGGCAAAAATGAGGATCTGAAACATAATACAGGTACAAAACACAATCAAATCTTCCCATAGTAGAAAAACAGCATGTCAAGGATTTGGGAATAATGATGTCCGACGATCTAACGTTTAGGGAGCATAACCAAGCAAATATCGCATCAGCCAGAAAAATGATCGGATGGATTACGAGAACTTTCAAATCCAGGGATCCCATCACAATGGTTGTACTCTTCAAGTCACTTGTGTTGTCCCGTCTCGAATACTGCTCAGTACTCACTTCCCCCTTCAGAGCAGGAGAGATTGCTGAAATAGAGGGAATACAGAGAACATATACGGCACGCATAGACGAGATAAAACACCTAAATTATTGGGATCGTCTCAAAGCTCTCCAAATGTACTCTCTAGAAAGGAGACGAGAGAGATACCAAATAATATACACGTGGAAAATACTGGAGGGCCAGGTCCCAAATCTACACAGTAAAATAACAACGTACTGGAGTGAACGATATGGAAGAAAATGCAAGATTGAACCAGTGAAGAGCAGAGGTGCCATAGGCACAATCAGAGAACACTGTATAAACATCAGAGGTCCGCGGTTGTTCAACGTCCTCCCAGCGACTATAAGAAATATTGCCGGAACAACCGTGGACATCTTCAAGAGAAAACTGGACTGTTTCCTAAGAGAAGTCCCGGATCAGCCGGCTGTGGTGGGTATGTGGCTCTGCGGGCCGCTCCAAGCAACAGCCTGGTGGATCAAACTCTCACAAGTCGAGCCTGGCCTCGGGCCGGGCTTGGGAGTAGAAGAACTCCCAGAACCCCATCAACCAGGTATCAACCAGGTATCAACCAGGTTGACATTATAACGTAACCTGGTTCAGCCCGTTCTCCTAAGATTTCCCAACGTCCAGAAACTGTCGTACTAAAGTGGGCCTTATCCTTATCTACCAGAGGACCCAAAACAGAAAACGGGACAGTATGTCAATTTCGGGACGATTTTTGGCCTTAGGTAGAAGATACAGTACGTCAAAATGCAACGCTGTATTAGGATGACGGGTTGCCTGGTTATTAGATAACATGGTAATGGCCCTTATGTGATAACAATATGACCTGATAAAGAAGCAGTAAACATGGTAATGAGATGCCAGATGAGTTGGTGTCAACCTGTCATAACCGGTCGAGTGACGAGAGACTATCCCTCGAATGCCGCTCAAGCAACAGCCTGGTGGATCAAACTCTCACAAGTCAAGTCTGGCCTCGGGCCGGGCTTGGGGAGTAGAAGAACTTCCAAACCCCATCAACCAGGTTTCAACCAGGTAACCAGGAATGGTTGGGACACATGTAGAATATCAAATGGTAGTTACTCGACATATTCAGAATTAATGGCATGATTTGATGACAGTTCATTGTTAATAACAATTTAAGATAATTTGCGGTGATATAATAAGCTCAGATCAAGTGCTAGTGACATGTTGACTGGTAGTGACATGACGTTTAGTAGTGACATTGCATAAAGTGCAGACTAGTGAAATGACATATCAGTTGGCAGTGACATCAACTAAGAGCACATAAAGTTGTTGATATATGTTGGCAAGACATCCGATGGTGACGGGATGACAGCTACAGTGATGATGATATGACATGATGCTGGTGACAGGATGACAGTTACAATGATGATGATATGAGATGATGAGGATGACAGATTGAGTGTGCATTGACATGACAGTGACATGATGACAAATCGAGTGGCAGCGACATGACAGATTGGCAGTAACTTGATGACAAATTGAATAGCAGTGACATGATGACAGATTGAATAGCAGTGTCATGATGACAGATTGAATAGCAGTGTCATGATGACAGATTGAATAGCAGTGACATGATGACAGATTGAATAGCAGTGTCATGATGACAGATTGAATAGCAGTGTCATGATGACAGATTGAATAGCAGTGTCATGATGACAGATTGAATAGCAGTGACATGATGACAGATTGAATAGCAGTGACATGATGACAGATTGAATAGCAGTGTCATGATGACAGCTTGAATAGCAGTGACTTGATGACAGATTGAATAGCAGTGACATGATGACAGATTGAATAGCAGTGACATGATGACAGATTGAATAGCAGTGACATGATGACAGATTGAATAGCAGTGTCATGATGACAGCTTGAATAGCAGTGACTTGATGACAGATTGAATAGCAGTGACATGATGACAGATTGAATAGCAGTGACATGATGACAGATTGAATAGCAGTGACATGATGACAGATTGAATAGCAGTAACACGATGACAGATTGAATAGCAGTGACATGATGACATTGAATAGCAGTGACATGATATTGAATAGCAGTGACATGATGACAGATTGAATAGCAGTGACATGACATTGAATAGCAGTGATATGACAGATTGAATAGCAGTGATATGACAGATTGAATAGCAGTGTCATGATGACAGAGTGGCAGTGACATGATGATAGATTGAATGATAGTGACATGAGGACAGATCGAGTGGCTGCAACATGATGCCAGATCGAGCAGTGCTAACACGATGACAGACCGAGGGGCAGTGAAATCATGACAGATCAAGTACAGTAGCAGTGACATAGGATCATTGCCATTCACCAACATGTTCTAAATACACCCATTTTTCACATAGGCCTATGGAGCTGCTTGCTCCATAGGCCAGCTCCTTGTCCTCATGTACCAGCTCCTTGTCTTCATGTACCAGCGCCTTGTCCTCATGTACCAGCTCCTTGTCTTCATGTACCAGCGCCTTGTCCTCATGTACCAGCTCCTCGTCCTCACGTACCAGCTCCTTGTCCTCATATACCAGCTCCTTGTCGTCATGTACCAGCGCCTTGTCCTCATGTACCAGCTCCTTGTCCTCACGTACCAGCTCCTTGTCCTCATATACCAGATCCTTGTCGTCATGTACCAGCGCCTTGTCCTCATATACCAGCTCCTTGTCGTCATGTACCAGCTCCTTGTCCTCATATACCAGCTCCTTGTCGTCATGTACCAGCGCCTTGTCCTCATATACCAGCTCCTTGTCGTCATGTAACAGCGCCTTGTCCTCATATACCAGCTCCTTGTCCTCATGTACCAGCTCCTTGTCCTCATGTACCAGCTCCTTGTCCTCATGTACCAACTCCTTGTCCTCATGTACCAGCTCCTTGTCCTGATGTACCAGCTCCTTGTCCTCGTGTACCAGCTCCTTGTCCTCATGTACCAGCTCCTTGTCGTCATGTACCAGCTCCTTGTCCTCATGTACCAGCTCCTTGTCCTCATATCCCAGCTCCTTGTCCTCATATCCCAGCTCCTTGTCCTCATGTACCAGCTCCTTGTCCTCATATCCCAGCTCCTTGTCTTCATATCCCAGCTCCTTGTCCTCATGTACCAGCTCCTTGTCCTCATGTACCAGCTCCTTGTCCTCTTGTACCAGCTTCTTGTCCTTGTGTACCAGCTCCTTGTCCTCATGTACCAACTCCTTGTCCTCATGTTTCGGCTCCTGGTCCTCATATCCCCAGCTTTAATACATTTAGTCCCTTACCTGCAGTAGGCTTCTAGGCCTATGCAATTAAATGAGTTCTACTCATGAACTTCAGGTTCCGTACATTACCAGCGACTGTTTTGACATCAACGTCAATAACATCTTAATCT
Source organism: Procambarus virginalis (assembly GCA_020271785.1). Taxonomy (NCBI): domain Eukaryota; kingdom Metazoa; phylum Arthropoda; class Malacostraca; order Decapoda; family Cambaridae; genus Procambarus; species Procambarus virginalis. Next base: position 24,455,601 of record WNGS01165751.1, on the reverse strand, counting down.
TAACCACTATCTACTTATTCTTTGAGTCGATGGTGGAGTGAGTGGCACCATAACATGAATTTGAAGTGATTAGAGGTGAGTTGAAGTGATTATGATTAGGAGCGATGACAGATTCGTAAGTTAATTGAAGACAAGTGACAGTTGATGTAGTTTAGACATGATTTTGTGATATCATTTCGTATTGACGGGATGTCAGATAATTTCATAAGTGTCACGATAATATTATTTCATAGTGACATGACATTATTTTTATAGTGTCGTGTCATTATTTTTGTTAAGTGATTAGAGCCTTGACTACAGTGACTAGAGCCTACGTGACACGCCATTGTTTTGTAGTGGGATGACTTGATGACAGTTTTGTAATGACATGAATGGATGTCAGATAATTTGCTTGTGACACGATTTGATGACAGCTCGCTTTGTAAGGTCATTTTGATTACATCATTTCATAGTGGCGTGTTAATGGTGTGTTAATATCATTTCATTGTGACATGAATCATTAGCAGATCATTTTGTAGTAACAAAACTTGATGTCAGGGGTAGTTTATAGTGACATGATAGAACATTTTGTAGTGACATGATAGATCATGTTATATTGACATGATATATAATTTCGTAGTGACTTGATAAATCGCTTCACAATGACATGATACATAATTTCATGGTGACTTGATGGCATTGCATTTCTTAGTGACATGAATTGATTATCATGTTGTATCATGGTAATGAGAGGAGGGGGTTAAATAATGGATAAATGGGAATATAACGAGGTACTGGAATGTAATAGAAATAATGTAATGGGGGCAAATGACGGGCAAATTAATGGTACAATTATAATGTAATGGGGGCAAATACACGTAATGGGCAGGAAAACAAGATGTTTACTTCGTGTAACCCCCCTATTACATGTAATGCAACCTTTAATATAGACATGTAATTGGACATGGAAATTGGTTTATTACAGTTGATGTGTAATGTGGAGGGTGGAAATATTATACACTGGGGGTCAGGGGGCAGAGGGGGTGGGGGGTGAGTTCTGGATATAAACATGTAATGGAACATGAGAATAGGCATGTTACAGAACATGTAATGAGGTAATGAAATTGATTTATGTAATTGTGGAGGGCGAATAACATGTAATAGGGGCAGTGTGAAAATCACAGACAGGTATGGAAATATTGAAATATTTCTAGAAACGATGAACAAAACCCAATTATTTTGAAGGGCAATCTTGAGAGACAGCACTTGACAGAAGGGAGCTGGTGTTTAGAGGGCCTGATGCTAATGCTATGTCATTGACTGCCGTCAGCACTCGTACAACAACTTTGTGAAGTGGACAAGAAGATAAATTGACAATCCGTCCTCGACTCGAGTTAATTACATCCAGCGGTCGACCCCATAGATGCATTTATAAATTTTTACATGATGTTCATCCAAAACGGGAATTTTCTCAAATATAAATTAATATTATAATATATTAGTATGTTGTGCATATATAGGCATAGGTTAGGTTAGGTGTTTAGGTTCTGCTGGTGATTATTTGTATTTGTAGTACGTGGGTGAAGCATTTACAGCGTTGTGGTTCCAACAAAATTCGTCAGTGGAGCACTTGTTCCGGAAGTGTTCGAACGAAATCAGT
>WNGS01165751.1:24439532-24452313 GCA_020271785.1 Procambarus virginalis | reverse complement strand
TGTGAGTCGTGTGTAAACCGTTTTTCATTCATAAACAGCTGGGGTTTGGCGGGTGCATGAAATCACTTTTGGGTCTTTGTTTGGAGGACGGGCTGTAAATTGAATAGCTCCAAATAAGTCCAAACAAAACATGAAGTAGCCACATTGCATGTTTCGACAGATTACTTGATGAGATGATTTTGCAGACAATGGAAGTGCTAACATCATTACGAGACTATTAAAGTATTCTCACACACACACTTAGACTCTTGTGTCAGAGACATCACATCTCTATAACGAAGCCTAGATCTCTTCTCTGTGTAAGGGGCGGGCAGGCGCTAGACCACTACATCATGTCATGGTAAAAGCAATACAACCTGAGATTCAACTGAATCCTCTAGGCGTGCTGAGGCGTCCTCTGAAGCCCAAGCAGAGTTTCACGCTTGCCTGCATAAACTCTGGCAACAAATAGCACGCCGCATATTCACGTATATTTTACCTGAGGACAAGAAAGTGGGAGCGCCTCGCGAAATTGGCATAATGTCCCGTTTTCTGTTCGGGTCCTCTGGTTGGTTAGGCAACCCGTCCTCGCAAATTTAATGTCAATATTGACTTATTAAATATCTGCATAGGTGACATACTTAACATTCAGTCTCCGTCAGCAGTCAGCAGTCTCCGTGGTGTAGTGGTAAGACACTCGCCTGGCGTTCTGCGAGCGCTATGTCATGGGTTCGTATCCTGGCCGGGGAGGATTTACTGGGCGCAATTCCTTAACTGTAGCCTCTGTTTAACGCAACAGTAAAATGTGTACTTGGATGAAAAAACGATTCTTCGCGGCGGGGATCGTATTCCAGGACCTGCCCGAAACGCTACGCGTACTAGTGGCTGTACAAGAATGTAACAACTCTTGTATATATCTCAAAAAAAAAAAAAAAAAAAAAAAAAAAAACATAATAGTTTCCCTTGAAAATCTTCATAGAAAACACCGACCTTACCTAACCTTGTTAGTATGTTAAGACAAGCATCTCATTGCTTCGTAATTACAATTATTACCTAACCTATACCTATAATAGGTTAAGTAACAATTGTAATTACGAAGCTATAAGATGTTTATTTTAACATACTAACAAGGTTAGGTAAGGTCGGTGTTTTCTATGAAGATTTTCAAGGGAAACTATTATGTTAAGTATGTCACCTATGCACATATTTAATAAGTCAATATTGACTTATTAAATTTGCGATGACGGGTTGCGTTAGGATAAGGGCACTTTAGTACGGCAATTTTTTAGCGGTAGGGAAGCGCTCGCGAGAATGCTAATGGTCCGTGACGGACCGAAACGTCGTCCTCTCATCTTCTGGTGTGTGGTTATAAACGATAAGCAGCAACATGATTGACACGACAAACATATTTAATTAACAACTTATTTATTTATTAATTAAAATCCATAACGCTTCAAGTATTTCTAGTAGTCATCATCAGATCTAAAATACACAAATGTCAAATTAAAAGTTAACCAGCAAAACAAAGAACTTATTCTGACCAGGATTACATACTTTATAATTAGAGATGAAAATGACACTAATAACACAAATGAACAAGGCATAAAAGTCGACTTACGTAATGAACAAACAGAGTAAGATTTGCTAGCACTAAAAACTATAATAAATTATTGGTTAACAGTTAATGTTTCAGCGGTCCACTGTATACTATGTAAACCTCATCACATGTGTGTTCCACATATTGTAGACTGTATTATACACTCTACATATTTGCTCTAAGTTTCCCCTTAATTTGTGTATTTGGTGCCTAGTTTGAGTGATGGCTGGTCATATAAATTATATAATTATATCTGCTTAATTGAGATACAGAATATAATGTTTGCTGCTTATAATATTGTATAATATTTACGCTTTCTTTAATGTGTAATTGGCAATTGATTATTACTTTTAGTTTTTTGTTTTGTATAAGTCTCTAGAATCTTTTCAGTCATTATTTGTAATTGCTAGTTAGTCTTTGTTGCCGACTATCAACCGAGTGCTATCAACTCTTTTAAACGATACGCGAGTTGATTTTTGTGTTTTGTTCATTTGTAAAATAAGTGTTTCTTTATCATTTCTAATGTTAAAATATACAATCCTATTGAGAATAAGTTTTGTTTTGGTGGTTAACTTTTAATTTGACATTTTTGTGTTTTAGATCTGCTGATAAATACTAGAAATATTTGAAACGTTATGTATTTTAATTGAAAATTAAACAGGATTTTAATTACAGTACTTAGAAGTAATTAAGGAAATTAATTACTTAAATTGAAAGTACTTAAGAAAATTCCTGTCTTAATCCTTCCTTCGTGGTCTGACACTCTCACATTGTTCATCACATGTTAATTTCTTCGTGATTCACACACACAGACACACACACACACACACACACACACACACACACACACACACACACACACACACACACACACACACACACACACACACACACACACACGCACACACACACGTGTGTATGTGTGTGTGTGTTTCTTAAGTGTGTATATATATATATATATATATATATATATATATATATATATATATATATATATATATAATTAAGATAATTTAAAATGAAATATTAAAGAACGGAATGTATAGTTCAGCGAGTTGTAACAGTTTATAGTATAGTGACAAAGCTGTATAGTCTGGTATGTGACTATACATACCAGAGGAGTTATATGTAATATATGGTGTTTGGAAGGTAGATATATTCACCTGAGGGAAGAATATATGGTGTTGCAAAGCTGTTGAGGGGACACCATACTCGCCTGATTCAGCGAGGGGGAGTCACTGAGTTAGAGAAAAGTGGTGTAGGGGGATGAGATGTATGATGAATGAGGATGTAGTGTGCATGTGAGGTGTATGGTGCATGAAGGATGGTGGGGGCGGCCGGTGGAGGGAGCAGCTCACTGGTGAGGTGGAAGCCATAGCCGACCTCGGGACGACAGCTTAGCCCGGCTGCCGATAGAGGGCTCGCGCACCTCTCGTTCCGCGTCCTGTCACTACAGATGAGGTAAGCCTGGCGTATATTTGCTAATATCTGGGGCGTATAGCCCCCCAGACTTCCCATACTTATGCCCACCTACAAACTAAAACACCGTTTTTGTCGCGGGGAGCACAGCGATCGAATTGGTAGATCGGTTGGGCCCCAAACGATGACGTGAAGTTTGGGTGCCATTGGGTGTCTGGGTTTGGCTGACGCGGCGATGGTGGTGGATGGCGACCTGTCTCCACACACTGGATGCTGGAGCCCTGCTGGTGTCCTCCTCTCCTCACACCAGACATTTCTACGTCCTCACGAATGTCCCCACAAAGTTTGAGAGCGTTTACGAAGCCATTCGTTAGGTAAAATCCTCGTTAAGTGCTACGTGATGTTTACTAGTGTTGGGATGGTGGGCTCGATCAGATGGTAAGTAATGAATACCCTCGACTAAATTCTAGAAAAATTTAATAGTTGATATAAAATCGTGTGGAATTTCAATGGCGGTGGTGAAAGAGGATATCGTGGCAGGTGAGGTTGAACTCCAAGGAACGTCGCCAGCGCCTCGGGGCGCGAGCTTGGTGCAAGGTGCTGTCCGTGTGGAAATTCGTCGTCGGTAATGACTCGAAAAGTTGGCAAGTGATGTGCAGAAATTCAGTTTATATATGTATACATATTACACATATCTTCTCGGACGTGAATTGTCATTCCCAAAATAGTAATAGACGGTTGGTGCAAGAATTTATCTATTGCCATTATATTTTAACCAATGGGTAAAAAGCTATCATGCAGGGACAATTTGCCCAATAAAAAAAAATTGAGAACAGGGAAGAATGTATTTGGTGAAGTGGGTAACCAGTTCACCTTTTGACATTACACGTGAAACTGCTGATATTGCACTTCTTCCAAGCTCTATTCAAAATTGAATTCGTTGCAACTGAACCACAAAAAAACAAAACAAAAAAGCAGTCTCACGATAAGTCAAATTCTAGGCAAAGAGTGGACAGGTACTCTGGTGTTTTTGAGGGAGTGTAAAGTGTTGGGGTGGACGGCCGGCATCTGGACGGTGCCGTCCCTGCACCTCCCACCCACACCACCAGATGTACGCCTCGTATCAACCTTTCTGGCCATTAACAACTACCGGGGCACTTAACTGACACAATAACGAGCTTTAATTATACGGTAGGTATCCGTATTGGGGGTAATTTGAGCAGGCATTATGTGTTTGACAGTGGTTTGAACCTCCGGTGATTGTGCAATGCGTTGAGTGTATGTCCCGTGTGTTGCCATACAGGTTAACCACCCCAGGCTTACCAAAATCTTACTGTGGTATCGGCCTTGAGGTCTGTCAACTTGTGGAGGGTTGTTAAGGCCGTGACACTTGCCTAATGATCAACCACCAAGTGTACTTTAGTCCAGAACACAGTCCCAGGACTAAAGTAAACTGTTCAATGTATATATACACCGAGATGTGAAATCCACCTCTCTGGGTATATATATAAGTCACCATAAGCTGGCCGGGTAGACAAGGAATGGTATTGGTAACCCAAGACGGCCACATGTAATGATTGATGAAGCCGCTGCGAATAGAAAACGCAACCTTGTGATGTAATTTTTTTACGAGAACAAATTTAAATGTTCGTATATGATAGTGCCCATATTAGTTGGGTGCAAACTAGTGTTATTGGGATCCTGCACATACTTGGTCAAGGCTACGTGTCGGGTTCAGTTACTACTGGAGATTGAGACAAGTATAACATTAAGATGTTGATAATGCAGTACTGGTGACTTAGTCACCAGCGATTGTGAAGGATTGTGATCAAAGATACGTGGCCACTAGCGATTGTGAAGGATTGTGATCAAAGATACGTGGCCACTAGCGATTGTGCAGGATTGTGATCAGATACGTGGCCACTAGCGATTGTGAAGGATTGTGATCAAAGATACGTGGTTAGTGTTTTTTATAATTTGAGCGATGAAGATATTGAATAGTGAGGTTTTAATTACATAAGTAATTGTGATAGGCGCCAGCCAGTGATCACCAAAAACTGAGTCGGTCAGTGTTACAGTATTGATTGACGTTCACCAAGTAGCTTGAAGGTAGCAAGGTAGTTGTGATCTTCGTTGCAAATCAGGCAGCTGACAAGGGGCAACTATCAAGTGGAGGTCTTCAGGCATGGTTACAGTGTGCCCAAGATGCCTGTTGCGTAGTGATAAGGCGATAGTACTCACCTAGTTGTCCTTGCGGGGTTGAGCTTTGGCTCTTTGGCCCCGCCTCTCAACTATCGATCAACTGACGTACTGAGCCTACTGAGCATCTTGGGGAGTGAGATAGGAATTCATGGTGATTATCTGTTACATAATACTTGGAAGTGGGTTGTTTTCGTATATGTTAGAGCGAACGTATAGTTAATTAACCCTTACCGCCACAGTTGCAACATAATGTCCGTGATGCACTGATTAAAGTAGTTAGTATATGCAGTTCAGTGTCGTTGGACTACATCGGAATGCCTTAACTGTACATTCTCATCTCGTGATGCGCCAGAGTCTGCACAGAGTAATATGTGGTTCAGTTTACCTACTATGTCAATTCCCTGCTCGAGAATACCTATATACTCGGGGAAATATTTACCCGGGGAATGGGTAACCTCATTTGTGGAAGGGGTGAGGTTGCGTGACCAAATATGTGGGAGGTGGGCCGCTGGACTGACGACCCGTGTCAATATAGTGTGACCCAGTAGAAGTTTATACCCTTGATCAGAGGCGCAGCGTATGTTAATAACTATTTGAATCCTAATATTTATAGCCTCGCTAAACCTTAAATATATGACGTAGAATGATTTGAATGACAGGTTAACCGCGTAGTCACATGACCTTGGTGTCTAATGAGGGGGAGTTGCGTTAATGAGTTGAATCAGGGCGAGAGGTTTAGCGAGAGTGGCTGGTGAATTATTAATGTGCTCTCTATGGCTAGTGAAGCACAGGTGTGATTATAACAGGTTATATGAGAAGCCATCATGCTATAGGACAGCTCATGCCACGGTCCAGCTCGCAGGGATTATTTTATCTAATGAAGTCTCCACACCGTGTTGATAGCCTAATCATAGCGACTTCTTATATGCTGGTTCACGTGTTTAAACGCATGGTTGCGGGCACAATTGTATTCGAATAGCATGACTTGATGAATGAAGTGGTAGGCTACTGACGTGTCCAACTGAAGGGTTAGGGGCAGTGGCATGGATTCATGACAAACCGAATGGTTCCGACATGACTTGACATCAAGTGACGTGACAATGCCGTTACTTTATGGTATACCACAGTGTAGTGATGTGATATGATAACAGATCAATTGGTATTATGTTAATAATGCTCATGGTATCAAGTGGTAGTCGGAAATCTAGTGACTTGACAGATCAAGTGGCAGTGACATTGACATTTTGCTGTGACACTATGACAGCTGAGGTGGTAGTGATATAATAGATCGTGGTAGTGACATGATTGATCAGTTGTTAGTGACATGATAATAGATCAATTGGTAATGACATAAGTGACAGTGACATTGACAGATCAAGTGGCAGTGACATTATGCCAAATCAAGTGACAGTGACATGACAAATCAAGTGGCAGTGACGTTATGACAAATCAAGTGACAGTGACATTATATCAGATAAAGTGTCAGTGATATTATGATGTAAAATCAAGTGATGGTGACATTATGTCAGACAAAGTGGTGGTGATATTATGATAACAGCTCGAGTGAAAGTGATATTATGATGGAAAATCAAATGGCAGTGACTTAATGACATCCAGTGCCATTATGATGACAGATCGTGTGGCAATGGTATGATGACAGATCGAGTGGTAGTGACATGAACAATCAAGTAGCAGTGACATAATGGCACCATGGGCAGTGACATCACTGAAGCAGTTGTGACATGATAGAACAAAGGATAGTGACATGTTTATGACATGTCACATGCTTGAGACATGATTTGATAACGGATCACCTGGTACGGCGTTGACATGAAAAGCATATCAAATGACAGTGAGATAATTTGAAGGAAGTGACATGATGACAAAAATAAGTAGTGACATGTTGATATCGGTTGATAACGATATATCACATTAATTTATAGTGATTTTTTGTCAAAGTGAACTAATATCAGTAGGCCTACGGATGATAGCGATGTCCGATCAACTGATAGTGAACTGACATTCGTACAAGTGATGTCAGATCAAACGATAGTGAACTGATGTCATAGTCAATGATAAGTGATGATAGATCAAGCGATAGTGATATTTGATCGTAATAATGAAATGAAATCGAGTGACAGTGAAATGTTGTCAACTGAAGTGAAAGTGAAATGTCAGAACAGTTGATAGTGAGCTGCTTCAAGTCAAGTGATATGGAAATGCAATCTGATCAAGCGATAGTGACCTGAAGTCAGTGTTAGTGCGTGTAACAGGATGACGTGAAGTGACAGTGATATGACATGAAGTGACAGTGACACAATTGACCTATTGGCACAGGTCTTATCGCCTGGGTGTGACATGATTTGACGAGTAATCCGGTGACTGTGAGAGTACTTAATAGTGACATGACAAAGTGGTAGTGAGAAAAAATCATGTGGAAATGACATGAATTATAAAACGACATGCTTTCTAATGGTTAGAGGCATGATGGCATCCCGTGGAAGTGACATGACGATGTCATATCTCTCGCGGTAGGTACGTGACAATGGCGGATGCCGCGGTAGGGACATGATACCATTATATGGGTTGACATGATGTAAGTGAGGTGTGACATGTAATGGTATGCCTGGGGACGGGCGACAACGTTTTTCATAACCTTCTTAACATATGGGAGAGACATGATCTTATAACATGATTAGGAGATGACCTGATATGGTAATGAAATTACCTGATAACATGTTACTGAGATAACCTGATAGCATGTTAATGAGATAATCTGATAACATGGTAATGAGATAACCTGATAACATGGTAATGAAATGACCTGATAACATGGTAATGAAATGACCTGATAACATGTTACTGAGATAACCTGATAACATGTTATGAGATAACCTGAAAACATGGTAATGAGATAACCTGATAACATGGTAATGAAATGACCTGATAACATGGTAATGAGATAACCTGATAACATAGTAATGTGATAACCTGATAACATGGTAATGAGATAACCTGATAACATGGTAATGAAATGACCTGCTAACATGGTAATGAGATAACCTGATAACATAGTAAAGTGATAACCTGATAACATGGTAATGAGATAACCTGATAACATAGTAATGTGATGACCTGATAACAGTAATGTGATAACCTGATAACATGGTAATGTGATAACCTGATAACATGGTAATGAAATGACCTGATAACATGGTAATGAAATGACCTGATAACATGGTAATGAGATAACCTGATAACATGGTAATGAGATAACCTGATAACATAGTAAAGTGATAACCTGATAACATGGTAATGAGATAACCTGATAACATAGTAATGTGATGATAATATGATGACCTGATAACATGATGACCTGATAACACAGTAATGTGATAACCTGATAACATGGTAATGAAATGACCTGATAACATGGTAATGAAATGACCTGATAACATGTTAATGAGATAACCTGATAACATGGTAATGAAATAACCTGATAACATGGTAATATGATGACCTGATAACATGTTAATGAGATAACCTGATAACATGGTAATATGATAACCTGATAACATGGTAATGAGATAACCTGGTAACATAGTAATGTGATAACCTGATAACATGGTAATGAGATAACCTGATAACATCGTAATGTGATAACCTGATAACATGGTAATATGTTGACCTGATATCAAGGTAATGTGATAACCTGATAACATGGTAATGTGATAACCTGATAACATGGTAATGTGATAACCTGATAACATGGTAATGTAATAACCTGATAACATGGTAATGAGATGCGCTGATAACATGGTAATGAGATGACCTGATAACATGGTAATATGACCATCTGATAACCTGATAGCATGGTAATGTGATGACTTGATAACGTGGTAATGATATAACCTGAGAACATGGTAATGAAATGAGATGATCCAGTAACATTTTTTAGAGGCAGGCAGAAACGAGGGAGAAACAGACAGGCAGAAACGTGGCAGGAGTACGGATGGAGAGGGGGAAATGCCCGAGACTGGACTACATTTCGTCATCAAGCCCACACATACTACAACCCCCCAACTACACAGAGACTACCACACTCCCCAATATCACTTCCAAACTGGACAAACCATTGCCACAACAACACACCCTGGGTCAGGGTAGAGAGGAGGGAGAACCACCAAAATCTTCCAGAAGTGACACACAATATGGACAATCATTCATTTTTGCAAACATTCAAGGTCTAAAGCCAAAGTCAAGAAATAAAGTCAAGTTCATAAATGGTCTCCTATTAGAGTCAAACTCCATATTTGGGGCATTCACGGAAACTCATACAAAAGATTACATGGATGGTGAAATCTGGATTCCAAATTATAATTTATACAGATGTGATAGAAAAACTAGGTCAAATGGGGGAGTAGGTCTGTATATTAAAGAGGACCTGGTATGCACAGAACTACTAAACTCAACTAATGAGGTGGTAGAGGTACTTGGAATTAAGGTAGAGAAACTAAACCTAATTATTATTTTAATATATAAACCGCCAGATACAACGGTTGAGGAATTCACAGAGCAGATGCACAAAATAGAGAACATACTTGATGACCTAGCAAACCCAGCTCCAGATATTATCTTCCTTGGAGATTTCAATTTACCGAGTCTAAGATGGAGAATGGCAAACACAAATATCATAGCAGGGAATGACCCGGGAAAAACCAGCCACAGGTCAGAGAACTTTTGAGATTCTGTGACAAATTCTCGCTCAATCAACAGATTACAGAACCAACTAGGAACGAAAACACACTAGACTTGTTATTCACAAACAATGATGAACTAATCAGAGACATAACAATCTCAGATACTTCATACTCAGACCATAAGCTCATTGAAGTGCGAACTAGCATAAATAACGGTAGTAGATCTAAGAGACCCAACAAGCGAGAAGGAATATTCAATCAATTCAATTTCAACAATAAGAGGATTGACTGGGAAAAAAATAAATGTGGACCTTTCAACCATTCAATGGGAGACGGTCTTAAGCGACAAAAACTCCCACACAGGGAATAGCTCAACTGACAGCTGAAGCTTACAAGGTCTGCTTGAAGCACGTGCCGGTGAGGAGGGGCAGAAAGAGGAACACTCTAGAAGAGAACGCAGACGACTGTACAGGAGAAGGAAAAAATTACGGAAATGCTTCGGCAGACACAACTATCACAAGCAAGGAAAATAAGCCTAAGCAGGGAGATCGAAGAAATCGAACAAACGTTGAAGCGATCATATGAGTCTGAGGAAATGGAATTGGAACAGAGAGCTATACAAGAGATAAGGAAAAATCCGAAATATTTTTTCACATACGCTAAATCAAAATCCAAAACCTCGACCAGTATTGGACCGTTAATTACAAATGAAGGTACGTACACAGAGGACAACAAAGAGATTAGTGAAATTCTAAGAAGCCAGTATGAGGCTATGTTTAGCACACCAATTAACAACATGAAAGTTGATGACCCAGACAGCTTCTTTATGAATGACATTCAAGCTGCAGATAATATAACGGATATTACCACAAACTCGGAAGACTTTGAAAGAGAAATTGACAATATGCCCATGCACTCAGCCCTGGGCCTGACTCATGGAATTCAATATTCATAAAGAAATGTAAAGTACCAGTAGCGAGAGCACTCAGCGTAATATGGAGAAAGAGCCTGGATACAGGGGAGATACCAGCAGCACTTAAATCTGCAGATTGTATATACATACATACACATATATATATATATATATATATTATATATATATATATATATATATATATATATATATATATATATATATATATATATATATGTCGTACCTAGTAGCCAGAACGCACTTCTCAGCCTATTATGCAAGGCTCGATTTGCCTAATAAGCCAAGTTTTCATGAATTAATTATTTTTCGACTACCTAACCTAACCTAACTTTTCGGCTACCTAACCAAACCTAACCTATAAAGATAGGATAGGTTAGGTTAGGTAGGGTTGGTTAGGTTCGGTCATATATCTACATTAATTTTAACTCCAATAAAAAAAATTTACCTCATACATAATGAAATGGGTAGCTTTATCATTTCATAAGAAAAAAATTGTGAAAATATATTAATTCATGAAAACTTGGCTTATTAGGCAAATCGGGCCTTGCATAGTAGGGTAGGCTGAGAAGTGCGTTCTGGCAACTAGGTACGACATATATATAATATATATATATATATATATATATATATATATATATATACATATATATATATATATATATATATATATATATATATATATATATATATATATATATATATATATATTGAATTCGCATATAGTCCTGGGGACCATTCAGGCTTGTTCGCATATATATATATATATATATATATATATATATATATATATATATATATATATATATATATATGTCGTACCTAGTAGCCAGAACGCACTTCTCAGCCTACCCTACTATGCAAGGCCCGATTTGCCTAATAAGCCAAGTTTTCCTGAATTAATATATTTTCTCTAGTTTTTTTCTTATGAAATGATAAACATACCCATTTCATTATGTATGAGGTCAATTTTTTTTATTGGAGTTAAAATTAACGTAGATATATGACCGAACCTAACCAACCCTACCTAACCTAGCCTAACCTATCTTTATAGGTTAGGTTAGGTAAAATTAGGTAGCCGAAAAAGTTAGGTTAGGTTAGGTTAGGTAGGTTAGGTAGTCAAAAAACAATTAATTTATGAAAACTTGGCTTATTAGGCAAATCAGGCCTTGCATAGTAGCTTGAGAAGTGCGTTGTGGCTACTAGGTACGACATATATATATATATATATATATATATATATATATATATATATATATATATATATATATATATATATATATATATTCCCCTCTCTCTCTCTCTCTCTCTCTCTCTCTCTCTCTCTCTCTCTCTCTCTCTCTCTCTCTCTTCTTGGCTCTCCCCCGCCCGCCCCCACCTCTCTCTGCGCCCAGCAACCACACCGTTGTCTCAATCCCCGTAACTGGACGCGACTTTAGACGATCTACAAACGGCATTTAAAGAAATATTTTCCCATTGATGCTGAATCTGTAGCGGCCTAGTGGTAGGTGGGCTGGAGGATTTGGTGTACGGGGGAGGTGGAGGTGGAGGTGAGGGTGTGCCCTGCTCCAGTAAGCTCCTCCACTTGTACATAACTTGACAGGGAGACTGACCTCAGGTGATAAGGAACAAGTTGCCAGAAAAGCAACTTACCTAATCTTGATTACCATAAGAACGCAACTCTCCATTTTATGCACACAAACAATATATATATATATATATATATATATATATATATATATATATATATATATATATATATATATATATATATATGCGAACAAGCTTGAATAGCCCCCAAGCCAATATGCAACAGAAAACTCCTCATCCCTGAAGGATTCGAACCCAGACAGCCTTTGCTCTATACATGCACCTTAGCTTATCCAGTACTATAAGGTCTGACGACTTTCAATCCTTTTGAACAGTCAGTGTGGTCTAGTAGTACTGGATACG
>WNGS01165751.1:24382839-24410296 GCA_020271785.1 Procambarus virginalis | reverse complement strand
TTTATATACATAGGCTCAGTAATTATGAGTGAGTGTAGGCCTAAATTTGGGGTAGGTAGGGGAGGTGAGGGTGTATCATGGCCACATACCAAGACGGACTCGAAATAAAAGTGATGAATTTGGTTGGAGAGTCGGTAGCGTACCGCCAGGTGGATGAGGCGGCGCCCGCACGCACACTCCTACTCCTGCCCCAATCAATAACCGGTACTCTCCCCCCCGCACTCCTGTACCCACTGTACCCTACACACTCTTGTACCCACTGTAACCTTCACAGACACTACTGTACCCACTGTACCCATCACAGACACTACTGTACCCACTGTACTCTTCACAGACACTCTACCATATCCACTGTACCCTTCACAGACACTACTGTACCTACTGTACCCTTCACAGACACTCCTGTACCCACTGTACCCTACACACTCTTGTACCCACTGTACCCTTCACAGACACTACTGTACCCACTGTACCCATCACAGACACTACTGTACCCACTGTACTCTTCACAGACACTCTACCATATCCACTGTACCCTTCACAGACACTACTGTACCTACTGTACCCTTCACAGACACTACTGTACCCACTGTACCCTTCACAGACACTAATGTATCCACTGTACCCTTCACAGACACTACTGTACCCACTGTACCCTTCACAGACACTAATGTATCCACTGTACCCTTCACAGACACTACCGTACCCACATGTACCCTTCACAGACACTACTGTACCCACTGTACCCCACACAGACACTCTACCATATCCACTGCACCCTTCACAGACACTACCGTATCCACTGTACCCTTCACAGACACTACCATACCCACTGTACCCTTCACAGACACTACCATACCCACTGTACCCTTCACAGACACTACCATACCACTGTACCCTTCACAGACACTACCATACCCACTGTACCCTTCACAGACACTACCGTATCCACTGTACCCTTCACAGACACTACCATACCCACTGTACCCTTCACAGACACTACCATACCCACTGTACCCTTCACAGACACTACCATACCCACTGTACCCTTCACAGACACTACCATACCCACTGTACCCTTCACAGACACTGCCATACCCACTGTACCCTTCACAGACACTACCATACCCACTGTACCCTTCACAGACACTACCATACCCACTGTACCCTTCACAGACACTACCATACCCACTGTACCCTTCACAGACACTACCATACCCACTGTACCCTTCACAGACACTACCATACCCACTGTACCCTTCACAGACACTACCATACCCACTGTACCCTTCACAGACACTACCATACCCACTGTACCCTTCACAGACACTACCATACCCACTGTACCCTTCACAGACACTACCATACCCACTGTACCCTTCACAGACACTACCATACCCACTGTACCCTTCACAGACACTACCATACCCACTGTACCCTCACAGACACTACCATACCCACTGTACCCTTCACAGACACTACCATACCCACTGTACCCTTCACAGACACTACCATACCCACTGTACCCTTCACAGACACTACCGTATCCACTGTACCCTTCACAGACACTACCATACCCACTGTACCTTCACAAACACTACCATACCCACCGTACCGTTCACAGACACTACCATACCCACTGTACCCTTCACAGACACTACCATACCCACTGTACCCTTCACAAACACTACAACACCCACTGTACCCTTCACAACACTACCACACCCACTGTACCCTTCACAGACACTACCATACCCACTGTACCCTTCACAGACACTACCATACCCACTGTACCCTTCACAGACACTACCATACCCACTGTACCCTTCACAAACACTACCATACCCACTGTACCCTTCACAGACACTACCATACCCACTGTACCCTTCACAGACACTACCATACCCACTGTACCCTTCACACACACTACCATACCCACTGTACCCTTCACAAACACTACACACCCACTGTACCCTTCACAAACACTACAACACCCACTGTACCCTTCACAAACACTACAACACCCACTGTACCCTTCACAAACACTACCACACCCACTGTACCCTTCACAAACACTACAACCCCACTGTACCCTCACAAACACTACAACACCCACTGTACCCTTCACAAACACTACCACACCCACTGTACCCTTCACAAACACTACCACACCCACTGTACCCTTCACAGACACTGCCATACCCAATGCACCATACTCACCACCTTATCCACTCAACAGGGTAATATGGAACTACGACACCCCCCCTTCCTGGCTTGCAATGTTGCAAGACTGCTGTTTTCAGCATTGCAAGGTTGCATGCAATTACAAACATATAAAACTGGAATTTGCAACATGATTTAATAGGGTAAGAAGGAGTAATTGGTGAACAAAGTTAAAAGGGAATTTTCGAGGGGGGGGGATTACGAAGTGTTTCGTTCAGTCTAAAGTTAAGTTCCAATGCGTTTTGTACAGTGGCAATTATGTATAGACATGCCATTATGGTTTTGCACTCCATAAGCTTATATTGCAAGGTCATTGCAAGTATGATCGGTGAAACACGTTTCGTTCTTGCAATTGATGATATATGTTAGCAAAGTATTCTTCCCGCGAAGACCAATTAACGTACAAGCTCATTAGCCTTGATCTCATGCAGTCAAGACTGTCAACCCCCTCCTCTTCCCTCCCTGTTACTGCCATCCATAGCTCCACCAGCCTTCCCTTCTTTCCACTTACGGGTTCCACAGTCTTCTTCCACCTGCTGCATCCACCGGCTTCCACCTGCTGCATCCACCGGCTTCCACCTGCTGCATCCACCGGCTTCCACCTGCTGCATCCACCGGCTTCCACCTGCTGCATCCACCGGCTTCCACCTGCTCACTCTCCAAGCTTCTCACCCT
Organism: Procambarus virginalis; assembly: GCA_020271785.1. Taxonomy (NCBI): domain Eukaryota; kingdom Metazoa; phylum Arthropoda; class Malacostraca; order Decapoda; family Cambaridae; genus Procambarus; species Procambarus virginalis. The sequence goes on along the minus strand of WNGS01165751.1, from coordinate 24,407,398 downwards.
CATCCTCCAACTCCAGAACCTCGCCCTCCGAGCCGGTCCACGACCACAACCCCACTCCAGATCCACTTGATTTCGCTCCACCCAGCCTATCCCGCTTCCACCGCCGGTCGCTCCATTTTTTTTGAGTAAAGAGGAAGGAGAGGCATAGGTGAAGGGAAGTATAGAAGTGGGAAATACAGCGAGAGGTATGAAAGCAGGCGGGCTGTCCGCCTTGCTGACACGATGTGTCAGCAAGGCGGACCCCAAGGCACACCCCTGATCTAGCCCTGACCAATCTGCAATCACCCCCGCCACTACCCAGCCACTGCCACCACCCCACCCCCCGCCACCACCCCACCCCGCCACCACCACTACCACACCCACCACCACCACACCCCTGCCACCACACCCCTGCCATCACCACTACCACCACCACTACTACCACACCCGTCATCCCCTTCTTGACTAGACATCAATCAGCGTTCCTTCCTCAAAGAGTAATCTACTACGCTTTTCATTCATTCAGAAGCATAAATATTAGCTTTAATGAGCAGTTTATGCGGAATCCAAATATGTAGGTGTTCCTTCCGCAGGTCATATCCCTTTACCCCATGTGTTATGGCCTGGATCAATGGCCGTGACGGACCCCGAGGAATGACATTATAACGCGCTTTCATTTCCTTCCTCTTTGTATCCCCTCTCTTTGACTGACTCGGTCGCTCCTACATTTCTTGTTTCTATAATTCTCCTTATGTTTTCTGTCTCTCTCAGTCACGATCTCTGTATTTATGCATCTCTTTATTTTAATTTAATTTTACCTACTTTATTAATAAAAAAGTAACGATAAGAGAGAGAAGTGGAAGGTCAACAGAGAGAGAATGGATCTATGCCAAAAATAAACAAAAAATAAACTACATCTATAAAGTTAGGTTAAGAAGAATACAATAATAACACATACATACACCCAACACAAGCACATATAAGAGATCAGGGGCCAGACTCACGAAGCAGTTACGCAAGCACTTACAAACGTGTACATCTTTTCTCAATCTTTGACGGCTTTGGTTACATTTATTTAACATTTTACAAGCATGAAAACTTCCCAATCAACTGTTGGTATTGTTATAAACAGTCTCCTGGTGCTTCGGGGTTCATTAACTGTTTAATAATTGTAAACAAAGCCGCCAAAGATTGAGAAAAGATGTAAAGGTTCGTAAGTGCTTGCGTAACTGCTTCGTGAATCTGGCCCCAGATAAAGCTTAGGTTAAAGGATAAGAGAAGCCACACATTATACACATCAGAAAACGTTATGTAAAGGGAAACTTTATCCCAGAAATATGCCAACACAATAATCATAGAGAAATACTCAGAGTAATTCAATGGAAATCCAAAATATTAAAATGAAATATTGCTCTTGGAATGGATGAGTGAATAGTAAAGTTGCTGAAACAAAACATAACAGAGTATAATAGTATAACAAGTTTAATTCTAAATATAGATTTCCTAATTAGATGACACAATGAAGAAAGGTCATAATTATCAGTGAATACAAATAAAATTTAAGATAAGAGTAACACAAAAAATATATTATTATGATGGGAAATGTGAATGAAATTAGTGACAATATTAAGTATATATTTTTTATTCTTTATTTTGAATTGAGATAAGGATACATGAGATCTCATCTATCCTTATCTCAATTCAAAATGAATAGAATAGAATAGTAGAGCGTTACCAGGGCAGGGCGAAGTACATAATTTCTGATCTTAGAAAGAATGCCAACAGTTTTGGCATTTGGACACTTCGTTCTAATTGTGGGGTTCAGTCCCTGAGCCCATTATGTGCCTCTGTAACCCTTTCCACTACCGCCCACGGGATGGGTATGGGGTGCATAATAAATGAACTAAACTAAACGTTCTGAGTAGCTAAATCTAAAACAACAACAACAGCCAACAGTTTTAGAAACTTTTTGCAACATTTTGAATGTGGTTTAAAATACATTAATTAAAAAGATAGAGGCTCGTGGTATTGGGGGTGCTACATTAAGTTGGATTAAGGCATCGCTATACTAAAGGAAACATAGTATAAATGGGGAAAATGTTGTAAGTGAAGTGCCTCAAGGATCTGTCCTGGGACCTCTGTTATTAATAATAACAGTAATAATTATAAATGATATAGATTCAGGTTTGAGCAGCAATATTTGCAAATTTGCCGATGATACAAAAATCGGGAGGGAAATATAAGCACGGAATGGAACTATCACTTCAAGACGATCTAAATAGAGTTTTGAAATGGTCAAAAGATTGGCAGATGCAGTTTAATGATGACAAATGTAAAGTTTTGAGGTTCAAGTTCAAGTATGTTTATTGAGACAAGAAAAAAAAATACATCTCAAAAGGATAGAGTAGCTTAGGCTATTTCTACCCCTCCCCCCCCCCGGTTTTGAGGTTAGGTAATGATGATAGAATTATAAGATACGAGCTAGATGGTGTTGAGATTGCGAAGTCGGATTTGCAAAAGAGGAGTTATGATTAGTAAGCATTTAAAAAAAAAGAAATCAATGCATAAATGCTCGTAATAGGGCAAATAGGACACTGGGATTTATTAATCGTATAATATCCCCATCTCTCTGGATGGTTAGTCATGCATGGAATCAGGATAGATCATGAAATGCCAGACTGAACTATTAGCCTTCCTTAGCAAAATCTGGGTATAGCACAAGAATATCTTCCAATATTCGTGAGTATATGATGTAGTTACAGAGCTCAAAGTATCTCATACCATTTGATCTAAAATCATTGACATAACAGGGCAGTCGCAGATATAGTGTTGAAGAGTGTATCCGTAGCTCTTGTTCACACAGTTTACAATTGGAATGTTCATCATTGGGGAACATGTACTTGATTCATCATCATTGGGGGATTCATTACGGGCAGCTACCTGTCATAGATATCGATATCCCAGCCTAATTCTGGCAATTACAATGTCACACTGTCTAGTGGATGTTGTGTGCTATCCATACATATAGTTCTCATTTCTAAACATATAGCATTTTTTTATTACATAGAGATTGACGAATTGAATGTGTAACTAAAATTTAACTAAAAATCTTGTTAGATTTAAGGCTTACACTATGCGTGTTAATATGTGTATGAGAATGTATCATTTAATCACCAAAAATCTGTACTTACACAGTCCACTGTACCTTCTTGTACATATATAAATAAATAACAAATATATGAGGTAGGTGCGGGAATAGTAAGCCCATAAGGCTGAGTGGTGTAGGTGTCGTTTGTTGACCTGGACGTCATCAGTGAGCCACCATGGCGGCCTCAAGGGATTACGCTGTGCTCGACCTCCAGGTGGGCCTCGCTCTCCTCGTCTTATAAATGTACCTCATTGCGTTTAGCAGCTCCTCGGGAGTCAAGGAGTCATCCATAACTTTTATCAATAATATAAGAGATTGGAAGGGTAATAGTCATCACTGATTGGAACTTGTCAACGTCATCAATTTGCTTAAGATAAATTTCTTGTTTCGTGTTTAATTTAGGTTTCGGTATACAAATCCATTACATATATTTCTATATTTAGGTCGTGACAATTCCTCCAGTGGCGTAAGCTACAAGAACCATTCCTCTTCTATACGAGTAGCAAGGCGGTTGTTTCATAAATGAAGTCGAATTCATTGTTGATAATCAAAGTTTAAATATGTTTTATATTAGCATAAAATTATTATGATTGCTATGTATGCAGAGAAACACAATGACGAGAGCACGCATTAATTGTAGATAACATTTTGCATGGAGAAGTCTGCGTTCTTGGCTCAGTACCTGAAGTACCTGGGTTCACCCCAGAACAGGACATAAAGGTTGGGCACATTTTTTTCATCTGATGGCTTTGTCCACATGACAGTGAAATAGGTACCCAGGAGTTGAGCAGTTGTGGCCTGCAGCCTGAGTCGGTAGGCCTAGGAGGATCTTGTAAGTCTCTTTTTCAAGTCAGCTATCCTGTCTCATAACAATGAGAATTATATCCTTTGTAGGAATGTTAAGGAAAAAACAGTGAAGGGATTGAGGTCTGCGAGATAAATAGGGGAGATACAAGGAATTGTGTGAAACAATTATTGTATTGCATCATGGGGCCTAACATCTGAGTGGACAGCGCTAGGGATTCGTAGTCCTAAGGTTCCGGGTTCGATCCCTGGCAGAGGCAGAAACAAATGGGCAGAGAACAAATCCACAAGGGCCGTGACGAGGATTCGAACCTACGTCTGAGAGCATCCCAGACGCTGCCTTAATTGTGATTTCTGTGTTTAATGAAGTAAGGGCAAAGAGGTAGAACGGCCTATTGACATAGCTCGAGTGCATGGGGGAATTGTGTAAAATCCTGGTTTGTGTCTCGGAGAGGCTGCAGGATCCAAGTAAATTCAGTAGAATTTCTGGTTGCAATTCTTATACCATGTAGCTCAGTCGATTAAGGCAGCGTCCGAGATGCTCTCGGATGTAGATTCGAATCCTCGTCACGGCCCTTGTGGATTTGTTCATTTGATACATCTCGCTATTGTGATTTCTGTGTGTAGTGAAATGGGCAGAGTTTCTTTCACCCAGATGCCTCTGTTCACCTAGCAGTAAATAGGTACCTGGGAATTAGACAGCTGTTACGGACTGCTTCCTGGGGATGTGCAACAAAAAGAAGGCCTGGTCGAGGACCGGGCCGTGGGGACGCTAAGCCCCGAAATCATCTCAAGATAACCTCAAGAAGATTGTAACCAGTTTGGTTTTAATGATTGGTTGATTATACTGTACTGTAACTTGCTAGTTTGATAATTGGCATTTCCAAGGCTTACTGGCATTCTAAATGAATGCAGAAATTCATTTGCTTTTGTGATATGAGAGAGAGACTTTGGGGAGACTTTGTTTACATGTTGAGAGGATTACTTAGAATGTGAATTTGTGGTACCAGTTAGTCATTTTACAAAGTCAATTAGAATAAATAAGTAAATTAGAATCTGTTGATTATTTGGTTCTAATCCTGGCAACAAGGCTTATTCATGGAGAGTTGGTAGCACATGGGCCCTGTACATCTTAGTTCTTGGTTCAGGCCTTTCTTTACGCTTAAACTTTACAATTTTTTGTTTTTATTTAATATTGAGCTACAGTTTGCTTGCAGTATTATGATGAAATATATAAACTTGTACATGCAGTATGTACAGTGTTTTAGAATATTAGCACAGATGCCAGCAGATTTCCCTAATGAAAAGATAAAGCAAGAAGAAATATTGTATAGGCTGAAGTCATAGATGGCTTTTATATATATTATATATATACTGTATATATATTATATATATATATTATATGTATATATATATATTATATATATATTATATAGGGTACCACCTCTGGTGCAAGTGCAGGGACCCATAGCCTTGGAGAAGAAAATAAAGAGTACTCAGAGAAGACCTTGTGGATCCTCACTGAACACTTTAATATTTTCTTCTCCTACCATCCCTATTCTTTTGGTATGTGTGTATATTTATCTAATTTTATTTGAAAATGTCATTACACAAAAAAAGTTACAATATTGATTACATGCAGGGTACAAGGCTGCTTGTCACAAGTTGAATAGCTCCTCAAGCTCCTCAGATGGCGGGCAGGAACCATGGATGTAGTGAGCATTTCCTCTCTGGATTGCCACACTAAGGCGCTGAAAAAGAAAACTGGCAGCCCTAGGGTCTCTAGTTGTTGCGATTAGATTAGCATTATATATATATATATATATATATATATATATATATATATATATATATATATATATATATATATATATATATATATATATATATATATATAATATATATATATATATATATATATATATATATATATATAATATATATATATATATATATATATATATATATATATATATATATATATATATATATATATACAGGTATATATATATATATATATATATATATATATATATATATATATATATATATATATATATATATATATAATATAATTGTCTGCACATCCATAGTTGTTCACTATTTGTGATTATGAAAATCACTTTGGGGCAATGGAGTGACTTGAACCTGCGCTTTGGTGAATCCCAGATTCTTGTTCTAACGAAAGGATTTTCATTGATATATCGCGCCATCGTGATTTCTTTGCTATTTGTGATCATTCTGTATTAATAAATGTTCATTATTTTTACAGAATAACTCAGATGACTTAGGGATGGATCTGCAATTTCAAGGTAAATTTAGATTTGTAAATTTTATATTTGGTACAGGCTTCAAGCCAGTGCATCCTTGACACAGGAAATATATCATACTGTAATTGCATTACCTATAGATGCCTTGCAAACCATTGCAAGGCATCTATAGGTAATCTGAGAAGAGATGTCTTGAGTTTTTTTTTTTTTGGTAAGCTTTTAAATTTTAACATTGATTTAATTGTGCTAAAGAATTAGGTCTACAAACTTTGCCAAAAGCCACCAGTACAGTATGTTCCCTGCAACTTGTTATATGTATATTTTTCAATTCAACATACTACCAAAGATATAAAAATTCTAGACAGTTTCTTTAAGGTGATTCACTTTGTATGAAAATATTTACATGATTTTGGTTGTCACTAATACAAAGGATTATCATTAGTGATATTTTTGGAGACTTGAGTTCCTACTCGATGATGGTTTGATAAAATACTGTACTTTCTCGTGTTTGAAGTTTACTGCTACTAAGATCTAACACATTTGTGTGGTTGAAGTAGCTTGTTGCATTTTGCATTTGCTAGATATATTCGTATTGTACAAAAAAAAAAAAAAATGGCTTTTGACATCCTATAATATCATCAGACTTTCTGCTTGGAAGTATACAGTGAAACCTTGAGTGATGAGCAGCTCCAGTTACGAGCATTTCGAGTAATGAGCAAGCCACTCCCAGAAAATATGTCTTGACTGACGAGCTTTCGCTCGATTAACAAGCGTTCCCGCTGGTTCTTGGACACCACCGACGACAGTTTTGTTGTTACTTTGCAAGATGAGTTTTCCACATGACGCGCTCGGTGCTGGAACGCATTAAACTCGTTAATCGAGGCGCCACTGTTCATGCTAGTTTAATGTCTCCCTAGTTTTTCTTCACTTGTAAAATTATCATGGCTTAATTTCAATACATATTATTAAATATTATTTTAAGTAAATATATTAATTGTTGAAATATGATTGCATGGAATGGCAATATGATTACGTTCAATAGAGCCTTCTTGTAAAATGAACCATTTCATTACCATTTTACCAAGAATTGCCTGAATTTACCCAAGGGCCACTATCTGCTGTCCCTCCCATTACTGTATTTATAAATATTTTTCCAGCTGAATTTTAAATTGAAGAATAATCTTAGTAATGTTAGGCCTGTTGTATTAGTTATAGATTGACAAAATCCTTAATTCGGTTTAATAATAATAATAATGAGAAAAACTTGGAGTTCAGCAGAACTCCAGATTGCAATCGTTATTACTGTACTATGTTTTGGTCTAGTCGCTAGAAGCGTGTGTGTGGGAACATCCACCGCATAGGTTCAAACCCTCATCACTGCTGCTATGGATTTTCTCATTGATGCAGTCACATTAGTGTGATTACTCTGTGTAATAATACTAATAATGTTTATTTAGGGAAAAGTACATACAGTACATACAAAATGAGTTACAAGAAGTATGTTGGATTTTTAGATAGAGCAAGTATATACTATGCCTAAAGATACTAATGCATACAGCATTTCGGCTAATCTTAAATAGTGTCTCTGGGAATCGACTAGGAAGGAGATATAATTGAATTTGGTGAAATATTTTGCTTAAAGCCAAAATGAAAATGTTAAGGTCAATGTAATATGTATAGTCTGGCTGCTTAAATCACTCATTGTTCTAGTTAGATCCTAATTATATTTTTGTGTGATAATGTGAGTTTGTTTTCGGAGCAAATTCATTACCATGAGAAACTATACCTCTCCCCTTAAACCTCCTGGATAGTTATCTAGATATTTGTGATGGCCTAAAAGCATATTATGGTTGCAGTAATAGTCTGCATGTAAACTGGCAAATGAGCCTTTGCCATGAACAGAGATGATTTTTCAAGTTATAACTTTATTGTATTATAAGTCTTTGGTTTAAAATATGAAGTGTTCACTGAAACAAATTTGTTTTCCTGTAAGCGGAATTCTCGGGTACACACAAATAGTTTTAAATTTCCATGAACAAATCCATGTTCAGAAGTTTGTATCAGAAGCACTTAAAGTATTGCTTGAGACTCGAACCACGGACCCCTATGCATGTGAGGCAGAAGCTCTATTGACTGGGCCATGAGTAGGCTTAATAAGAAAATATTTCAGAAGCAACCACTGCTGCCAAGCTGGAATTTCTAATTTGAAGCTCAGAGGAATTAGTGATTCACGCCCATATCATATAAATTGTCATCCACACTTCCGTGGAAATAAATTCTGTGGTTCGAGTCTCCTAGAGCCCAGGTGAATGAAATGTTTATTTCCTTGGAAGTGTGGATGACAATTTGTTGCTTGAGCTTACAGTGTACCTCCAAGGAGATCTGGTGGTAATGCCAAAGCATTTGAATATTCTATTGATAGTTTTCTTGGCTTGTTTGACTGTTATCAATGTAAGCTTTAGATTTGGGCATTGGTTATCTTTTTTTTTTGTATGAGGCATGCTGCAAGGCAGTTAATGAAGGGTTTCTATGGTTGACCTGCTTGATTATGGAGTCTTCATTTTCTTCTGCTATCCAAGAGTTCAGTCTTTTTTTACAAAAACTGTCCTGTTGGACTAGAATTGCAAGGGTGGTATAGCAAGATGTTTTCCTTCTTGAGTGCATCCAGATGTGCTGGGTCTAGGAGTTTCTTTCGTCTCCACCATTGGCGACTATTACAATTGCTTTGTCTTTGTTAATGTAGATGTCGGTTGGCCCCACTGTCTTTGATCTTACTAGGGCTGCTGCAACTTTTTCTGTTCATTTGTAGGCTCCGAAGAGCCTGATTATAATTTTTAAAGTCATGGTGGTGCCCTTTCCAGTATCAATCCCGCATACAGTGTTCAACTAGTAACACCTCAGTGGGTTGGATTGGCAGTGGGAGAATGGTCTGTGTATGTGTGCTGCTGAAGTGAGGAGCGAATATGTTTGCCTTCCATCAGTAAAAAAGGCTATAGTTTGTCCCCTTAACTTTAGCCTTAACTTTATTTTGAAAACAAGTTTAATTACAATACTGTTCTCTGTCAGATCTAATGTTTCTTTTTAAATTGATTGAATGTGCTATTTTTGATCAATTATTTCCAGTTTGCTGAGTGACATTTTATCATGTGTTAAGGCTGAATACAGTATACTGTACAGTATACCTTTTCATTCAGCTAAAACAACTGTGAAAAGTTTATAGAAGCAAATATTGGCTAATATTTTAAGTTTAAATATAAAGTAATATTGAGTTTGTGATGAGCATACTGTTCAGTGTTTTGCTTGATGCATTTGTTGTTGTCGTTGTTCAGTACATAATAATTCCAACAGATTTTGGTGAAGCCCGTACCCAGCCAGCAGGTGCGGGTGGCAGCCAGCGTGAACAAACCATACACTTCTCTGAGTTTCCTGATTCAGCTGCAGATGAACTAGAGCAGGAGAAGGTTAGTCAGTGGCCCAAACTTAAAAAAAAGCACATAAATCATTTTTGCTTTCATAGAGCTTACCTTGCTTTTCAGTAATAATTGCAGCCAGTTTGATTCAAACTGAATTCATTGTGCATTGGGAGAGTTCACCCTTGTTTCAACTATTATTGTTGTTAATTTTTTGGTTACAAGCACTGGAAATGAGTGCAGGGGTCTTTAACCACTCAAATGCTTTGAGAGTTGTGCTATTTTTTTTTTTAATAAGGCTATATTTTAATGTTTTCATCACTTTGTGATTTGAAATGAAACTGGTGGAGTTTGGAAACATTTTGACATTAACTTTACCTGAACATTTATAAAAACAACAAAAATATGTCCTTAACAATTGCACTATGAACTTTTTGCCAAAAACAGGTGTGCAGTGCAGAGGTTAAATAAACCCAAACTGACTCAACCTATCCTAACATAATGTGGCCTCGCCTAACAAAAACAGGAGGTAAAATTTTGTGTGTGCACAAGGTGCATGCCAACATAATTTTAATGCTGGTGTAGGTGTTGAATTCTGGCAAATGAAGACATTTGCCAGTTTTAATGAGGTTCATGCTCATGACTCTTGACTCTTCATAGTTATAAATGCTTGATTTCAAAAGCACAGTCCATTAGGTAGTTTGTTATTTGCAGATTGGACCCGAGATTAAGAGGCGAAAAATAGATGGACAGTCAGCCCCTTTGTTGCCATTGCACCCTGCAGAGGTTCATATAGCTGCAATCCTTCCGGAAGGTGTTCACGGTGTAATAGATTTTGCTCAAGTAGCCGTTCTTCAAGTGAAGGAAAAGCAGTATATATCACATGCTGTTAAGGACTTGTCTCTGAAATTACCAGTTCCTTCTTTAAGCCACTTAAAGAGAGTCCGAAGATTGCCGACAGTGAGAAATGAGACGGAAAGTAAAAAGTTAGAAGCTCTAAAAGTAAAGAATGAGGGTATGTTTGTATACCTGGACTTTGCAGAAGAGTTTAGTATTCTTCCCTTAAAGAATTTGGTGATGATAATGTTATGTCTGTGAGTTTAAAGGATAGAAATAAGGTCATAACAAAACTGGAGGAAAAGAAAATTGATACTTCCTTATACACAGATGAAGTGTTTGTTTCTAGAGTGGCCAGATACGCCCCAAAAGTGCGTGATATGTACGACAAAGTAGCACAGTTCTGGCCTTGCTCATTTCATGAAGATTCATATCTAACTCGCCTCTCGTCTGCCAATATCTTCAGTCCTGAAGAAGTGAATGTAATTGTCAAGCACATGAATAAAGCAATTGAATTAGGCTCAAAGGGTAATAAAAAAGGAAATTCTGCTGTTGGTGTTGTAATGGTAGATAGCCAGAGTGGAGAAATTGTAAGTTCTGCTAAGGATTCTAGACACACACACCCTTTGCAACATGCTGCCATGGTGGCCATTGATAACATAGCTTGTACACAAGGTGGAGGAGCCTGGGTACAGAATAGTGGAGAGCCTCCTTATGGAGATTGTGAAAAACATGATTCACTTAAAAATATCATGAACCAAGAATATGTTCAAATTATTGACAAAGGTAAAATTAATAATGAAGATTTTAGTAACAGTACCAGTAGTTTTAGAAACACGAGGCCTCTGAGCACCAAGAGTACTATTACGGATTCCAGCACAACATACATATGTACCGGTATTGATGTCTACATAACACATGAACCATGCATGATGTGTGCAATGGCTTTGTTGCATTCTCGTGTACATCGTATTTTTTATTGCTCTCCTGAGCCTCGTTTAGGTGCTTTAGGGTCGATAACCAAACTCCACACCTTGCCTGGTATTAACCACAGATATGAAGTGTTTACTGTAACTCAAACTTAGCTGTTTAGTTAGATTTAGGTTATTAACTTAGATGAATGTGTACATTGTACAGTACAGTATACAGTAGTAACAGTACATTATACTGTTTAGCAAAAGATTTGGATACAGTACAGGTATAAGAAATAGTACAATATTTTTTAGGTTTTATTAAATCTGAAAATCTCACATATAGAAAAAATAATTATTCATCAAATAGAATCTTGTCTGACTGAAGTGTGTAAACATCTGCTAGACCCTTACTCATTTTGCTCTGAAAGTTTATTATATTCACCAGATTCAAAGCAGTGGGTTGATTGTTTCGATGCACATTACTGTTTTGAGTTTTGTTCTGAAGAGTTTAAGCTAGTGTCTCAAGCAGAGTCGGGTACAAACAACTGCTGACTAGGGGCATTTAGTTACTGACAATCAGTAATTTTAAGTGGTTGCATTTTCATCCCATGCATCATTCATCCACACTTGTTTGAGTGATATGTACTTCACATTTCTCACGGCTGATGATGTCTGAGCTTTTCTAAAAGTGTTTCTCTCACTTGAAATGTTTAAATTACTTTTCTCAAAATGCTTTACCTACCTGAAATAAAATTATGATAAGTGAAAGGCAGATATATTTAGTAGTACATAAAATGAGGTTTTAATAAGGGGATCACAATGGCATGATATATCAAGTGAGCCCGAGACGGAGTCCTAGTGCATGGGGGAATTGTGTAAAACCCCGGTTTGTGTCTCAGAGACTGTGGGATCCGTGTGAAAGCAGTAGCAATCTCGGTTGCAATTCTTTTACCATGTCGTGACTCGGTCAATTAAGGTGCATCTCGGATCATCCTGGACATAAATTCGAACCCTCATCACGGCCCTTGTGGATTTATTTATTAGTTCATTTAATAAGGAAATTTTTAAAGTTAACAGAGAAATGATTTGAATGAGAGGATGCATTACATTAGGAGGCAATATATATTCGCAAAAATTAATTAATGAGGATACAATTGTTGTTCCAAAAGAAGATATGTACTACAGTAAAGATCAACATAAGTAGTAGACAACTGATTATCAGGAAATTGTGGGCTTGACAATGTTGATGGTGACTAAGAACTTTTTTTAGATTGGTGTTATATGGTATATAATTATTAAAACATTTAGATTAGATTCAGTATGTAATAATGTATTAAGTACTGAAGAGAATGGAAGAATCATAAAATTTGTTACTGTATTGAATATAATATTTAATGTGTGATGCTGATAGGAGTGGTTTCTTTTTGTGAAAACATCTATATTTTACATGCTCTATCTATTTACAATTGAGACCATTGAAAATATTTTAGTGTTAATAAAACTTGCATGTAAGAATTGCATTTAGTTACTTAAAATGAGTAATTAATGCACGTGGGAAGTAACTGTTGCTGACAACTATAAAGGAATTATTTTAAAACAAAAATTTGTTATTGTTATCCTCTTCTAGTTAAATAGATTACCCATTGGAATGTGTAATTATCTAAGTGTTGTTACAGGACGAGAACTATGTTCACTGTGTCCCATCTTCCTAGTATTCTTTACTATATAACATTTTAAACTACATACTATTTTGTACTGTGATGTGACTCAGTAGTGTGGCTATACTGGGTAGATGGAATGTGGCATGCACTTTGCATTAATAAAAAAATGCTGCATGGCCTTTGCAGTGTGAAAATTGCAAGTGAAAAATGATGACTATTTATTCTAATATCAAAATGAACAAATAACATGAAAAATATACAACACCCTGAGTTGACATACTTGGCTAGCACACACGAGAAATAATGAGACAAATATATACATATATACAAACTTATGTTAACACAAAATAAAGGTGACACTGAAATTATTTACTATTACAACTTGGATACGAAGCATCTGTAGGCAAGCATTGCATGGAGGCCGTAATGTTGAATTCCTGATCACCTGAGATAGACTGTTTTACACAATCCCCCCAATTGTGTAAAACCCCAGTCTGTGCTTTGGAGAAGCTGCGGAAGCCTTGTGAGGGCAGTAGCACTCCAGGTTGCAATTCTTTTAACCATGTTGTGGCGCAGTCGACTAAGGTGCATCCAGGATCATCCCAGACATAGGTTCGAACCCTCATCACGACCCTGTAGATTTGTTCAAGTCTTTTACTCTTCTCTCTAGTTTGTTTTTCAGTTCAGATATTAGCTTAAATACTGAAGTTATGCTGAATGTCCTGGCTTCCAGTGCTTTATTAGTTTCTGGGAATAATTTAAGATTGACTGAGAAAGAAGAAATAGATCTCTGACAATTCATAGGCATTTCCTACATCTTCAAAGCACTTCCATAGTACCTTGAGGCACTCCTCACCTAAGCTCTGGAAGTAACTTTTGGGACTTCCAGCACTTAAATATTTTGTCAATAACTGGCAAAAGGAAGCCATCGAGTCACAACATGCCACAACAGGCTGCCACTATCAACCTCCACAATTTTACATAATTCCTTTAACTGAGCTGTTCTTTTAACTGAGTGCTGAAATGGCTATACACTTTGAGTACAATATCTTCACATCAATTTCCCTGTAGCATATTTAGCATTGTGCAAAATATGAGCCAGATAATTTGCAGCAATTGCCACCGATTACGGCCCTCAATTTACTATCGGAAATTTTTCATCCATGTTAGAAGCTTACCTGTCACCCCTCCAATATGTTCCAGTTTCCAGAACAACCTCTTATGTGAAACTCTGTCATAAGCCTTTTGAGGTCCAGATGCAGTCAACCCAACCATCTCTTTCCTGTAAATCTCTGTGGCTCGATCATGGAAACTGAGTAAATTTGTTACACAGGATCTTCCAGATCGAAAACCATACTGTCTTTTGATATTATGTCATTTTTCTCCAGGTGTTCAACCCATTTAGTTTTAATTACTTTTTCCAATATTTTGACTATTAATTACACTTGTCAATGATACAGGTCTATAATTGAGGGGGGTCTTTCCTGCTACCACTTTTGTAGATTGGAACTATTTTAGCCTTTTTCCACACATCAGCTACCAACTCTTGTACACAGGGATGCCTGAAAATCAGCTGAAGTGCGATTCTGAGCTCAGTTGTGCATTCTCTCAGAGCCCCATGGTGAAACTCCATCTGGACCAACTGCTTTGTTCTTACTTAGCTTCTTGAGCATTTTTTCCACTTAGTCTCTAGACATCTCTATGTGCTCTATGTTGTTCTCTGGAATTCTTATTGTGTCTGGTTCCCTGAAGATTTCAGTTTGTACAAACACACTTTGGAACTTTTCGTTTAATGTTTCACACATTTCCTTTTCATTTTCCATGAATCTATTTCCCACTTTTAACCTCTGAATTTTGTCCTTTACCTGCAATTTGTGTGTTTATGAATTTATAGAATAAACCTGATTCTGTTTTACATTTGTCCGCAATCCCTTTTTCAAAATTTCGTTCTGCCTCTCTCCCACTGCGTGTAGTCGTTTCTCACATCTTTGTATCGCTGGTATGTTTTGGGGTTTGGCCTCTTCCATATTGATTTCTATTTTGTGCCTTTTGGTCTCTGGCCCCTGCTTCTTGGACCATCCTTTCTAGTCTTCCCTGTTGGTTATTTATGGCTTCAATGTACTATTAACTGTAATGTTACTACTTATAAATTGTGTGCCTTAATGTACTTATGCGAACTTTTGCCAGCATGCGTAATGGCTTTACGAGTAGTAAGTACTATATGATACTTGTTAAATCTTGTTCCCTCCTACTTTATTATTTATCATATCTTTCACAAAAC
Source organism: Procambarus virginalis (assembly GCA_020271785.1). Lineage (NCBI taxonomy): Eukaryota > Metazoa > Arthropoda > Malacostraca > Decapoda > Cambaridae > Procambarus > Procambarus virginalis. The sequence goes on along the minus strand of WNGS01165751.1, from coordinate 24,392,094 downwards.
TTGACATCATTCTCATTTACTTCATGTCCTAACAACAAGTCTTTCCAGTCAAATTTCTTAAAGAAATGTCTGAGTTCCCCCTAATGACCTCTCCTGAAATCAGGCTTTTCAACTGCTTCAACCTCATTTTCTCTCCAGATTATATCGCTTGCATACTTTTCCCAAAAAAGACATGGTCACTTTTACCCAAGGGAGGGAGGTACTGAATGTCAACATCTCTTCCTCTTTGGGGCAACTGGGGCAACTTTTTCTCCAAGAGAGAGAGAGAGAGAGTGAGAGTGTGAAAGAGAGAGAGTGTGAAAGAGAGAGAGTGTGAAAGAGGAGAGAGTGTGAAAGAGAGAGAGTGTGAAAGAGAGAGAGTGTGAAGAGAGAGAGTGTGAACGAGAGAGAGTTGTGAAGAGAGAGAGTGTGAAAGAGAGAGAGTGTGAAAGAGAGAGAGTGTGAAGAGACGAGGAGATGTGTGAAGAGAGAGAGTGTGAAAGAGAGAGAGTGTGAAAGAGAGAGAGGGTGAAGAGAGAGCGTGTGAAAGAGAGAGAGTGTGAAAGAGAGAGAGTGTGAAAGAGAGAGAGGTGAAAGGTGGAAAGACGAGAGAGTGTGAAAGAGAGAGAGTGTGAAGAGAGAGAGTGTGAAAGAGAGAGAGTGTGAAAGAGAGAGAGTGTGAAAGAGAGAGAGTGTGAAAGAGAGAGAGAGTGAAAGAGAGAGAGTGTGTGAAAGAGAGAGGTGTGAAAGACGAGCGAGTGTGAAAGAGAGAGAGTGTGAAAGGATGAGAGGTGCTTGTAAAGAGAGAGATTGTGAAAGAGAGAGTGTGAAACGAGATGAGAGAGAGTGAAAGAGTAGAGAGTGAAAGAGGAGAGAAGAGAAGGACAAGAGTGAAAGAGAGAGAAAGAGAGAGAGCGTCGTAAGGTAAGTGTGTGTGAGAGAGTGAGAGTGAGTGTGAGAGAGGAGACGAGCGGAGAGAGAGAGAGAAAGAGATGAGAGTGAAAGAGTGGTGAAGAGAGTGAGAGTGAGTGAAGACTGTGAGTGTGAGAGCGTGAGTGTGAAGAGTGAGAGAGAGTGTGAGAGCGATGTGTGGTGTGTACCTCACTAGTTGTGTTTGCGGGGGTTGAGCTCTGGCTCTTTGGTCCGCCTCTCAAACCGTCAATCAACTGATGTACAGATTCCTGAGCCTACTGGGCTCTGTCATATCTACATTTGAAACTGTGCTGGAGTCCGCCTCCACCACATCACTTCCTAGTGCATTCCATTTACTAACTACTCTGACACTGAAAAAGTTCTTTCTAATGTCTCTGTGGCTCATTTGGGTATCAGTTTCCACCTGTGTCTCCTTGTGCGTGTGCCACCCGTGTTAAATAATTCATCCTTGTCCACCCTGTCAATTCCCCTGAGAATTTTGTATGTGGTGATCATGTCCCCCCTAGCTCTTCTGTCTACCAGCGACGTGAGGTGCAGTTCACGTAGTCTGTCCTCATAACTCATGCCTCTTAGTTCTGGGTTTAACTAGTGACATACCTCTGAACTTTTTCCAGCTTCGTCTTGTGCTTGACACATGTCAAGCGGTGTGATGTGTGTGTGTATGTGTGTTTAGCTTATTTAGGAATTTAAACAAGGGGGTATTCAATAATGTTGTCTGAAGACAGAATTTGTTGTAGTTCTGATCAATGAGTTTTGCTGAGCAACGATGGGTTTGAGATAGTTTTCAGTGGTTGAACCCCATGCATGGATATCATAAGTTAGATTGGGACAAATTAGTGAGTAATATAATGTGAGAAGACCAGAGTGCAGGATACTGGATTTTGTTCATGTATACAAATTATTTTGGATATACAGTACAGTATTCTTATTTACTGTATGTGAGTGGCACAGTAAATTCTCTTGTCATTGTATAAAACTAGGAATCCTCCCTCACTTTTGTTCTCGGAGTTTATTTGAAAATCTATTTGATTATATGTTTTGTTTTGAAATAAAATGTTATAGGCCTTTTGAAGTTTAGTGTGAGCATGTTGAGTGACATCCAAGTATGTCCAGGTATGGACATACTTGTTATCTTGTATGTCATGGATTTGAATTAAATCCATGTTTTTCATAACACCTTCACCACTAGTGGTATTCTTGTGGTATTCCTGTGGTACTCTGATAGTTGTTTTATTTATTTGGACTTAATTGGTCCCTGGACTTGATTATATTTAGTACAGATTACTATGTCATTTAGGGTATGTGGGTTGGTGACAGAGAAGATAAAAGTAATATCATCAGTACATGGTACAGGTTTAAAAGGGTTGAGAACCCTTTTCATTGTCATTGATGTATAAGAAGGGGAGTGTTCCTAGTATGCTTCCTTGTGGTACACTTGTAATACTCTTGTGGTATTCCTGTGGTTCTCCTATACTATTCTAGTGGTATGCCTGTGGTATTCTTGTGGTATTCCTGTGGCACTCTTGTAATACTCATGTGGTACTCTTGTGGTATTCCTGTGGTACAGTACTCTTGTAATACTCTTGTGGTATTCCTGTGGTTCTCCTGTAATACTCTTGTGGTATGCCTGTGGTATTCCTGTGGCACTCTTGTAATACTCATGTGGTACTCTTGTGGTATTCCTGTGGTACAGTACTCTTGTAATACTCTTGTGGTATTCCTCTGGTACAGTATTCTTGTAATACTCTTGTGGTATTCCTCTGGTACAGTACTCTTGTAATACTCTTGTGGTATTCCTCTGGTACAGTATTCTTGTAATCTTGTGGTATTCCTGTGGTATGTACTCTTGTCGTACTAATACACTCTGATAATATAGTCATTAATAAAATCTGTGCACTTTGCAGCTGATGGGTGAGAGTGAGAGTGGAGAACCAGCAGGAGTGAAACCTGCTGCCTCTTTCTGGACCTTCGAGTTTTACCAGCAGTTTTTTGATGTTGAAAGTAAACAAGTTGGAGATCGAATCTTGTGGTCTATGGTGCCCAAGCCAGGTGTCAGCTATTTGCAGTCATATATTAGACCAAATCCTGATCTATATGGTAAGTTTAGAACTGGTATACAGTATGTTCATTTGTTTATATGTTAAAAATGCATTTTGTCAGCTACAATACATCATCTGTGGCATACTTTTTTTGGGGTAGCTCCTGGGTAGCTACTGAAGCTATCTCACTGAGATGGCTTCCCACTACTGGGTCACATCAATCATAGGAGTCCTGTTTGCCCTTCCAAAGAACAGAGATAGAGTGGCGTCCTCATAGAGGGGCAGAGAGCTGGGGATTTTTGTGATCACCCACACCGACAAAGTATCCACAAAGGAAGTGAAGCAATATAGACAACCGCAAGGTTCATAGAACACGAACCAGGGAAACGGCCAAACGACTCTGCAAACGATTCATCCAAAACAAATGGTTCACTCTAAATTAGCTTGAGCCTCTTGGTTCAAATGGCCATCAACCAGCCAGCCCCAGATCAGTCCTGTCGCTAGTGTGCTGCTATGCAGCACTTTGCAGGTCATCTCTTCATAACAAGCCCCACATCTTTCTTAACTAAGTACAGTACTAACCATCATTTAGACTTAGTCTAGTGGGGGCTCATTTGTGTATTCCAAATACCAGTATTTAGTATTTACTTCATGAGCATATGTTTACCTGCCTAATTTCGTGCATGGACTTGGTTTATTATTTGCTTTGACCTGCAAGTGTTTAAGGGGACCTTTTCCTAGGTTCTCATCTAGTATTGCCCCTGCATTGACAGTTGGTCCTCTGGTGTGTTCAGGAGTTTGCCCTGAGAGGCCTGGCCACTGGGGTGGTGAGCCCCATCCTGGGTAGTGCACAAGTCATTGATGCCTGTGTGTGAGGCCCTATGGCTTTGGGCATTCTATTTGTTTGTGATTTGGGGTGCACTAAGGAATGCACACCTGTTTATACAGCATTCTGCTGACTCTGTAGCCATGTTACCCTATGCTGCATTTGGTGTCTGTTCTTTCACCAAACATTACTAGTACCTGGGTGTCCTGCTTAGCTAGTTGCCTTCAGGACCTAGTAAGTCCTCAATGGAACTGCCATAGCTCGTTATGGATTGACTCGTTAAGCTTGTACTTGCTGTGTGCGAGTCTGAAGGGTGCTCATTGGCCTTACTACAAGCCAACAGTCATTGTGTCTGCATCTGCCACGCTGCTCATTTGTGTCAGTGACACCTTCAGCCCTGAGATCTGCAACACCTTTGACCCAGAGACTTGATATATATGTGCTCTCATTGGATCTCCATATTATTTGAGCCTGCTAGATGACAGGAGACTTACCAGGCAGCTGCTGTTTTGTGGGCTCGCTTTTCCCACTTTCTTGGTTTACTACATGGTGCTTAGATGGATGCCTCAGAGTTGACACCCTGTGGTGTTTAGGGACTTGAGTTTGGAGGTGTTGGTGTATTCCACCTGGGCTAAGTCTGCCCCTCTTCATAAGGTGGACAACCCAGCTAGGCTATGCCTTTATGAGGGGACCAGGTTCTGGTCCCTGGTAGGCTAAACAGGACTCCTATGACTGACGTGACCCAGTAGTGGGAAGCCCTCTTGGCTAGATAGCTACAAGGGTTCTACCAGAAAGAGGCATTTCATTCAATGCTGGTTTTCTTATCAATAACTTTTTCATTATTGTCAACATGCACAGTATTTCTAGATGTAGCTATTCAAATGGTGGGTCTGTCTTAAGTTATCCGGTTCATTGGTCCAAAGTATGTTATGAGTAAAGGTAGTTTTATATTTTAGGATGTAGACAAATTATTTTGTTTACCACTCAGTGGGCTGTATAACTTTTTTTTTTCAAGGGCCATTAAGCTTGTTTGTTGTATGTTTTCCAGAGGAGGAGATATGTCAACTTATAACTATCTAATCTATTGATATAGAATTTTGCAGATTCCTTTTGATTCATTTTTCTGTTTCAGGGCCATTTTGGATCTGCACAACCCTAGCATTTACTACAGCCATTACTGGTAACCTTGCAAATTACTTGGCCACAACGCCTGAGGACACTTATGTTTGGAGATATGAGTTTCGTAAAGGTAAGACATTTTATGTCTTCGTATATCTTTAATGCTTCGTTTTCTTTTGGATCATGAAATTGTCGTCTTGCAACATTAATGAATTGTCACCCATGGTCTCGGCAAGATATGGTCTGTTCCTGAGCCAAATTGCAAGTTAAATTTGCAGTTGCCAGAGGAACCAATTACCCTTCTTTAAGAGATGGCTGCTGTAGACTCTAGTGTTACAAATACTTTACCTTTAGTCATTTATTTAGTCATCTTCTTGTGATTGAAGATGCACAAGAAAAGTTAGTGTAAGAATTCTTGAATGTAGTAGGGATGTCATATTAATGAAGCAGCTGAGAAGCACGGCTGGGAAGAACATGTCAACAATGACATACAGTAATGGGTGAATTCATGAAATATATTGACAGGCACAAAAATTAAAGGGAAGGGGGAATGAAGGAAAAGAATGAAGTAACATAATTGAATGAGGGCTATGTCATGGTGGATAAAATGAGAGAGATCATCAAGTGGTGCTATTGTGGGAGTAATGTTAGCAAGCCAACTGTACAGTACAGTGCAGTACATATTTTGACTCGCCAGGCATTCTACCCACCATCTAGAAGCACATGAACATGACTTTTTCATATTAGCCAAACAATATGATACTTTCCGGGACTATTCATTTTACCCACTTATTTAACCCTTTAATTGCACAACGCTCCTGCAGGCCCACGTCTGGGGTGCGCTACGCGCCTCCAGGTATTTGTATTTTTCACGTTCCATTCAAAACTCTTGCGGCTACATGGGGTTCACATTAGCTTCCTCAGGGCTCTTGTAAACAGGCGCCATCTTTAAAAAAAATCATGGTCCACAGTTCCGGGTGTGAGAGCATCGGTAGTGAGGAAGCAACCATGGCTGGCGCTCGCAGCATGAGCGCACAGCACTGCTGTTCAGCGTGTGACCACAGCATTGCCTAATAATGTCAAAATATATATATAACCTGTATTATTTAACCATGATAGTATTATAGAAGAGCCTGAGTGTGATAATGACTGGGTACAATGTTCGAATTTCAGTGATTCAATGCTGTTCACGATGTTCACAGCGCTAGCCACAGCACCACAGCATTATTTCGTCCATCTAGGAATCTTCAGACGACTTCTTAGGTTCCTTCTCAAAATAAACTTGTGGTCAATTATTCATTTACAGGAATTAGTGACCAGGATTGTGGTTATAATTAGCATTGTGTGTAGTATTGTGGAAGAAGGAATTTTGGTGAGGGAGGTGATGTCGTAATCGTAGCGTCGTCTGCTGTCAGCTGTGTGATTTCTCATGCAGTGTATGGTGGCCACTGTACTGTTTGGACACAATACCGACTTACTTGCATAGTTCTGGTAAATAAAACATGTAGATAGATATATATAACATGTGTAAATAGTGTAATAAAAACAACAACAGTATGGGGGGGAGGAGCAATGTTGGCGAGTAAGATGTTGGAGTGAGGGAGGGCTGTCTGGATGTGGCTGCTCACACTCGCGATGTTCTGAATGTGTTGATGGTAAATGTATATAGTGTGTGACAGTGTATAGTGTGTACATATGTTGTAAATATACATAAATGAACATGAAACATTAGTGTGAATAACTGTATGGTGGGAGGAGCAATGTTGGAGGAGTGAGGGAGGGCTGGCTGGGTGTGACAGCTCACACTTGCGGTGTTCTGAATGTGATGATGGTGAATGTATATAGTGTGTGACAGTGTATAGTCTGTAAATAGATTGTATATATACATAAATTAGCATAATACATGGTAAATATGTGCAACATATGTGTACACAAGTGTCATGCACGTAACACAGTGTCCTCAGACAGTACGGATGTTTTACTGCCATAATATAGTGTACGTGTTCATTATACATAGGATTAGCACATAAAAACAAATAAAATATATTTGGAATTGTGCGCAAAAAATTAACAAAAATATATTCGCGGCAACTTGTGCACCCCGCCCGGGGCGCCCTACTGGCCTCGGGAGCGTACGTCATGGGCGAATAGGGAATGATGACGTCACGTGCCAACTTACGGACCCCATAGCAGCCAAAGTACAATTTCAAAATTTTTTTACATACCCACACTGAGGGAAGGGTTTTTGACACTTTAAAAAAAAAATAATTTTTTCAAGAGAATTTATTTCCCGCGCACTGGGAGGGTGTCATATTTAGAGGCGGCACAGTTAAAGGGTTAATCTTTGCTTTCTTATTCTATGTGTAAGGAAGATAGCAATTCACAAATCCTTCTTAAATATTTGAAAAATAGGGATGTGTGAAAATATTTGTTATTCCTCTGATGCAGAAATTCCACCTGCCTGATATGCTATAGTCACTTTCCACTGGACCAGCTCAACCTTGCCTGAAGGAACAAAAAAGTGATGCTGCCTTTGTTTTTTTTTATGTTTGTATGCATGTGCTGATGCTTTTCTTGGATTTAACTTCAGGTTCATTCAAGAATAACAGAAAAATTTTTTGTTCTATACCTTCCCACATGCCAAGATAGGTACAATTTTTGGTACATATTTAATCGCCACCTAAATGAAGTGTACCAATGTTGGGAATCGATTTGTGTATTGATTAACAAGACAATTGATGAGAAAATTGTATTTATTTAAAATTTCCGACTCCTGTTGACAGGAAGCATCAGCATATGAAAGCCTATCATTGGTTTTGGAGGAGATTAGGTAGTCACCTAAATATCATATAAATATTGTCAGATTCAGGATGTAGGGTACAGTACTATATTATAAGGAGCTGATTGCTGGCTGTCCATGTTGCTCTGAGGAAAGTTGATCGCTTGCAACAAAATGTTGATAATAGAGTTTGTTTTATTAATTTGTTATTTCTTTTATCTGCCCACAGTTACATTAGCTGCTTCTGCCATATTTGCATATGCTTGGTTGATACCATTGGCTGTTTGGGGGTTGCTGGTATGGCGAGGATCACGGGCAAAGATTTCACTCCTTGAACTGTTGTGCATTTATGGCTACTCTCTTGCCATCTTTGTACCAGTATCAGTAAGTAGCTAAAATACTAAGAGTACTGTACATTTATTGTTACTTATTGAGTCTATGGTAGTATTTTTCTGTGTGATATTCATGTCACTGTTTTCTTTGTATTTGTTAAAAGATATTGCCTATACTTTTAAAATACTGATAGTGCATTGAATGAAATAAATATAATATATATATATATATATATATATATATATAATATATATATATATATATATATATATATATATATATATAATATATAATAATAATGAATGTCATACTTAGCAGCCAGAACGCACTTCTCAACCTACTATACACGGCCCGATTTGCCTAATAGGCCAAGTGATTTCTTTATTTTCAAATTATTGCTTCTAATTGGATTATTTGACATTATTATTATATTATATTAAGAACTTAAATTATTGACTTAGTTATGTTAGTTTAAGTTAGGTTAAGATAGGTTAGGTTAGGTAGGGTTGGTTAGGTTGTCATATGTCTTAGTTAGTTTTAACTCAAATTAAAAAAAAATTAACTTATACATAATAAAATAGATAGCTTTATCATTTCATTAGAAAACAATATAAATTCAGGAAAACTTGGCTTATTAGGCAAATCGGGCCTTGCATAGTAGGCCGAGTGCTACATTCTGGCTACTAGGTACAATATATATATATATATATATATATATATATATATATATATATATATATATATATATATATATATATATATATATATATATATAATGTGTGTGTGTACAGGTATACTGTATATACAAAAAATTCTACTAAAGATAATGTTCATGACATGTATCTACTTTTAATCAAATTACAGATTTTATGGATGGTGCCACAAGATTGGTTTAAATGGTGCCTTGCCATTGTTGCTCCAATATTAAGCGGTAGTGTTTTAGTACGCACAGTGTGGCCATCTCTGTCCCACGACTCTAAAAGAGTTGCCATTAGTATTGCTGTCTTCATTCTGGTTCTTCATGCAACTCTTGCTCTTGGTTTTATGGTAAGTTCACATTGCCACCCACCACCTGCATACCCTACCCACACAACCAGCACTGCCACTTGCCACCTGCATACCCTACCCACACAACCAGCACTGCCACTTGCCACCTGCATACCCTACCCACACAACCACACTGCCACTCGCCACCTGCATACCTCACCCACACAACCAACACTGCCACCCACATTGCTCATCCACAG
>WNGS01165751.1:24332667-24375843 GCA_020271785.1 Procambarus virginalis | reverse complement strand
ATTATTTTTTCTGGGATTTTTCTGCATTCTGGCAAAATTCAATATGTTTCACAAGATGATGAATATATACATTTAATAATGAACTTGGCTACTTTAAAGTAATAAACCACCACCATGGAAAATATGAGCAATGGGTGAAACATGGTTCTGTATTGGTTCACCTTTCCAGTTCTAAGCGTGTTGTTTAATTGCACTTCATTGGATGAAAATAATTCAAAACTACTGTACAGTATGTACTGTATATGCAAAGTCTTGGGTTCAATTCCCACGCAAGATGATTTTTGCATGTTTCCTTTCACCTTTGATGCCTCTGTTGACTTGGCAGTAAATATGTACCCTGAGCTAGGCAACTGGTTTGGGTGGTATCCTGGGAGAGGTCAGTGGTGGGCGTAAGGGGGTACCTCGATAAGCCTGTTTTCAAAAATAGGAAAACAAAAATATATTTGATAATGTTCTGGATGCACTGTATATTTATACTGTACTTTGTAAGAGCAATCACATGATATGATGCCATGGATAGTGTATATAGCTTATTCAGTCAAGTTAAACAATTTAGTCCGGCCTGTAACTGAATGGGTGACTACATGAATGAATCTTTTCCCAGAAATTGTGGGACTTCAACTAGTCACAGGCTTGCTGTCCTTAAATGGGTATACTTGAATGATAATGCTTTAATATATATATTTTTTTTTCTTCCTAGACCAAAATCCTGATGGGAGATGTGATGAAGGATGCAGCATTTTCACTGGCAGAAGCCAAGTTTGCATCTGGTGGTGACTTCAACCAGAGTGTGCTGCAGAATGTCACAAGGTCCCGCATCAAGATCAGATGTAAAATGGACAATGTTGCTGGTAAGGATTTATTTTGGGCAATTATTCTCAAATGCATCCCATCCCATGACTGACATTCCCATTGCATCCCAGGGAATATCAGTCATTGGCCCTAGGGTCCTAGAAAGAAAGGGGGGGGGGTGGACATTTGATGCCTTTGTTCACCTAGCAGTAAAATAGGTACCTGGGAGTTAGGCAGCTGTTGTGGGTTGCATCCTGGGGAGGGTCAGTCGTTGGCCAAGGGTGACCTAGATAAGCCTAAGTATACTCTTTCTGACCTTGACATTAGGAATTAAAGATTTTGTTGTTTGGATTTACAGTTTACTTGGGTTAATGTTTCTCTTAGTCTCATTTGTTTCACTTTGTCTCATTTGTTTATGCTTATATAATTTGCATAATAAAAGGAACTAGGAAATTTAAGAATACAAAAGCAAATCTGGTTAACCCCAACTTGCTGGAAAATGCTAGACACATACTATCCTAGAATAGCTTACCTTTCAAAAATAAAACGTGAAAACTCAAGAAATCGAATCCCCCCCAAAAAAATTGAGCTATTTTATTCTGTGTCAGATTTCTTTAACTCTTAATTTTTTAGGTTTCTACATTAAATTTATTTTTCAAATAGGTGAAAATTCAAGTTATTTACACATCATGTAAATGATCTTGAAATTTAGTAGTACTGTACTGTATATTGTATTTAAAAAACTATGGTGAACTATTGCAAGGTTTCACATCCATATCCTGAAAACTTTATTATGCTAGGTATGCCAATAAAGATTACATGGAATTATTTTTAAAAAGCCAAGAAAAGGGCAATAACTCAGAAATCTCAATTTCACATGAATCCAGATTGGGTACATAACATGATATGATCTGGATTTTGGAGGGTCCATATATACAAAACAGTGTGTCTGTCTGTCCAAGGTTGAAGGCTTGGGGCTAGCTTCACTCAGCTTTTCAAGATACATGAATTTTCAAGTTCAATTCAATTGAACTTGAAAAGTACAATTGAATTTGTCCGAGATTTTGCAAGAACAGCACCACATGGTTTGCTCGTTAATCGAGCGAAGCTCGTCAATCTAGACAAATTGTCCACGAGGGGCTTGCTCGTTACCTGAAATGCTCGTAGATGGGCTGCTTGTTACTCGAGGTTCCTCTGAATGTATAAAACCTCATCCAGGACCTCTTACTGATTGCAAAATGTTGTTGTTCTTGTTTATTGTGATGCTCCTATCAAGATTTGTATCAAATACAACACTGACCTCTGCATTTTTTCTAGGTACCAATCTTCCAGTTTTTGAAAGCTTTGAAGATGGTGCTGACACCTATGAGTTGACTGGACTGTCCCGTGGTGGTCAACAGATGGCAAAGCTCAAGATCAATTACAAACGTGCGGTCGAGTTGTTGGTTCAACTGGCTTCACTTCAGGCATCATTTGTTACTCTTGACATTGCAGTAAAGATTACAAATCGCAGAGTAAATGCCATAGAACATGGTGAGCATAATTATACTGTAATAACAATAATATTTTATTTATAAAAAATATTACAGAGTTTGTAATCAATGTTTACGTACAGTACAAGGTATGTATAGTTTTATAAAGCAATGGCTGACATGCAGTACAGGTATTTTGGCTAAACCTTAAGATTGTATGTGTACTGTGTAGTTATTAGTTAAGAGTCACACAGAAATCACATTAAGATGATATATATCAATGAGGAAATCCATTAGGGCTATGAACTGGAACCTACGACCCGGCATTAGGGGTCATAGGTTCAGTTCCGGTTGTATGCCGACTACGGCATACAAATGCTGAGGTCGTAGGTTCACATCCATAGCCCTAGTGGATTTTCTCGTAGATAAGAGTCATACCAGATGTAAGTTAATATTTATAAGTGGAAATAAAATGAACAAGTAAGCTAATGATATATAGATTTCTAGATTGATAATAATAGTTCAGGTTAATAAAAGATAGCAAGCAAGGAAGAAATAAGAGAATAGTTTACCTGTGATCAGTTTCAAGAGTTCTTTTCTCCACTCTCAGTATGGAGCCAGCACTTTTTTGTACCCCATTTATCAATTATAATCCAGTTGATCGGATTGGACAAGCATTTGTCCAGTTATCTCTTGAAAACATCAAACTTTTGTTCTGGCAATATTTCTGTCTGGGAAGGATTATAATTGTTGGTTGAAATATTTATGTATGTCTACTGGAAATTAGATCTAGCTAGCTCTTTGGGCCCATCTTTCTACCTATTTGTACTTGATAAATTATTTAAATAGATTTTTTTAAACATCATTTGCTCTTAATTGTGGAAACAAGTGACTTCCTCTACTTCATTCAATTTGTTCACCTTTATACAGTAAGGATGGTGTTTTCACATCTCATGTGCATTTCCAACTTCCACCCATGTCCTCTTGTATTTTTCCACACTTTAAAGCACTCCTTGCTCATCATGTCAGTTTCTATCAATTTTTGTATTTAGTGACCATATCCCCTCTAGTCCTTCTCTACTCCTAAGAGTTGATAGTATGAGTTCTCCTACCTATCCACACAGTTAAAACCTTTTTGGTCCAATCACAAGTCTTGTAACAGACTTCTCTACTATTTAGTCTTGCTTTTGTTCTTCACTAGATATGGATTCCATGCTGTATAAATTGTTTGAAAGTCTTTTTAGTCTCTTAAGAGTCTGTTCCCAAATACCATTTATATATTTTCCTGCTTCCTATATGCTACTGATGTTAATGAATTTATCAGTGTTATAACTACTATCATGTCTCATTCTCATACCTAAAGTTACTTATTTTTTATGGTGTAGCTACATTCTAAGTCTCCTTTTTTTTCCTTCCCATCTTCATTACACTTACTGGGGTTTAAATTTGGCAGCCATTTGTCTGCTCACTCATGCACCATGTCAAATTCTTCCTGCAGCACTACAGTCTTCTTTAGTTTGCATTCTTTTAATTATTTATGCATTGTCTGCAAACACTTACACGTACAACCTCAGACTTTTTGGTAGGTAATTAATATAATTAGAAATAGCAAAAGGTCTAGAACTGGTCTTTGAGCGATTCTACATGCTACATCTCTAGTCCAGCATCTTCAACTTTGACCTTCAATATGATTTCAGGTTAGGCTAGACACTTGAATGTAGAGTTTGATGAATTTACATGTTAATTACTTACCTTTACAAATTATTTTGTTTAACAGTTATCATTCCACGCTATGAGCGCACACTGGCATACATCATCTCAGAACTAGATGAACTTGAACGTGAAGAATTTTATCGGTTGAAGAAGATTCAGGAGAAGAAAAAGAAGATCAGGGAGAAGGCAGAACAGGAGAGGCTAGTACTGAAGGAGGCTGATAGGCTGAAGGAGGAGGCAGAGGATGCAGCAGAAATAGCAGCAGCAGCAGCAGCTGCAACTATTTTTGATAGTAACGAAGAGGAGGATCTTCTTTTCTAGTTTATCAAAAAATACACAAAAAACCTTGCAAGCATTTTGAAAATTCATGTTTATATAAAATTGGATTGTATATCTAGAAGAGCTTTGTTATAGGTGGATAATTTTTATTTATATCATAAATATATTAATGTGGAAAATAGAGTCTCTTAAAAACACTGCAGATTCTGCTGTGTTTTTATATACAGTACAGTATTAAAATTGTATGACTTCTGTCTGCATATTCCATATATATTCTTAAAATGCTGTTTAATTAACTTTACTGTCCTAGCTATATATTTTCTCTAGTGTATATTATTTTCTTTTTACATTACAACAATTGCAGCATTTTCATGAACATATCTTAACAAATTACATACTCATTATTTATTATGAGTATCAATTACATTTTTGTTAATAGCATTCATATTCCAGATGATAAAAAGAAACCATTCCACCTTTAAGTTAGTTTATTTAGATGTAATTAAAATGTCGGTAGAGCGCAGTAGTTGTCAGAAGTTGCCAAGTCGTCAAAATAGATTTGTACACTGAAAGTATTGTACACTTCTAATGTGAGAATTACAATGAGTCCAGTAATAACTAGTGTAAAGCTTGTAAAGGTCCTGCAAGACAGTGCAGTAATTTCAAACATGCAAAAATATTTGGAAAAGGCTTGCATGATTATGGATTAACTGAAGGTGCAACATCACTCGCAACTCCCTGCATAAATATTAAATTGCAGTTTCCAGCTGTTGCTTTTAGGCCTTGTATTATATGCAATACAGTACATGATTTATGCTTGGGATGTGACAAAGGTGACTTTTCTCATGAAATTGGATAAAAGAATAACATGCTTTGTTAATTTTACCTTGCAAAAAATCCTTTGTATAGAAATGTTGATATTTATAATGCAGTTTAACACTAAGAAGTTAAGAATAATTTCCAGGTATATTATAATGGGTTGGTAATTAGCTGTTATAATTACAGATTTGTATATATTACTGTATTAAATATAACAATATTACTTGTGTATGTACTATATTATATTAAATTCCTGTATGGTATAAATATTCTCATTACACACTGAAAGTAACATGAAGGAGGCAGAGCAGTGGTTGGCACAGTGGGTTCACAACCGGAAGGTTCTACCTCTTCAACTACCACTAAACAGGCACCTAAGTGTTGTGCAACTGTTGTGGGTTGCATCTTGGGAAAGGTCATTCATTGTCCTAGGAGAACCTCACTCCTTATGCCTCTGTTCACCTAGCAGTAAATAGGCAACTGCTATGGGTTGCATCCTGAGGAAGGTCACTAGTTGGCCAAGGGGGACCTTGATAAGCCTAACAGGATTACTATGCCTGACAATGAGGAATAATTGCATTATATTAGTAGGAAAGGAGAACTAAACAATAGAGGTGAAAGAACAAGAGATACACTCCAGGTAAGAAAATGAAGGTTACATAGTAAGAGGCATCGGTGAAAAGAGCAATGTGCTAAACAGTTTACAGGTGAGGGCAAACAAACTTGGAACATAAGAACAAAGGCAACTGCAGAAGGCCTATTGGCCCATACGAGGCAGCTCCTATTTATAACCACCCAATCCCACTCATATACATGTCCAACTCATGCTTGAAACAATCGAGGGACCCCACCTCCACAATGTTACGCGGCAATTGGTTCCACAAATCAACAATCTGTTACTGAACCAGTATTTACCCAAGTCTTTCCTACATCTAAACTTATCCAATTTATACCCATTGTTTCGCGTTCTGTCCTGTGTTGATACTTTCAATACCCTATTAATATCCCCTTTGCAATTAATATCCCCTTTGAAGAGAACACACACATTAGTATACCATTACATTTTACACGAGTGCTGGGTAGATGGGACACCACGAGCGTAGCTCTCATCCTGTAACTACACCTAGGTAATTACCATTGTTGAGGGTGAGGCCTTCAACATGAGCCGGCAGCTGAGTGGACAGAAAACTGGATGCGTGATCCTGTGGTTCCGGGTTCGATCCCGGGCGCCGGCGAGAAACGATGGGCAGAGTTTCTTTCACCCTGATGCCCCTGTTACCTAGCAGTAAATAGGTACCTGGGAGTTAGTTGTCACGGGCTGCTTCCTGGGGGTGGAGGCCTGGTCGAGGAGCAGGCCGCAGGGACACTAAGCCCCAAAATCATCTCAAGATAACCTATCCAGTTTCATTCGCCTGGGCTCTAGGACAGCGGTAACCAATCTTTCAGATCTCACGGACCACTAAATTCATAGTTTTAAATCCAGTGGACAACTAATAAGGACTTATTATCAACAGTCATTTTTGTTAAAGCAATTACTTGCTTTTGTATATTTTTACTCATTCTTTAAAAATATTCAAGTGGTTTCCTAGCTAAATCTGGGTGTGTTGATTGCAAGTGTCTATCGAAAGTTTCATGGCATCATTGGATAAACTCAGAACACAGTGGCCATGGATCTAGCGAACTACCTGTACCAGATTCTTGAATAAATCTAAATTTCAAGTAGTTCAAATCATATTTTCTTGATATTTCTTCTCTCTGCCTACAGTTCGAATGTTCTTCCTAATGGTACCTGATGACAACTGTGGAGGCTCTGAATCATTGATCAGCTCACAGTTCAGTGAAATACACTATAACTATTGTTACTATTATCATTAGTTACATTATTTTTTGTAGTTCTAAGGAAATGCAAAATATTCCTTTGATTTTTTCACTCATTATGAGTTTATTGAATTCGAATGTAAAACCAAAAAAAAAATTATTGTTATTAAAGTCAAATTATTTGATGCTATTAAATATAACTAGGAAATAGTTACATACAATATACAAAGAAAATAATATTCTAAGAAATTCTTATCTTCTGAATATTATTTGATTATTATTATTATTAATAAAACAAAAAATGCACATGTCCAGATTTTCCTGCAGACCACCAAAATTTTCTCGTGGATCACCCATTGGCAACCGCTGCTCTAGGAGACTTGTGGACCCCATGCGTGTGAGGCAAATGCTCTATCGACCGAGCTATGGGCAGTCTTAAGGAAATATTCCAGAAGCAACTACTGTTACCAAGTTGGAATTTTTTACTTTCCCTGACTACTACTAAAGCTCGGGAATTAGTGATCCATGCCCATTCCATATAAATTGAACATCCACACTTCTGTAGAAATAAACATTTCATTCCATGAATAAAATGTTTATTTCCACGGAAGTGTGGATGACAATTTACCTATCCAATTAATGATCAGGCCCAATGGTGGTTAATGTGACTGACAGTGATGCAAACATAGATAAGGCATTTGGGCAAGGGATGGAATATACAATGGAACTTAAAATAGACGATGAATCTGGCAGGGAAACAAAATAAAGACAGCAGCTCATTTGCAAATGATGAAATTGTCAGTAATGAAAAAGATGAAAAAAGCTGGCCACGGGGATAGTACGTAATTATCAAAAAAAGGCACCAAGCCAGGAAGACTATGTAGCACCATCAGTGTTGCTGGATATTCAAAAGGCGTTAAAGATGCCAATACGAGAACAAAAGCACACAAGATGAGCGATATCAAAGGTACAAGATTCACCAAGGATTTTCTCAAGGGACAAATGACCTCAAGGAACATTAGGAAAGCAAGATGTACAATCATCCTGAAAAATGGGACATTTCACAAGGAAGTACATATCTAAGCGAGACAATAATAAGCAGGGTGGAATTCCATTAAATGTCTACGAGTTGTTAATGTATGGCCAATACGTAACCTAGCCACAGTCTCTTTTTTCCACCATGCATTATGGTGATATGTAGGAGGAAGGCCAAGGGAATTAGTTACCTTAGTTATCTGTAACCTCTGACCAACAACCCTTCTTGTTGGTCAGCATTTAATAAGGCATCATGAAGAGCAGCTCCAGGAAAAAAGGGAGAACAAATAGGTGGGGAAGAGTAGTGTGAGGGGTGAAAGATCTGCCTTATCAAACTGCCACCAGGAAAAGAGAGAGAAGGGTGGAAAGAGAGAAAGGGTTATGGGGATGGGAAAATGGCCACCTATGGTTATCGAGGACTCTCCACATCGGGTATATATAAATGGAAGAGGAGCAGAGATATCAATACAGGAAAGTGAGTGTAAGTCTACAGTTGGTTCTCTGGCAATCTGGAGAGATTGTAGAGAGGAGACAAAAGGTTCCAAGACGTCCTTGAATATTTGTCAAAGCATCGATCCCAAGGGCATGCGGCAATTAAAATCACCCAAAAGGAGCACAGACTTTGGTAATGAATAAGAGGTGTTTAAGATTGAGGAGAAAGCAGAAAATATGATTGGATATAAATGGAAGATTATATACCACTTACTCTAAGATATAGGAGGCAGTGGAATGAATGTCTGGGTGAAAAAGGATGGATGCAAAGGAATCATCATTCCAGATCGAGAGGGCATTAGTTAGGGGGTCCAGCAAAAGCTGGAGATGAAAGAAAGGAGTAACCATGGAAGTGTTCAGGACAACTGTAAAACATTGGCTTTTGGAAATATACACAAAGCAGTGAAAACTGATCAGAAGTTATAGTTCATTAAATTTTGAATATAATCCACCAATATTCCATTGAAGAATGGAAATAACAGTAAAACGATAAACCATAGATGAATGAAAACAGGCAATACAATGTATTAAGCCATATAGCAAAGCCATATAGAACATGGTACATAGCAGTTCAGGGAATCGTGCATGTTTGATTATGATGCTGTGGTCCCCCTGAATTGTACATCCTAAACCAGTGCATAGCCCTCTTCTTCTTGCTTTAGCCCAGACACCCAACCAACCTCTAAAGGTGTCCCCCCTCACGAGCAACCCCTCTGGCAGGTGCTCCAATGACCTGAACTAGGGCCCCCACATCCTTTTGTTCTTTACAGGTACAACACTGAGGGGCAGAAGGAGGAACTGAGGAAACCCCTACCAGACCCAGGGACGTGTTACACAAGCCCCCTCAC
This sequence comes from Procambarus virginalis, assembly GCA_020271785.1. Lineage (NCBI taxonomy): Eukaryota > Metazoa > Arthropoda > Malacostraca > Decapoda > Cambaridae > Procambarus > Procambarus virginalis. The sequence goes on along the minus strand of WNGS01165751.1, from coordinate 24,366,575 downwards.
CACGACAAAGCAAGACTGCTGAAGGAAAGGGTCCTGCTCAAGTGGTTTCCTCGTCACGTTATTATTTCATTGTATAAAAGGAAATTAAACAAAAATAAAGTTCCAAAAGAAAGTAGATGTAATCTTATACCAAAGTTGTCAGTTTTCAGGCACAGTGAAGAGGCATTCAAGGCATTATATCATAACTACTGGATCATTCAAGATATGTAAACCATCTACCAAATTAGATAAAATAGCAATCCATATTATAACCAGAACTCTGTAGTCATAACTTGCAACTTTTCTTACTGCAAGAACTATAAGAACTAACTCAAACCATTATATTAAATGTTGATAATGAAACAAGTAATTATCTGATACCGATTGAATGCCTCTTGAAATTGTTTCAAGTTATTTTGCAACAGGGATTCTTCAAAATAAAAAAGCCTATGAAAATTTGATTACAGTATTGTAATTTTAGCTAGAGTAATACAACAAAATTGTGTAAAAATTGGCAAGCCGAACGAGTGGACAGGTTTTCTACATCCGATACACACTTATCTTCATTTGGTGGTACAGTATTGTTGCCTTGTGTTTATATTACTGGACAATCACATGAAACAGTCACAATTTCAATACATTTCTTATTTTCATTTTTTGAAAATGAACATTACATCCTACCAAATGAAAACTGCCCATGTTTGTAATTTAAATTCTAATGCATTTTAACATATATAATGAACATTGCATTCAGATTTTAATGTGCTATGTAATAATAATGCTTATAAATATCTTATTTCACATCAAAACACATGAATGTAAAGTTTGCATTAAGAACAAAGGGCGCAGTACAATTTAAATTTCGTGCAACAATTATGCTAAAAAGACAAAAACTTGGCAAATACTGTATGTATAGATAATGGAGTCCCATAATAAAAAATAAAATGATAATCAGCTTCCATGAAAAACAAACACACAAGGCTCACAGCTCTTACTTGCGACACAGTACAGTACAGTAAATCAATATACATTAACATTTTACAAGGATTGGATAATTTTTATCAAATTGTGCAAGAAATTTTTTGCTCATTGCTCAGATGCAATAATTACCTTAAATATTTTTTGTTTAAAGTTATAAATCCCAAGACTTAACAAAAAATCTCAACAATGGCTCTGAACTCTCTTCAAACAGTTCTCGTACATATTGTCTCTCAAACTATTACAATTAATGCTTTCACAAACAGACCTTAAGCACAGCCAATATGGCTTCCTCCTTAACAAATGCTAGCAGGATCCCACACCATGATTGTAACCTGCAATAAATGTGTATTACCATAATTGTCTGGGAACAAAAATCACCATGCTTATCACAAAGCATATCAACAGTCATCACATCCATTAACATGTCTTGCAATTATGGGAAGATTTACATAAAAAAATTGTCTACAACACTTCAAGATCAGAAATAACATTTTTTACAACTGGCAGTTTTCTGGAAAAATCCTTAAGACTCTTACTATTGTATATAAAAAATATCCAGTCTATGCAGAAGACTTAAGAGCATACATATTAAGCATCACGGAATTTTTGCATTTACAATATATTCTGACTAACTTCACTGGTTATAGCCTACCCGACTCGTGTGCATGAGGATTACCATTATGCGAGAATATAAGCATTTCTCGAAAGGGGACCGTTATTAACAGTTTGTCTTACTGCCACCAACTTACAGTAACAAATCCCTCATTAAATAAACTTAACAAAACCATATTTATTCCGTTTTATTACACCCAACTCATCTCGATATAACAAAATTATCATGCCATAATTAAACTAATTGAGCCATTTATTAAAACTTCATTAAACCTAAATTCTTAATACAGCTCTAAGTTATTATAGTACTTTATATTTTCCTACATGCATGGCAGTCTTATAAAGTGCCACATGTCTCCTCATATTGAACATCGATCCCATATATTAACCCAGCACAACTGGCGTGACCATAATCAAAGCACTTTACGTATGAATTGTCGAGACCAACCACAAGTTATATTAGAAGCTATGGTACAACCTGCGATTCTATTGAAATCTAAAGGAAAAGCTCACATATCCCAAGGAAACTAGGCCTTGTGGAGAGATGGTGTGAAGATAAGATGTAGCATTTATACATTTACCATAGGATTTTCTTCAATTTTACACAAGTTCTTTGTTGCTAAAATATGTAAACAAAATTCAAGTCTACCCAAGTGATTTAAAAAAATCACTAAAGAGACAGCACGACTTAAGAATAACATAGTCCTAAGAATGTATGGGCACTTGGCAGGCAGACTAATTTAGGTATGCATTTAAATTCATCGAAAATATACTAAGCATGGCATCTGACTGAACCTTAGCTTTGGTAATAATAATAATAATAATAATAACAAAAATAATAATAATAATCTTTTAAATTTTTGTATTTGTATTGTAACGCACCTGCAATCGAGGTATACTAATTCCACATGTCCTCGGTTACTGTAAACAGTATACTATCAACTCCACAATGAGAAACCACCAACTTGTGGGTATAATAAACATCTGGGGAGGTAACAATTTCTTCCACTATGAAACAGTTAAGATGAATACAAACAACATACACACAATATTAAATAGTCTTTAAAGTATAAAAAAAATTTTGTTTACCAATTTTGCATTACTGTATTATAGAGAATTTACAAAATCAATTAAAAGAAATTCAGGATAAATTCTTAAAATTATACACTGCCAAAACTACCATTGTGTAAGTACTCAACTATGACCAAGGCGATACAACAAGGCAAAAATTAAAAAGGTACTTTTATCTGGCCAGTAAAATTTTAAAGCAGGACAGTTATATTTATGTAAAATGTCTGCTTGCAAAGTGCCATTCTATATCACAGACTATACACATATAGAGCAGTTAGTCTGCTGGCCTCTTTTCTGAATTCTTCTTGGTGAATTCCTCTGCATTTTTCATAAATTTCTTACGGTCTTTCGTGTAGTCCTCGGCCAAATCAGCACGAAGAGGGTGTTCAGGTTCAGGCTCATTGACAAGGTTGATAAGAGCCTCAATCACTGAAATTTGTTGCTTTTGATTAGCATGAAATGTACAAGTTTATAAAGTACATATGTAACCATAAAAAATATTTACAAACAAAAAGTACAAGTAAGTACTGTAATTATCAAAGAAGGCACCAAACCAGGAAGGCTATGTAGCACCATCAAATGTACGGAATAATCAGAGGGCGCTAAATTTACTGAGGATGCCAATAAGAGTATAAACGCCTAAGACGAACAATATAAAATATATCCGATTCACCAAGAATTCTATCGAGGGAAAAGTGATCGTAGGGGATGGTCAAAAAGCAAGACACGCTCGTCCTCTCAGTCAGGACATTCAACAAGGATATGCACAAATGTAAGAGGGATAATAAGGAGCAGGGTGGCGCTTCATTAAAGACAACCGGACAATAATTATCTATCAAAAACAAAGAAAACTCACCCTGGTCTGTTTTCGTTGCAGGCTTCCAGTTTTCAGCACTAATGATGGGGAGACACACCTAAACAATGATTAAAAAATTAGTAAATACCAAGACTATATCAAGGACTCTTTAGAAAGCGTGGATGTATACACATACAATATCAATAAATCTTAATTTATGGGCATTGGCCATGTGTATGAGATTTGATGAAACCCTTACAGGAGACTATCTGCAAATGAAATATATTCTCATCATGGTGCACCTTTATAAACTAATCATATACAATGTTCAGTAATGATTACACACCACATGAACAATTACATTTGCTTAGGAAACAAAACTTGCCAGTATAATAAGAGAAGGCCATGCAAACATTCACTACCATTAAATTTAAAGTACTGTAGTTGTTTGTATTTGTGGTTAATAAAGTACATACCGAGTAATTGTCTCGTGTCCCACAATTCCCCCACTCTTGACGCACAAAAGAAGAGAGTTTTAAAGCACTACTATTTTGAAAACTATTGAACTTACTACAACATGTATACTAAAAAAAAAACAGCACTGAATGTAATGTAATGCCTTCTTCTAGACTGAGTCCCAGTGGCTCCTTGATGCCTCACCAAGATTGCTCCTATCTATCAGGTTACATCAGCAGCGGCAGTTCTGTTTAGCCTACCAGGGACCAGAGTCTGCCACCAACCTCCCCACCCCCCCACAGGTGCAGAGAGCCAAGTAACATTGCGCCATCCCACCCCATTAGGAAAGCGCCCAGAAAGTGAGTGAAGTATTAGACACAAGTTGAATTCAAACGAAACTATTGAATCATTCAAAACTAGGTTGAACACTTCGTTTCAACAACTGACCACCAGGGAGCCAAGAACCAAGCCAACTCTCCAAAGTCAGTTCAGACGTAGTGGAACACTACACCTACAGACAACCTGGAAAGGAGGGAGGGCATCAGGGAGCCACTGGGGTTCAATCCAGAAAGAGGCATTTCATTACATTCAACATTGATTTCTGAAGGAGTCTTGGCAATTCCCTAAAGCTAATTATTCACAGAACAAAAACAAGGGACTTATCATGCATTAACTCGTGGGAGGCGCTTGCCTTAATATTAATAGCCATCAACATCCCCAGGCACAGGAAAAAAAAAATTTCTTATAAAAGTGTTCATTTGTATTCTTTGATCACGGAAAAGTAATGCAAAAATCGTAGGCGACATATTTTGGCTGCAACAGAGTGGGGAAGTCTGGCAAAATTGAGGCATTGACAGAGTAAGCATCCTGTAGCGGGAGCTGACAGGCGGGAGTTGCCACAAAGACATTTAGGTAATTGTTTCAATGTCTCTGATTTTCTCCCCTTTTGCAGTAATATTCAATAGTGTGCAGTGTGATATATTTATGTAATAAAATGTGTGAACCAACTGTACAACTAAGCTGTTATGGTGTCCAACCAATAAAGTGACCACCAATACCTTAACCAGCAGATGATGCTACCTCACTCCTTACCATGAAGTTATCTTGAAGTGTTGCTGGGGCTTAGCATCCCCGCGGCCCGGTCGTCGACCAGGCCTCCTCGTTGTTGGACTGGTCACCCAGGCTGTTTGACACGGCTGCTCGCAGCCTGACGTAAAGTCACAGCCAGGTTGATCAGGTACCTTTGGAGATGCTTATCCAGTTCTCTCTTGAACACTGTGAGGGGTCAGCCAATTATGCCCCTTATGTGTAGTGGAAGCGTGTTGAACAGTCTCGAGTTTCTGATGTTGATAGAGTTCTCTCTCAGAGTACCTGTTGCACCTCTGCTTTTCAACGGGGGTGTTCTACACATTCTGCCATGTCTTCTGGTCTCATGTGGTATTATTTCTGTATACAGGTTTGGCACTCGCCAACATTACTCATCCTACTATACTATTTGTTCAGTATAGTAGGTTAGTATCAGTTATCAAGTTATCAGTTGTTATTCAGTATCAGTTGTTATTAAGCTATATACAGTACACACATTGTATACTAGTATCTACATATTTTATTCACCATTACTGTACAACTAAGTTGGTACAGTGTCCAAACAAAATAGTGGCCCCACAAAACACTGCATGACTAGACACACAGCAGCTAGCAGACGACAGCCTCACGCCTTCCCTCCCTCACCAAAGTGGCTCCTCCCAGCATAATCCTCTTTTGCCATTATTACACTATACACACACATTATATTTAAGTATCTGCATGTTTTGTTTACCATAGCGAACCATCAGTTGGTATAGTGAGTGAAAACAACAAGTGGGCTGCCACACCAAGCCAGCAGATGCCACCTCCCTCCCTCCTTCAACACCTTATTGCCAACATTCCTCCTACCACAATACTATTTGTGCTTTTATTACACTATATACACACACGTTATATACAAGTATCAACATTTTTTATTCACTATAACTGTAGAACTAGGCTGGTATGGTGTCCAAACAGCATAGTGGCCACCATACACTGCATGACAAGTCACACACCAGCCAGCAGACGACAGCCTCCCTCACCAAATTGGCTCCTCCCAACATACTCCTTTTGCTGTTATTACACTACACACATGGCGCCGGGTTCGATTCCCAGCGCTGGCGAGAAACAATGGGCAGAGTTTCTTTCACCCTGATGCCCCTGTTACCTAGCAGTAAATAGGTACCTGGGAGTTAGTCAGCTGTCACAGGCTACTTCCTGGTGGTGGAGGCCTGGTCAAGGACCGGGCCGCGGGGACACTAAAGCCCTGAAATCATCTCAAGATAACCTCAAGATAACACGTTACATATATATAAGTATCTACATTTGTGTTCACCAAAGTGAATCACTAAGCCGTTATGGGAGTCCAAACAATAAGAAATCGCCACACAAGGGGGCCTGGATGGCCGAGTGGACAGCGCTCAGGATTCGTAATCCTAGGGACCGGGGATCGATTCCCAGCAATGGCGGAAACAAATGGGCAGAATTTCTTTCACCCTGATGGTCCTGTCCACCTAACAGTAACTAGGTACCTGGGAGTTAGACAGCTGCTATGGGCTGCTTCCTGGGGGGGGGGGTAATTACCCAAGTGTAGTTACAGAATGAGAACTATGCTCATGGTGTCCCGTCTTCCCAGCACTTTTTGTCGTATAACGCTTTGAAAAGTATTGATGGCCTTGGCCTCTACCACCTGCTCACCTGACTTGTTCCAACCGTCTACCACTCTCCTTGCAAAAGTGAATTTTCTTATATTTCTTCGGCTGCTTTGTCTAGTTAATTTAAATCTATCATCTCTTATTCTCGAAGTTCCAGGTCTCGGGAAGTCTTCCCTAAACATCATTTACAAATGGCTAAACCACACTAGCATTTTTCTACAAATTTGAAAATATGATTAAGACCCCATGAAGGATAATAAATACCTGCATATCCACCCAGCATCTAAAGAATGAAAACATGCACTATGAGTACACCTGGCAACTACAAACTTGCCTGGCTATACACTGTAACACACCATTTACCACCAGTGCACACATTCTTACAGTACCAATAAAATACATCTTCAATCCACCCGAGATCTATGAATCTCACTGCAGACTCACCTGGCCCTTTTCGTCCACATTAGGATGGTATATCTTCGTCTTAAAATTGATTTTGGGAGGCTTGAATGGATATTCTGCTGGGAAGTTCACTTCAATCCTAAATGCACCTTTATTGTAGGGAGGATTTTCCTGAAATCATGAAAAAACAAATTTAAACTCTTAAGATAGCAGTTATATGTTGATTCACATGTTAATGAAGTATCATATGAAGGTTAAAGCAATTATTATCTGTGGTTATTTGTATCATACATGATACAAATAAAGATTTATTAGCTATTTGCATGTAATGTAGTTTACCTTGATCCATTGAAAATGCAGCCATCATTTCATCATTGTTCATTGTCAAATGTTACTAGATGAATGCAGTCATCATCATTGTATAAAATTCCAACCTAATTTCATACGTATAGCAACATTGTTAATGAGAAAATCTGTAGGAGCTGTGATGAAGGTTTGAACCAACGCGGTGGGTGTTCCCACGCACACACCCTAGTCAACTAGGCCACGTGTCTACTAGACACTAACACCACATTAGTGTGATTACTCTGTGTAATGTTGTTAATAAGGTTTTCACAACCCCATGTGGTTATAATGAGGTATACCAAGTAAACCAGTCAACAATTGACCTTTCATCATGCACTACATGTACTAGGAACCCTGCCTTCATCTGTGGGAGGCACACTGGTGGATCGTGCCTGGTTTTCGATCTATACTCTGACACATATGGTGCCAATTAGGCCCCATGTCATTACCCAGAGCCCAACACCCATGTATATTGTGTTCATATGCTTTTCACTATTATATATACACTGTAGTTGTACTGAATTATACCAGGTAAACAATTATCAATTGAAACATTATGTGAATTATGCAATTTATCTAGTTATTTAATACACTTACATACACTTGTAAATACTGTAGAGAAACAATCGATAAACAATCAATGAAGCATCCGAGCAGAAAACAGGAATTGTGTCTCCCATACCTCAGTGCCAGCAAAGTGAGCAAACTGCCTTAAATCCAACATATAAAACCTAAACTTAAGTTGCAACTTTTTCCAACTTTAATGAACTGGTATCACTAGTAGTTTAATTTGATATTCTGTATAAATATACAGGTATTAATTAGTACAATATAATTTAATATTTTTCCATTTTAAATATTGTATTACTTTGCAAAGAAAAAACATGAAAAGTACAGCACTGTATTTATATTTTAAGAATTGCCCTTGGTGGTAACCTAGAACCAGGAGAATTGCACCCTTGAAGGGTTAATGTGAACATGATGCATTTCACTTACTGGTACTATTAGTCCTTGCCATGTTAATATGTTGCTCTCATCCACCTGTATGTCCCTGAAGGATTTGATCCCAGACTTACGGATATCCGCCAACTCCTGTGCAATGTACAAAAGATGTCATATTAACAATATGGTACTTTAAATCTTCTATATAATTTTGATGCATAACTGAAGTCAGAGTTAAAGAGTATCTTAAGTTTTGAAGAGAAACATTAACCTTCAATAGGATCTGTACTGTATATGTACAGCTGTCAGGATGAGTTGGCCACCACGATGAGCAACATGGGTGGCTCATGTACCAACATAGATGAAGCAAGATCAAAGATACTGAAGTTAAGTGATGTAATACAGCTGCAGACGCCAGACATTGTTGCACTCACGGAGACGAAACTTTAAGATGATATTTTAAAATGGGGCCATATGGTATTCCCAAGAGGCTACTCAGTTTAGAGACGGGACAGAAAAATTAGGAAAGGCGGTGGCATTGCTGTGCTGGTGAAAGAACACCCAAAGGTAAATGAAATAATGATTGCCAATCCACAAGAAATTGATATAACAACACTAGAGATCTGCAATCAGATCTCTAGTGCCACCCCATCCCCAGTGCCACCACACTGCCACCCCCTCCCCAGTGCCACCACACTGCCACCCCCTCCCCAGTGCCACCACGCTGCCACCCCCTCCCCAGTGCCACCACACTGCCACCCCCTCCCCAGTGCCACCACACTGCCACCCCCTCCCCAGTGCCACCACGCTGCCACCCCCTCCCCAGTGCCACCACACTGCCACCCCCTCCCCAGTGCCACCACACTGCCACCCCTCCCCAGTTCCACCACACTGCCACCCCTCCCCAGTGCCACCACGCTGCCACCCCCTCCCCAGTGCCACCACGCTGCCACCCCCTCCCCAGTGCCACCACGCTGCCACCCCCTCCCCAGTGCCACCACGCTGCCACCCCCTCCCCAGTGCCACCACGCTGCCACCACGCTGCCACCCCCTCCCCAGTGCCACCACGCTGCCACCCCCTCCCCAGTGCCACCACGCTGCCACCCCCTCCCCAGTGCCACCACGCTGCCACCCCCTCCCCAGTGCCACCACACTGCCACCCCCTCCCCAGTGCCACCACGCTGCCACCCCCTCCCCAGTGCCACCACGCTGCCACCCCCTCCCCAGTGCCACCACGCTGCCACCCCCTCCCCAGTGCCACCACGCTGCCACCCCTCCCCAGTGCCACCACGCTGCCACCCCTCCCCCCAGTGCCACCACGCTGCCACCCCCTCCCCAGTGCCACCACGCTGCCACACCCTCCCAGTGCCACCACGCTGCCACCCCCCTCCCCAGTGCCACCACGCTGCCACCCCCTCCCCAGTGCCACCACGCTGCCACCCCCTCCCCAGTGCCACCACGCTGCCACCCTCTCCCCAGTGCCACCACGCTGCCACCCTCTCCCAGTGCCACCACACTGCCACCCTCTCCCCAGTGCCACCACACTGCCACCCTCTCCCCAGTGCCACCACACTGCCATCCCCTCCCCAGTGCCACCACGCTGCCATCCCCTCCCCAGTGCCACCACGCTGCCATCCCCTCCCCAGTGCCACCATGCTGCCACCCCCTCCCCAGTGCCACCACACTGCCACCACCTCCCCAGTGCCACCACGCTGCCACCCCCTCCCCAGTGCCACCACGCTGCCACCACCTCCCCAGTGCCACCACGCTGCCACCCCCTCCCCAGTGCCACCACGCTGCCACCACCTCCCCAGTGCCACCACGCTGCCACCCCCTCCCCAGTGCCACCACGCTGCCACCCCCTCCCCAGTGCCACCACGCTGCCACCCCCTCACCAGTGCCACCACACTGCCACCACCACCCCAGTGCCACCAAGCTGCCACCCCCTCCCCAGTGCCACCACGCTGCCACCCCCTCCCCAGTGCCACCACGCTGCCACCCCCTCACCAGTGCCACCATGCTGCCACCCTCTCCCCAGTGCCACCACGCTGCCACCCTCTCCCCAGTGCCACCACGCTGCCACCCCCTCCCCAGTGCCACCACGCTGCCACCCCCTCCCCAGTGCCACCACACTGCCACCCCCTCCCCAGTGCCACCACGCTGCCACCCCCTCCCCAGTGCCACCACGCTGCCACCCCCTCCCCAGTGCCACCACACTGCCACCCCCTCACCAGTGCCACCACCTCCCCAGTGCCACCACACTGCCACCCCCTCACCAGTGCCACCACGCTGCCACCACCTCCCCAGTGCCACCACCTCCCCAGTGCCACCACGCTGCCACCACCTCCCCAGTGCCACCACCTACCATACTTCAGGTAACTATGAAAGAAAACTTGACACTCATCCACACACAACTGGCCATCAAGACTCGTCTACTGCGAGTATAATAACCCAACGAATATCACAAAACAATAAAATGATCTTCAATAACATAATTTCGTAACCAATCACAAGTTTAATTCCTAAACAGCAGGTTAGTTAGACGTGAGAAGCCAAACATTTACCCAAAGGACCTGGATTTGGCAACCTGTCACGTGATTTTACCCTCTCCCCGAGGCAGTGTGCGGGTTTGGCCTGCCTCTCTTCCCTCCATGAACACTATACCACACCTGGTGTAGCTGTCAAGCCACATGGTGAGAACTGCCACGGGAAAAGGACCTTAAGAGAGCCGGACTGACCTTCTGCAGCCGTCTTGTCGCCGCCATACTTGTGTCTGGTGGAGCTGGCAGCCCGGCCGCCTCCTCACCTTCCCCGCCAACTTCAAATCTAACATCAAAATTAATACAAAATCGTCTGTAACTAAGATATGAAACTTATAAATGATTATGTACATCGGTATTTTTAATTAATTCTGTTATGTACGGCGTTTCGGCGAAGTCTAGTACTTATATATATGATTTTTAATGATTACACCATATGACTGAAATATGCCGGCATTTGCTCTCGGTAATAATTACAACTATCAGGTCTTATTGTCTTATATTAAGTTTTTACAAGTCAATTATAGGATTTATTACCAAGGATATTTAGTATTTGCAGGTGCAGTATGATGTAAGAGCCAAATGACTATTAATTAATGCGCCAAATGCCAATCTGTGGTATCGATCGACGATCATTTACCTGAATTTACCTGTGGGCCACCATCTCGCTAGTGGCCTCGATGAGGACAGGAAGCCGGTGACTTGTCAAACGTCCCCCATTTGTCCTGATGATTTCATCAAGTTGCATTTTTAAATTAAACAGTGTTTTGGCATTTACAGCTTCGGCAGAAGGTGGTTCCAAGGAGTTTATACCCTACGAGTGAAAAAGCATCTGTTTTCACCTGATTTACCTGAGAGCCACTAACCCTAATGGGCTCGACGAGTACAGGAAGCCTGCGGCTCGTCAAAGGTCCCCCCCCCCCTACTTGCCTTGATGAAAATGCTATGACGGTGTTTTCTGTCCTACACCGAGGTTTGTTAATTGTTGAGCTTAGGAAATGTAGATGTTTTATCTCTCAGAACGTTTGGTAATATGTTTATTGTTTGTGATGTGTGTATATGTATGTATTAACACGATGTACTGAACGGGGTGAGATTAGCTTGAGCTATACCTCATCCCTTTGTGTGTATTTTACCTCAATAAACTTATTTCAATTTCAATTTCAATTGTTGAGCTTGAAACCGTTACTCCTTGTCTGCCTTACATCTGACCTTTTGAAGTTATCCAGATCAATATCCTCCAAATTGTTCTGTATTTTGAACGTTTCGAAGAGATTGTTATTATTATAGATCAACCCTATCATGTCTGGTTTGCATTGTTAGCCCTGTGGCCCTCAACCTGTCCTGGCATGAGTTGGCTTAATTAGTTCTGGAAATATTTTTGTTGCCCGGTGTTGAACATTTTCCAAAGTAGCTATTACTTTCCAATGATCATGAGGCTGCTGGTCAACATACTTTAGCCACGTTATTGTGACTCATCCTACTAGGTCGCATCAGCTGTGGAGTTCAATTGGCTTCCTCTGGTCACCCTCACAGGTGCAGGGAGCGGTGGTATGCATATATATTTATTTAAGCCACCACCGGGGAAGCAACCAGAAAGTCAGCGAGACGAAACAGACCACTGCTGAATTCATCAGAGAAAGAAACCTCGAAAACCGCCAAAAGAACTCCTCAACTATGTAAACAAACTGTCGAATTTTCTCAAAACTAGCACAAGCTCCTTCACCCCACTCGTTTGGGGAGGAGGCAGCCTATGGCCAACCGGCGTCTATTATAACCAACCCCCGACCACTTGGAGATACGGGCTCACCATAGCTCGTGCTACATGGACACTTCGTTCTGAGTAGCTAAATCTGAAACAACAACAACACTTGGAGAGAAGGCACATGAACATCTCCTATGCCAAGTACGACGGGCTCACCATAGCCCCTGCTGCTTAGAACTTTTTGGTTATGAGTGGTTGAATCTAAAACAACAACTTGAGAGGGAGGTCAAGGTGTCACCGGGTCTCACACAAATTTTCGTTTCATTACATTCGATGATGGATTTCTGGGAAAAGCCCCTTGTGGCTCCATGAAGCTAACTACCCGCAGAGAAAGAAAAGAAACGGGCTCTTACCAGGGAGGAGGAAACGCTGTAGGAATCAACATGAAGACACCCAACCGAGAGACATGGCCCAAAGCCACACAAGAGCGCCGAGGAAAAGTAGGTGGCATGAAGGTAAGGGCGCAGAACCACCACCGGACAAAATACATGATGCACCTCCGGCCGAACCTATCAAGCATCAATAACTAAAAGTACCCTTTGGAAACAAAACGACTCGCTCTACGGCAGAAAAGGATGTGCCACACCACCCAACAAGGCTAAATGAACAAAACTTCCGGTTCCAGAGGAGAGCATGAAGCTCACCCACCCGACAACCTGAAGCAAGAGAAACCAAACCAATGACTGAAATAAACAATTCCAAACTGAAGGGGACACCGGAAACTGAGAAGACAGAAACGAAAGAACAAGATCCAAAGACCAAGCAGGCTCAGTCGGTGTTGTACAAGAATGTAAACACTCTTGTATATATAAATAAAATAAAATACAAATTTAAACAAAAATCTGAGCAGGTCGGAGGTGAATCGGTGCACGAGACAGCTTGCGAAACAGAGCCGTGGAAAGATCGACCTGGAATGCAAGTTGCATCGGCTCCACCAGCGCCGATGATACGAGGGGACAATATTCGGCAAGAGATGCTGATCAAGAAAAAACCAGGAGAAAAGAGAACACCTCATGCTCAGAAACTGAAGAACAACAACGAATAGAATAGTGGCAAAAATAGAACCATGACACCTCGTATTGTCACAGCGAAGACGACCACAAGTCGAACACCATCAAAGAAACCACCTGAACGCCATAGTTCAGGTGGTTTCTGAACCACATGAACTATCTGATGGTGATAAATATGGGGTAGAAATATCAGTCGCAAAGAGCAGAGGTCAAACCAGCAGGAGTCAGAATTACTTTCCACCTGTATTTACTATGTGTCTGCAGAATCGAGCTATTAGCACTTGGACCCCACTTTTCTAACCAATTTATTTTTCCTCTATTATATCTACTACACATATTCTCTCTAACACATCCCAAGGAAGCAGCTGCCTAACCCCCCAGGTACCTATTTACTGCTAGTTGAACAGTAAATAGGGTGAAACTGCCCATTTGTTTCTGTCTCTGCCGGAATTCGAACCCGGGCCATTAGGACTAAGACTCCCAGGCGCTATCCACTCAGCCGTGAGGACACACTCCACTCCAGAGATGTAGGACTCCATCCTGGCCAGGACTCTGAGCAACAGCCAGACATGGGGGGTATGGAAGAGGAACAAGAACCCTTCCTTGACCAGTCCAGCCGAAAGGCATCTATATCGTGAGGCCTCAGTCAAGGAATGGCACAATATAGAATAGAAGACACCACACAACGCCACGGTCATGTGGAGCCAGAGCATGGAGTCCAGAGGAATTTGAACCGTCAAAAGTGCATGACAGAGCCGCAGACTCTTGACCCGTACTGTGAGCCCGATGAAGGATAGGAGGCCAACGATCCTGGCCGATACAGTGAGCGCTGATCACAAAGCCCCAACCCAGAGCTGAGGAGTCTGTGGAAAACCTTGAGGGAGGATGAATGTAGACCCGAGATTCAAACCCCAAAATCCCTAAAGAGGCAGCCAGCTACGCAATGTTAGTACCTGCCTCTCGCCTCTTTCTTGGTATTTCCCACATTTGCCTTTTTTTTTTTTGTGAGTTTTGAGAGAACATTTGAATGAGATTGTTCTATAGAAAGATAAATAGGAATAATGGGTATTCAGTGAAAATCTGTGGGATTATTTATTATCATTTAATTGTGAACATATACCTGTACATCACTTTATGTGCAAAACATATTTTATAACTATTAATTCCTCAAAAGATAAATACAAGTAGGATGATGAACAAATAATCATATTACAAAAATAATAATACATTTATCAGAATTTATTGCTACAAATTATGAAAAAGTGACCTTTATATCATTAATAACATTTAATATATCTGTACCTGGATATTGTCTTTAACAACTCAATAGTTTAGTATCACAGATGAAGACCACTGTGAAAAGACAATGTTTTTAAATTAATACACTTCTCATATTAGCTATATTTTAAAATTAATTAATCGTAACAACATTCTGATTATCAGACTCCCCCATTTTCATAAGGTGGGAAAGCAACAACCCAAACAAAAATACAGATAAATGCAGATAGAGAGGGGTTAAAATGTTCATCCATTCACCTCAAGTTAAACACAGCATACGTACATAACACATCACAGTATGTACACAGCATCAGGTACAATCGGTACTATCATTTCTAGTGAAATATCCACTGCAGTATCAAACTTTCTGGAGGGGCCTGTAGCAGCCACTTAAATTATCCCGCAAGAGTTCCACATACAGTACTACAAATAACATCAGCTACATATTCCCTGGTATTCCACAAAATGCTAATAACATCCAACAGATACTAGGCACATTTTCTATCAATCAATTTATGAGCAACCTGGGTCAGCAACAGTCAGGTGGACGGGAATATAAGGCTGCCAAAATCACAATATCGGCAGTCACTCACCAGGTAGCAACCAGCAGCATCAACACTATGGTCTTACCATGAACCATCGTCTTTCCAAACGCCACCATCTTCAGTATCATCAGAATCTTGCAACTCATCATGATTCCATTGTACTGTACCATTAAAAAACAAACCACTGTAACTAAACTATACGAATATACATTTAAAACAACCATACTGTGTGTAACAAGCATAGTACCAAAGTAACAAGCATTACAGGTGAAACAATGGCTCCCTGAAGCTAGCTCACCAAGGTAGCTCCCCATTACCGAGTCACATCAGCTTTATGAATCTCATATGACCTACTGGGGACCTTAGCCAGACCCTGGCTTCCTCACAGAGGCATAGCGATCAGGGGATTGCTACGATCTCCCTCACCAAGAAAACATCCAGAAAGTAAGAGAAGCAATACAGACAACTTCAAGTTACACAGACAGCAAAGCAACATAAAGAAGAATTCTTCTTTATTGATAAAGAAGAATTCTTGAAACCTGGAACCTCAAAAACAAGAGGTTATGGATATAAGCTAACTAAACAAAGCTGTCAAAAGAATATTAGACAAAGTTCACTTTTGCAAACAGAGTGGAAGACAGTTGGAATAAGTTAAGCGAGAAGGTGGTGGAGACGAAAACCCTCAGTACAGGTAGTTTCAAAGCGTTATATGACTGTGTGTGGGAAAGACGACACCACAAGTATAGCTCTCTTTCTGTAACTATACCTAAATACTGTAATTGCAGTACTTAAGTACAGTATCCAGTACAACCTTATGCTTAAACTCTGTACACTTCATATTGTAAATCTGGAACAATTCCAACTTTGCTATTTATATTGCCCAAGATGCTGTTACAAATATAATTTAAGTTTTCCTAACTCATTTTAAAACTGTGGTGCCTGGATTAAGTAAAAATTAAAATGTCCTTATTTAAGAAAAAAAATTTTCCTTATTTCCTAATCTCCCTCCAAAACAGCAAAAATGCCAACACTCATCCCATTCCTTGTCTACACTAATCATTAATTATCTTTACAGAAAATTTTAGATTGCAACCTATTGCAAATCAGTGCAGTACACAGATTAACAGAATGGCTAATGAGGTATATCTTGGCATTTAACTTTGTACCCTGATTATCTCCACGGCTTATCAGAGCGTGTGCTTTTTCGGGGTTTGAGTTGTCGATTTACTTTGAGTCTCCCAGCTCCTTCATGATGCATATACTGTAAATATGGTCCTTCTCCTGTAAAGATAATAAATAAATAAATAAATAAATAAATAAATAAATAAATAAATAAATAAATAAATAATAAGAAATAAAGATTCCTCTTGATGGGAAGTCCTAATAGTAATAATAGAGAAACTTATTACAATACTTTAGTTTTTGAATGAAGGTGAAGGAAAGACTAAATACATGTGTAGTTGTAAACTGTAATTTAAACCAAATTTTCGGATGAAATCTACATCCTTTATTAAGATGTTATTAATTAAACAATGTTGTTGATAAAGGATGTAGGTTTCATCCAAAAATTTGGTTTAAATTATACAATTATACATGTATTGGGTCCTTCCTTCACCTTCAATGATATAATAATATAATTACCAGAGGAAAGCACTAAGCCAGCATGACTTTATAGTACAATACAGGTACATGGATGGGTTATGAAGACAAGGATCAGGGATAGGATGCAGGGAAGGAACAGTACCAAGTCACTAGGAGCATCAGGGATCAAATGCCAACCCACAAGAAGCAGAGCAATCACTGTAATGGCTAGCCCAAGTGGGTTAATAGTAATATAAATTATAACAAATTCCGAAGAAAAAGATACGGCATTGAGAGAAATGAAACGCTCCTTTCTGAGCAGGTCAAGCGGGTCATTCTGTTCTTACCCGAGCAAAAAGCCAAGTGATCGTTCCACAATTCAAGTCCCCTGACAGGCTCTAAAGGACTTCTTCCCCCACTATGAATATGATTTTTTGCAAATGGTCTTGCCATGTAGTTAGTGGGAAGTTGACAGTGGAGAGTCTTACCCAGTCCACCTCTGAGTGATCGCTCACTACGAGACCATCATGAAATAATTTACTCAAGAACCCCACTACAATCAATAACTGGAGTCAGCAAATCAGTGCATGGGGTTTTTGGTAACTACTGGTTAGTAACTAGCTGCAACACCAACAGCAGCTAAACATTACCACCACTCACCACAAAGGAATTGGAGGAGACAGCAGCTCCCTACTGTAGAGCCAACATAGAAAATACAAGACCTTACATGTGGGACCTAACAATATGCATTTGTTACCATACTGATAGCACTGCCTTGCAAGCAAGTATCTTTGGACAAATATAAATATCCAATTGCAGGGTCTCAAAATGCCTATCATTATACAGTATATGTTAAAAAGGAAGGAAGAGAAGGCGCGAATAGAGCCAAGGAGGAATTCATCATCACCTACAATTTTGGGTCCATAAACACCAGTCAGGACATCTACAGGGCATCCAACACGGCACATAACCTAAGCAGCTATAAATGAGCAAAACAAACCCATAAAGTGGAAGCCGTCTTTCTCTAACCAAAACAAGCAAAAACTAACACATAAAGCAGAAAGACGAGCCACATGGGGAGAGAAAACCCCACAGGACTCAGGGTCAAAGGTTATCGCCAACCCAACAGGTAGCATGGTGGATGCAGAACAAGTAATCGTTCTTGTGTGACACCGACGTTGATTAACCCTCAAACTCACACAAGGCAACAGCAGGTTCAAGGGGGATATCCATGGGACCACCAGACCTGCAGAAGATTGCCAGGGCCTGAAGTGTAAGCCAAACAGGACACCCAGGCACTATGCCAGACCTAAAAGTAAGCCGATACAATCTGTGTTACAAAGCTGTGTTGCTGCTACACCAACAGCCACTAAACATTGGTACCAGCCACCACAAAGGAGTTGGAGGAGACAGACAGCCCTTCCACCAGCACACCTCGGCATGCTGAAAGGAAGCCTGTGAACCACCAATGTGCCCCACCAGCCAAAACCACTTTCGACCCAGGTTAAGACAGAGTCATCACCAAACACCTGACTCCCCATGGACGAGGGCCCCCACAAGTGAGGAGGACCACTAAAGGAGTGACCCCTGAACAATCCAGAGAAGACAACTCTGGCAATGCAAGGGCAGTGCTAGGGAGTACATGTAGTCCCAAGTGCACTATATGCCAGGCTCACGCTACACTATAGTGCACAAGAAAAGCTACCAAGGGCAAAGACTCAAAACACTTAGCCGAAAAGTGGAGCCTGCACAGCAGAGAGGCGACTGGGAATCACTACAGCAGTCAAGTGACCTTGACTGCATCAGCATAAGAACTGACAGCTCAGACCCTGGAGGGGAGGGGAGGGGGGGGGTAAGTTTCTTCCCTCCCCTCCCCTCAAATGAATGGAGCATATGAGCATACGCTAGTTTTGGGAAATTCGGTTGTTTGTTTACAAAGTTGGGGAGTTCATTACGTGAGATGTGAGGCTTCAGTCTCTTTTGAACCCAGCAGACTTTTTTTTTTTGACTCGCCAACTATTTGGGTGTCTTTCCTGTTGAGGTGGCAGAAATGTCACCGCTCCCTATGCCTCTGTGATGGAGGCCAGGTTCTGGCTGTGGTCTCTGGTAGGCCTGAGAACTCCATGGCTGATGTGACCTGATAGATGGGAACCATCTCAGTGTATAGCTTCAGGGAGCCACAAGAAGTCAGCAGTTGTCTGTTCATGTACCCACCTGAGTCTACCTTTCCCAAAATTTTGC
Organism: Procambarus virginalis; assembly: GCA_020271785.1. NCBI lineage: Eukaryota > Metazoa > Arthropoda > Malacostraca > Decapoda > Cambaridae > Procambarus > Procambarus virginalis. The sequence continues at coordinate 24,347,308 of WNGS01165751.1, read as the reverse complement.
CTGGGTCTAATGTATTTTCAAAAAGTGAATGTAATTTTCCTGAAGCCCTGATGTGTAGAGGTGAGTGACATACCCTCCCTCCAAATTCAATAGAAATTAGCAATATACCCTTAACTGTCATCAAGATGGAACTCATAAACCTGTTTGTAATAGTCCATCATCAGCATGACTGCAAGTCTTTCACTAAGCTGCAAAGTGCAAGCATCAACAGCATGATGCTCAGGTCTACCGGGAGTGGCGATCCTTGGAACCCAAAGGTAGTCAATATATTGATAGCAAAAACTTCATGAACTATCTAAGAACTGTTGAAAAGTCTGGTAGAAATTCAACATTAAGTTGCACTGGGAAATAATGCTCTCATGCACATGCAGAAAAAATGTACCACATAATAATAATAATAGAGATGATATGTTGCCTTAAATATTGGAAAACTTTTTAGTACCTGCTTATATTTTAGAAGTTGTAAGCTTCTAAAATAAAAGAAAAGCTTCTTGTTGTAAGCACAGCATAAGTCACAATAACACGCCTAAAACAAATAACTCAACCAACACATCTGAAATCAAGTGAAAGTGATGATGTTTTGGTCCGTCCTGGACCCTTACTAAGTTATGATATCACTTGACTCAAGTTCATTATGCACTGATGAAAGAACACTTCCTCTGAAATGAAGTGCTCTTTTACTTCATTTCAAATATGTGGGTTGGGTTATTTATTTGTCTTGTTGTATATACCATATATAAGTACTGTACATTTAAATATAAATATAAAAAACAACAAACCTGGTGAAAATAATTTATAGATTGGCTCTGGAAGATACATCTCTGGCATAATGACTGCATTTACTCGAGTGGTGACCTCTTGAGGTTGGAGGGAAGTCAAGATATTCAGTTCTTGAGTTAAGGGATTAATGCTGCTAATAATTCCCCAGCCAATCAACTCTCCAAATCCTGTGTCTTCTGCCAGCTGCTTTGGATGGTTTGGACTTTGAGTGTACACATTATCATGACTGACTTGGCATAGAGCAACAAGCTGTGCATTCATTACCTGCAATATACATTCTCTTCGTATTTGGTGATTGCACACATGAAGGGCCACACTTGGCCATGGCAACTTAACTAAATTGGATGCATTATTTTTGGTTACACCTTTGTCTCCTTGTGGCTGGTCTATAAAGCGGCCCACATGAGTCATTATAGCCAGGTCTCGCAACACTTTAGGATTAAAGGAGTGGGGAGTATTGTGCATTCTTACTGCTGATGGCATGACGAACAGCCTGTAGTATAGCTCCAACTCATTAGTCTTGGTGACAATTCCACCATTTGCAACTGAAACGTCTTTACTATGTAGCTCAAAGGGAAAATTAATCTTTTTACGAGTGCTCTGTATTTGAACAACATGTGTTGGTTTAATGATTCGCAGAACGTCGAGCATAATGCTCAGACCTGTGCCTTGGGTCCATCCCATGGTATTAATAATTAAAGGTAATGATGATTGCTCTTGGCTAAGCTGATTCAGATACTGTACAGCAGCTATGTACCTGTGAAGCATAAACTGTGGATTTGTTCCACCAACTAACACCTGTTTCACATACGAAGCATAGTTCTCTATGCAACGAGTGTATGCTGGTCCAAGAAGTGGCTTTGTTATTCGAACCAATGACACACACGAGGGTAGCGAAAGCTCCGACTGTCCAAGATCAAGATCAAGGCACATAATTCCCATATCTGGCTTATTACTCAGCAAGCTGTTGATGATGTATTTAAAGAAGGTGGATTTGCCAACACTTTTTCCTCCACACACCACCACTCGAGGCACTGTGGAAAAAAGATAAGTAAACCTAAATTATTTACATTTAAGAAATATATACTGTACAGTATTCTGAAAAGTGGTACTAAGGTATTGTAGGATTTTGCCTGCCTGTCTGTCTGTCTGGTTCAAAAGTGGATAATTTTCTGGAAAAACTTTGCCATATCTGGACAGACATTTTGTTAACCGGAGATTAGGTTACATAAATTTTCAAATACTGTACTACACATTTCAAGATTTACATTATCTAACGAAGTTAAATTACAACAAGGTAAACCGAAGTTTCCATTTTAAATCATATTTTTCATATATATTGTAGTGTGTGGAAGTTTTAATTATGTTGGTTGTTGTACAAAAAATTGAAATAATAGTCATTTTTGGATTTCCCTGGTAAGAGGGTCCTTTCCATATAGACTGGATAAGTGAGCTTAGACAGTACATGGCAAGATTGTGGGAGAGGCTACTGAGATGGTCCGATTAGTTTAAACAAATCAATGATGAATCCCAGTTCTAACCTTCATCATCATTTTACAATACATATTTTAGAAATGTTTGAAAATCATCTTTGCAGTTGTGAAACAAATCAACATTCAGGAAAAGGAAATGTGGACAATGTTTCAATAAGCCATGGACCATTACTAAGTTGCAGGTCAACTTAACCATTAAGTTATTGGCAATTTCATAATGATCAAGGGCAGATAAAAATACTGCATACACATTTTCTTCTCAATGGGAAGTTCCTACAGATTCATCTCACAGTACAGTATTATACATTTTATACTATCATATGCATTATCAATGTATATAAATAGTATTACATCATGTACAAAAAAGCAACAATCTTACCATTGCCACAAGTCCAACAAGAACTGATTGCGTCCACCACATCATGCCAAAGAGATTCCTCTCTTGTAAGGAAATAATTCTTCCAATTTAATTTTGTTACAGGAGTTGCTCCAACATCACACCAGGGCTTGAGCCTCTCTCGGCACTCAAACAGACGGCCCCAGCCAAGCCGCGACAAAAATCTTGCAAATGGTGGAAAGCAACACTGTACCTCTAATATCAACAATGGTCCTCCCTGTAAAATGATTCTGTAGCTGAGTTTTTAATTAAAATAAAGTTGTGAAGAAATCCTACACTATCTTGTAGTTGTGAAGAAATCCTATACTATCTCATAAAAATCTAAACTGTAACCACTGTATAACAATATACAGTATATGGAAGAATCTATATACATATATACATATATAACAACACACCTATCCTAACATCACACCCATCCTTACAACTCTCCTCCTTTTCTATTCACTCACTAAATCTCTCCTTGTTCTTGACCTCCCTCTTTCTCTCCTCAGATTCCCCCAAACTGTACACTTCTTCAGCAACCTGCCATAACCCATTCATTACATGTACACCTGTGACATTCTCTACATCTAACTACCATTAACTGTTAATTTGATATATATCTTTGGTACATATAAATGGTGAGAGATATAACTTTGGTCTCTCAGGATGGGTCTATCCCCTGGCTGTAGTGGTGGTTTTACAGGGTGGGTCTACCGTGGGTGTAGTGGTAGTCTTATATCATTATGGATATAATATGAAAGTGTGTATCTTCGGTACACTCTTACAAAAACAACATGTAGCCAGTGAGAGACAATAATGAAGCTGAAAATTAGACACCCAACCCACACATCTGAAAATAACGGAATTGACAACATTTTGGTCCACCCTGGACCATTATCGAGTTGTATAAAGTGTTTGAGAAAGTCAATATGTAAAATAAGAATTTGAGGTGAACCTTACCTTACCTTGAAAGATGAGAATGTTAAAATATATTATAGGGGGTTGAAGTATACCATAGAATGCAAGTTAAAAGACATGAAAGAATCATATCCTTGGCATTATTAGAATGTAAAAGCATATTCTAACATATTACAGTAATTCCTGATACCTGTAACTTGTTGTAAGGAATAGGACAGCACAACAACAACAAGGAGGGAGGGAGTAAGAGAGAGAACAGAGGGGACCAGAGTAGGTGAATGTGATGGTGGAGACTTGGTAAAGTGTTGGTCAAGGTGGGTTAAGCAAAAATAAACAAGGCAATAAAAATCTATTCCTCCTGGGTAAACCTAACTATAAAAAACAAATATTTTGAAGAAGCAATTACCTGATTGCTGAAGACATCTTGGAGCCAACTAGTAGGCACTCTAGTGTCCTGAAGGTTGCTATCTATCATTCCAATGTTGCCAGCACGTACTGCACTGATCCCAAGTAAGGCACCGGAAGAAAGAGAATATATTGTCTGCATTTCTTTTTCCTTAAGTGTGTAGCCTAGCACTTTAGCATCGCCAAGTAATGGACAAATTCGGACTAGCCCATGAATATAGATGGTAGATCCGGGGGCAATAGCTGCCACAAGGGTATCTCTACTAATTGCAATAACATCCACAACCTCTCCTATGAACTCATGATACTCTGTTAATTCTTTTATAACATTTTTCCTATTAGCTACATTCCTTCTTTGTAAACTCTCAGATCCTTCACTAAAGTTTTCTGTTTTGTACTAGCATTTTCATCATTTATGGATCTGCTGTTCATTTGATCTTCCCCATCAGAGTCCTGCCAGGTATTTAGAGATGGGAAGGAATTAGATGTATCCGAATAATGCCCCAAATCCTGGTTTTCATCACTGTCTCTAGCCACGTGAAATGGAATCTCTTCAACACTGTTCAGAACATTCATTGAAGATCCAGCTTGGCACAACTCTCCTACTATATTTTTCCTCTTCAGGTCAGAATTTTCCATTAACTGTAGAGCAAATGATTCTGTGACTTTTTTAATTTGATTTTTCTTTGATACTTTGTTTAAACTACTGATATTTCCTTTTTTAGATTTCTTAAGTTTGGAAACTGATACTACCAACACTTTTTTAATTTTCTTTGTCTTCTTTATGCCAGACTTAGGGATATCAGACACCATGTTCTTTTTCTTGGGTTTCTTCTTGCGCATACGAGGAAACCCCTTACAGGCTTCCGGCATGGTTAAGTCTGCAGATGTACCTTCCTTATCTCATATGTTTAACATCTCTCGCTAGCTTCTTAAATGTATTTCCTTCAGACTTGGGATTATCAACTGCACCTGCAAGCTGTTGGGGTTCACATGTTGAAACACTCTTCTTCCTTTTCCTGAAGACACCAATTACATATTAGACAAACATCCGATCACAGAAAAATACGTACAGTACTACTTATACTCAATGTCCCCATAGGGAAAGGGGTCTTACTTATGCCATAACAAAGTTTCAAATACTGTACAGTATATCTACTTACATGCCCACATTAAACTTCAGAATGGTAGTTTCAGCAAATTCTTCTGATAACCCAAAACCTCCAATACTTTTGTGTATTCTTCCACAAGGACACCTTTTACATTGGCATTTCATCTACAATCATCCATCTTATATTCTACTGTGCAATTAGTTAAGGAAAACTGTGTATGATCAGTTTATGACTAAGTCAAATTTGCAAACTGTTGCATTCCCTCTCAAACTAGAGAAGGGCACAAGCAAAAACCAAAAAACCTTCAAAGCAGACTTACAAGGCCCATCTAGAGCAGAAAGCAGACTCTTACAATACCCATCTAGCTTACTCCACTATCTCTGCTCTCAAAGAAACTTTCACTAGTCTGAATAATATCTACAGACAATTAAATTCACAATAGTCGTATATCATAAACAACACTACCCTTAGCAAACTGCCAGTAATAAGCAATGTGCAAATGACTCATAACTCTGCAGAGAGCAATACCCTACTTGTGCACAATATTTTTAACAAGTGTAATAAATGCAATGACAAAGCTGATGTTACCGATGGCATAAAACTGGTACATCTTGGACTCTGTTCCAGGTACATGTTACACCCACATTTTTTAGGGCATCTTGGATCAAGGTTCAAGTTAATCTTCAGCCAAGGTTTGAATAAATCTTGGACCTGGGTTCCTGTACACCTTGGACCTGGGTTCACACACACCTTGGACCTGGGATTATGTACACCGTGGACCTGGAATCACGTACACCTTGGACCTGGATCACATACACCTTGGACCTGGGTTCATGTAAACTGGCCTGAGTTCAAATATGTTTTGGATCTGGGTGAAATGGGATGTTAAAATCTGTGACATCCCATTTCATTCTCTTAAACACCAGAATCTTACTTTTTCATATACTGACCCCCAACTTCTTTCTTGTTCAGACTCAAAGTCATTCACAATCTTTTGCAGTTTCCTTCTCACTCTGAGCAAAAGACACCATATCATCTGCATATAACTATATCAATAACAACAATTTATCCTATCACAGTCTACTTCCACTACCATTCTTGATGTTACCTATTTAATCCATCCATATACTGTACATACATACATACATACATACATAATGCCACATAATTCCCCAGCAGAGCAGAGGAAGCTGCCTCTTCCTTCTCACCTCCACTGTTCTTCACTCTGCATACCGCGTATTATGACCGGTATGGAGTTAACCCAGATGAATGTCTGGACACCACCACCAGTACACTCTCCACCGAGCCCGAGAGCTACGTTCCTTGTTACGTGTAGGTAACCTCCTGTTATGCCGCCTGCTCATCGTTCCAAGCCTCGGTGACAAAGGATGTGACGTCACCATCAGGGGTATAAATACCCATGACCTCGGTCACCTCAGCAGCCTCTCACCAGGTGCTCAGGGAATCAATATTGCAGCCTCGGCACGTCACTTGCCTCCAGCTTCTTCGTATGCAGGTTTAAGTGTTTTTATGTAAATACTTTCAGTATCACCCTTATTTTTTGTGTTAAAGCAAGTTTGTATATATATTATATATATATATATATATATATATATATATATATATATATATATATATAAATACATATATATATATATATATATATATATATATATATATATATATATATATATATATATTATATATATATATATATATATATATATATATATATATATGTCTAATTATTATTTCTCACGTGTGCTAGCCAAGTACAGTACTGTATGTCAACTCAGAGTGTTGTATATTTTTCATGTTGTGTTCATTTTTATATTAAAGTAAATAGTCATAATTTTTCGCTTGAGTATTCCTTCACTCCTGTGCAATTTTCACACTGAAAAGGCCAATGCGGCATTTGTTTTTTGTTACTGCAAAGTGCGTGCCACATTCCATCTGCCTAGTATAGCCGCACTACTGAGTCACGTCACCAATACATACAAACACAGTGTAGTAAAGAGATATGAAGACATAATGCAACCCTGTCTTACATCCACCCAAACATTAAATTCTTTTCTATTTGTGCTCCTACTTTCACACATGCTCTGTTATTTATATAGAAGGATTTTGCTGTCATTAATAGATTCCCCTCCCTCCCACCCATGGATTTTGAAAACCTCTTACAATGCTTCAATATCTTCAGAAATGTGTTTTTGACTACTGAACTGAAAATTTATATATATTTTATAAAATGAATGTTGAAAAAATAGTTCCATATAACTTTATGCATTTGTTCATGCAACATTACCTTCTATAGTCTAATCTTGAGTTCATACTTTTAGTGTATAGAACATGAAATCAGCAAAATATAGAAATTCAAAACCATTCCAGTTATTTTAGGAATTCTATCAATTACTATACAAACATTTTTACAGGCTTTGGAGAGTTAGAAGGTGCTGTCTTTGAATTCTTCTCACTCCTTTTAATCTTGTCCTGGATAAGCTTCTGGGAAAACATCTTTTTGGTTACTGACCTCTACAGTGCCTGTAGAAAAAAAACAGGGTTGAATATAATGAAATATCATTTTCTGGGTGAGCTCCCAGTGCCTCACTGAAGCTACTATTATAGATAGTACCATCTACTGAGTCAAATCAGCCGCTGCACTATATCTGGCTTACTGGGGACCAAGAGCCAGAACCTGGCCCCCCTCACAAAGACACAGGGAGTAAAGGCATTTATCTATTTATTTATATCACCATTGGGAAAGGCACCCAGAAAGCCAGCAAGAAAACAAACCACAGCTAGCTAAAGAAGAGACTGTATATCCTCATGAACTGCCAGAACTTCTCAACAAGGTAAACAATCAAAAAGATCTGAAGTAAGCACCAGCTCATTTGTCCCACCTCCTTCCCTCATTCTCATTTGGGGAAGAGAAGAAAGGTAGCACATGGTAAGCCAGTAGTACAGCCCTCAGTTCCAGAGTATACGTGACAACCCAGGCCAAAGTGCTCACAAAATGCTGGGTGAGAGTCTTATCACTGTCTTTTTACTACATAAAAATTGTAATGGGAATGGACAAAATTGGTAAAGAAGAATTTTTTAAACTTGCACCTTCAAGAACGTGAGGTAATAGATATAAGCTAACTAAACAAGGCAACTGAAAAAATATTAGCAAGTTCAATTTTGCAGAGTGGTAAGCAGTTGGAACAAGTGAAGTGAGGTGGTTGAGGTCAACGAATTGTATGACAAAGTGCTGGGAAGATGGGACACCACGTGAAGCTCTCATCCGGTAACCACACCTGAGTTTACCTGAGTTTACCTGAGAGCCACTAACACTTAGTGGCCTCGTTACACTTTGGCATTACAAAATATTGAGGCTAGTGTCAACATTACAGACTAGAAGCACAATTAGTCACAAACCTCAAATCACTAAATCGTTAAAACCTTATAGTTGACATTGACTGTCGTACCGTCTTGTAGCAGTGTAATATATACTGTATCAACCACGTTAAACCTTCGTCAGGTGTTGGTGTATGAGCGACGAGGACGAGGGCTGGGAGACGGGCGCACGAGGTCTGCGTGTTTACACAAGTGGTGTAATTATTGAGCCAGAGGAGCCACTCGCGGCCTCCCGCACACCACGGCCGCTGGTGCTGCCATCTCTTGTCTGCACTCCTAACCGGGGTTGCCAGATCCAAATTACTGAAAGTAGAGAGCTGACGGTCAAAAAGTAGCGAATTTGTAATAAGAGTAGCCCAATTTTTTGTTTAGTGACTGATATGGGTATATATATATTTATATTTTAACCTAAAAGGGGTACAACCTCTGGTGCAAGTGTAGGGACCCATAGCTTCAGAGAAGAAAATAAAGAGTACCCAGAGAAGACCTTGTAGATCCTCACTGAACACTTTGATATTTTCTGCTCCTACCTCCCCTATTCTTTTAGTATGTGTGTATATATATCTAACTTTATTTTAAAAGTTCATTACACAAAGAGGGTAATGCACAACCTGAAGCCCAAGTAACACCCCTGGAGCCCGACCAGTTGTGTAACCAGAGCCTGACCAGTTGTGTAACCGGAACCTGACCAGTTGTGTAACCGGACCCCGACCAGTTGTGTAACCAAAGCCCGATCAGTTGTGTAACCGGACCCCGACCCGTTGTGTAACCGCAAGCCTATAGCATGAATGAATCGAACAAACAACATCCGAAGCACAAACATACACGAACTGAAGTCCAACTATGCACAACCCAAAGCCCAAGTGATATCCCCGAAGCCCGACCAGTTATGTAAACAGAACCCGACCAGTTGTGTAACCAGACCTAGACCAGTTGTGCAACCGTAAGCCTAGCAAGTATACATCTCATCCAACCCCCAACAAGCTAAACAGTCCCAAAGCACAACCAAACTCCATTCCTAGCTCGACCAAACAAAAATCTCCTTAGCTCTACCTAAAACCCTCCACTTGCCCTAGAAACCAACTATGGAGCCATAGGAAACATAAACATAAGAGCCCTAGCAAACAAACCTGGAGCACTAGTACACAAATAACCACTGGAGCACAACCATGTACAAACCAGAGCACAACCATGCACAACCCAAAGCACAACAAGTCACACCCCTGGAGTAATGTAATCGAAACCCGAAAAGTTGTGTAACCGGAGCCCAACCAGTTGTCTAACCGCAAGCCTAGCATGAACAAACCAAACAAACAATCTGTGGATCACAACCATGCACGAACCGAAGCCCGACCATTCACAACCCAAACCGCAAGTGACATCCCCGGAGCCTGACCAGTTATTTAACCGGAGCCCGACCAGTTATTTAACCGGAGCCCGACCAGTTGTGTAACCGAAGCTCGACCAGTTGTGCAACCGTAAACTAAACAATGTAATGTATGAAGTATACACTGAATAATATAATGCTAAACAAGCACTGTCAAAGTCAAACTTGCAAGTAGTAATCCCAAAGAAAAATCCACATCCTCATCATGCACTATGTTAATAGTTAACAGCATAATTTTGAGACCTTCTAAATATATCGAGTCATCAAGAGGATACCAAATTTTGAAGATACAACTCTGTACTGAATAGCAAGAGAAAGGTTAGCAAAAGTGCATCGAGGGCACGACCCCCAAAATGGGAGGAAAACTATTGAGAAAGACAGTAAGGAAGCATGCCTGTTATAGGCTCACCACCCTGTCTTAGGGCAACGACTGACCTTTCCTCAGGAAACAACCCTCAACGTCCGCATACAGTACTGTACCTATTTTACTGCAAGGCGAACAGTGGCATCACACGAAAGGAAATGTGTGCAACTATGTTTGTCGTGGCCATAGAATCAACACCCGGGTCATTTGGTTGTGAGCAGCAGGTTGAACACTGTGCTACAGGACCCATTGCAAGTTAATTTTTTACAGTAATAACATTAGAAAATATAATACCGACAGATATCCATGTCCACTGGGAATACAGTATATTGAAACTTTATATCTGTATATACCACTTTTTACCTCTCCTCTGCCTGTACAATGGCAAGATAATCGTCGTCATTGTCTGCTCAAGTATTTATTTACAAGTGACTCATTCTCAACTATCTATCCATACCTGTAAAATTCTATCACTCATTCTTTGAGAAAATTTCATATGAATCTACTTCCAGGAGCCGATTTAGGTACAGTACTCTCTCACTATATTTAGGTACAGTATAGTGGAAAATGAAAGAACAAAAAATAACCTTTAATATTTAATAGTGATCGTAATTTGATATATTTTCCTTTATTAAATAATACTGTCATCCTCCTGGTGGGTGCCACCTGACCCGTGGGCAACAGTAGTGATCATACTTGTCACAACAATTTAGACATCCCTATAAATCCACCTCACATACAAATACATGTACTGTATGTACATACATACAGTATCATACATGGAATGTTCAATTTAATTGGGCCACAATATTCAGTAAGTATTTATATTAAAGTATATTATGTAATGTTTGCATTTCAACAAAATCTCTAGTGTTCTCCATAATTATTTTAATATATCTGGTACTATGTTCAACTATCACTTTGGAAAAAGAGAAATAATAATAATTCTAAATAATAAATATAATAATAAATATTTATTGGAATTACAGATACTAGAATAAACAAATAAAATAATTATCACAAGTCAGGAAAGCTATTTAGTACAATCTGTAATAATAAATTATTGCTAAACATTAAAAAAAAACTGCTGGATAAACATGACAGTAAACCCACATACAGTGAAGGTAGCTGTGGGAGTACTTGTTCAAGCACACATTAACCCACACATCACACCACCACAACAGTGAAGGTAGCTGTGGGAGTACTTGTTCCAGCACACATTAACCCACACATCACACCACCACAACAGTGAAGGTAGCTGTGCGAGTACTGGTGCCAGCACACACTAACCCACACATCACACCACAACAGTGAAGGTAGCTGTGCGAGTACTGGTGCCAGAACACACTAACCCACACATCACACCACCACAACAGTGAAGGTAGCTGTGCAAGTACTGGTGCCAGAACACACTAACCCACACATCACACCACCACAACAGTGAAGGTTGCTGTGTGAGTACTGGTGCCAGCACACACTAACCCTACATCACACCACCACAACAGTGAAGGTTGCTGTGCAAGTACTGGTGCCAGCACACACTAACCCACACATCACACCACCACAACAGTGAAGGTAGCTGTGGGAGTACTGGTGCCAGAACACACTAACCCACACATCACACCACCACAACAGTGAAGGTTGCTGTGCAAGTACTGGTGCCAGCACACACTAACCCATACATCACACCACCACAACAGTGAAGGTTGCTGTGCAAGTACTGGTGCCAGAACACACTAACCCACACATCAAAACACCACAAGAGTTCAAAATCCAGAAAACCGGTTGACCACACAGTATTACAATAGAGTACAGTATATCACTAATTGCCATGTTGGTTTCATTCTTCATTGTTAAAGCTTTAACTAAATAATATTTAACAAGGTAAAAAAAGCACTAAATATTGATCCACATTAAATAAAACACCTTTTAGGATCTTGAATAAACAAATTCTTTGTATATACAATATACTGTACCACTTAATTTGTATCTTGATGTACAAAATACATTATATTGTACCAGTTAATTTGTGCAAGAAAAAACTCTTCACACCATTGTAATTTTAATTTCCTAAAATTCATATTTAATCCAAAGCATACAAATGAATACAGTATATAAAAACATGACACATTAAAGACAATCTGGATGAATAAATGAACAATAAATAATATTTTTAGGAAAAATAATAACACGCTTCAGAAGCAAGTGTCCAAGGACAACTAACACATGGTCATAGATACAATACAAAAATTTATCCAGCTACTGCTTTTGTTGTGTTTGCAGTGTTCTTTTCATTAACATTAGAAATTTTCTGCTTTTCTTGTACAACAGCAACACCTTTATCAGCTTTATTATCCTTAACCTTATCTTTATCTGGATCAGCAATATCCCTCACTGATTTTTTTATAGTTTCTTTGTCTACATCTGACTTCTTGCCAGTAGCACCTGTACCCATTTTTGCAGAGTTCAAAGTACTTTTATCTTCCTTGTCTACATTGGCTGGCTGTCCCGTTTCATTTCGCTTGGGTGATGGCTGAAGAATAGACGAGTTGCCACTACTAACATTAATCGGTGCTCCAGCCACTTTTGCTGTTGGAGCAGTGAAGAAATACAGCTGAAAGGAAAATCAAGTACAGTATTTATATAATTATAGATATAGTGTATGTGCTTGTGTGTATTAACCCACACAAGTATTCTATTTCAAATGAAATTTCAGACATCCTTATATACAGAAATTTTAGTAGATACAGTATATGCAAAAGGCAAACATAGTACTAGTCTACAAAAATGGTAGCAGAGAAGACCCATTCATTTATAGATTACATACTGCTGACAAGTGTGGTAGTCAAAACACTAGAAAAAATAGTTAAAATTAATGGGTAGAATATCTGCAGAGAAATGATACAATAACACAGACAATATGGCTTTCGAACAGGAAGATCCTGTGTAACAAATCAATTTAATTTGTCCATGTGTTGCCTGGCAGTGGACTATATACATTTATGATTATTAGTTTATCATCCTGATTTGCAGATCTCCCATGCTATATATCAACTTCTCGTGGATTGGCAATTATTATTTCATTTACCGTTAGGTGTTCTTTCACCAGCACAGCAACCCCACCGCCTTTCCTAAGTTTTCTGTCCCGTCTCCAAACCATATGCCCCTTGGGAATGTGACCCCATTTAAAATATCATCTTCAAGTTTCATCTTGAAGACGAAGGCATTAAAGAACTCTGGCAAAGAAAAAGTTTAAGGGGTGGTTCTGGATAGTAGACTGTCACCACATAAAGGATATTGTGCAAAGAGCATATGCTATGCTTTCCAACTTTTAAATAAGTACATGGATGACGAAATATTAAGAAACTATTCATGACTTATGTGAGACCAAAATTAGAATATGCAGTGGTTGTATGGTGCTCCTATCTCAAGAAGCACACCAATAAACTGGAAAGGGTGCAAAGACATGTTACGAAATGGCTTCTGGAACCTAAAAACGAGCTACAAGTGGAGGATAAGTGTTAAACATGCCAAAAAAGCAAAAGGTCATAGATTCAAGCGAAGGAACAAAGATGCCAAAACTGTCAGTAGTTTCAAGTGTCAAACGACAGTACAGTACTGGGAAGACAGAACACCACAATCATAGCTCTCATCCTCTAACTACACTTAGATAATTACTAAGATCAGTAGAACAAGGGGGCACATTTTTAATCAATAGATAAATGTATAGGAAGTATCCCTACCAGGTTTTGGCACACTACCTTCCATAAGAAAGCAGGGTGCCAAAACCACTGGTAGTTTCAAAACTTTGTATAACAAAATTTATAAATTCTGTTGGTTGTGTAGATAGGGTATGTATGTAGGTAATATTTATTGGCTCTGTGGATGAGCAATGTGGGTGGCAGTGTTGGTTGTGTGGGTGAGGTATGCAGGTGGCGAGTGGCAGTGTTGGTTGTGTGGGTAGGGTATGCAGGTGGCAAGTGGCAGTGCTGGTTGTGTGGGTAGGGTATGCAAGTGGCAAGTGGCAGTGCTGGTTGTGTGGGTAGGGTATGCAGGTGGCAAGTGGCAGTGCTGGTTGTGTGGGTAGGGTATGCAGGTGTGGGTGGCAATGTGAACTTACCATAAAACCAAGAGCAAGAGTTGCATGAAGAACCAGAATGAAGACAGCAATACTAATGGCAACTTTTTTAGAGTCGTGGGACAGAGATGGCCACACTGTGCGTACTAAAACACTACCGCTTAATATTGGAGCAACAATGGCAAGGCACCATTTAAACCAATCTTGTGGCACCATCCATAAAATCTGTAATTTGATTAAAAGTAGATACATGTCATGAACATTATCTTTAGTAGAATTTTTTGTATATACAGTATACCTGTACACACACACATTATATATATATA
>WNGS01165751.1:24297702-24332642 GCA_020271785.1 Procambarus virginalis | reverse complement strand
TATATATATATATATATATATATATATATATTATATATATATATATATATATAATAATATATATATATATATATGTCGTACCTAGTAGCCAGAACGCACTTGTCAGCCTACTATGCAAGGCCCGATTTGCCTAATAGGCCAGTTTTCATGAATTGTTTTTCGACAACCTAACCTACCTAACCTAACCTAACATTTTCGGCTACCTAACCTAACCTAACCTATAAAGATAGGTTAGGTTAGGTTAGGTAGGGTGGTTAGGTTCGGTCATATAACTACATTAATTTTAACTCCAATGATAAAAAATTGGACCTCATACATAATGAAATGCGTAGCTTAATCATTTCATAAGAAAAAAATTAGAGAAAATATATGAATTCAGAAAAACTTGGCTCTATTAGGCAAATCGGGCTTGCATAGTAGGCCATGACCAGTGACGTTCTGGCTACTAGGTACGACAATAGATATATATATATATATATATATATATATATATATATATAATATATATATATTATATATATATATATATATATATATATATATATATATATATATATATATATATATATATATATATATATATATATATATATATTGTACCTAGTAGCCAGAATGCAGCACTCGGCCCTACTATGCAAGGCCCGATTTGCCTAATAAGCCAAGTTTTCCTGATTTATATTGTTTTCTAATGAAATGATAAAGCTATCTATTTTATTATGTATAAGTTATTTTTTTTTATTTGAGTTAAAACTAACTAAGACATATGACTGAACCTAACCAACCCTACCTAACCTAACCTATCTTAACCTAACTTAAACTAACATAACTAAGTCAATAATTTTAAGTTCTTAATATAATATAATAATAATGTCAAATAATCCAATTAGAAGCAATATTTGAAAATAAAGAAAATCACTTGGCCTATTAGGCAAATCGGGCCGTGTATAGTAGGTCGAGAAGTGCGTTCTGGCTGCTAAGTATGACTTTATAATTATATATTATATATATATATATATATATATATATATATATATATATATATTATATATATATATATATATATATTATATTATTTATATTTATTTCATTCAATGCACTATCAGGATTTTAAATAGTATAGGCAATATCTTTTAACAAATACAAAGAAACAGTGACATGAATATCACACAGAAAAATACTACCATAGACTCAATAAGTAACAATAAATGTACAGTACTCTTAGTATTTTAGCTACTTACTGATACTGGTACAAAGATGGCAAGAGAGTAGCCATAAATGCACAACAGTTCAAGGAGTGAAATCTTTGCCCGTGATCCTCGCCATACCAGCAACCCCCAAACAGCCAATGGTATCAACCAAGCATATGCAAATATGGCAGAAGCAGCTAATGTAACTGTGGGCAGATAAAAGAAATAACAAATTAATAAAACAAACTCTATTATCAACATTTTGTTGCAAGCGATCAACTTTCCTCAGAGCAACATGGACAGCCAGCAATCAGCTCCTTATAATATAGTACTGTACCCTACATCCTGAATCTGACAATATTTATATGATATTTAGGTGACTACCTAATCTCCTCCAAAACCAATGATAGGCTTTCATATGCTGATGCTTCCTGTCAACAGGAGTCCCCGGCAATTTTAAATAAATACAATTTTCTCATCAATTGTCTTGTTAATCGATACACAAATCGATTCCCAACATTGGTACACTTCATTTAGGTGGCGATTAAATATGTACCAAAAATTGTACCTATCTTGGCATGTGGGAAGGTATAGAACAAAAAAAATTTTCTGTTATTCTTGAATGAACCGAAGTTAAATCCAAGAAAAGTATCAGCACATGCATACAAACATAAAAAAAAACAAAGGCAGCATCACTTTTTTGTTCCTTCAGGCAAGGTTGAGCTGGTCCAGTGGAAAGTGACTATAGCATATCAGGCAGGTGGAATTTCTGCATCAGAGGAATAACAAATATTTTCACACATCCCTATTTTTCAAATATTTAAGAAGGATTTGTGAATTGCTATCTTCCTTACACATAGAATAGAAAGCAAAGATTAACCCTTTAACTGTGCCGCCTCTAAATATGACACCCTCCCAGTGCGCGGGAAATAAATTCTCTTGAAAAATAATTTTTTTTTTAAAGTGTCAAAAACCCTTCCCTCAGTGTGGGTATGTAAAAAAAATGTCAAAATTGTACTTTGGCTGCTATGGGGTCCGTAGTTGGCACGTGACGTCATCATTCCCTGTTCGCCCATGACGTACGCTTCCGGGGCCAGTAGGGCGCCCCGGGCGGGGTGCACAAGTTGCCGCGAATATATTTTTTGTTCATTTTTTGCGCACAATTCCCAAATATATTTTATTTGTTTTTATGTGCTAATCGTATGTATAATGAACACGTACACTATATTATGGCAGTAAAACATCCGTACTGTCTGAGGACACTGTGTTACGTGCATGACACTTGTGTACACATACAGTATGTTGCACATATTTACCATGTATTATGCTAATTTATGTATATACAATCTATTTACAGACTATACACTGTCACACCACTATATACATTCACCATCATCACATTCAGAACACCGCGAGTGTGGGCTGTCACACCCAGCCAGCCCTCCCTCATTCCTCCAACATTGCTCCTCCCACCATACAGTTATTCACACCCATGTTTCATGTTCATTTATGTATATTTACAACATGTGTACACACTATACACTGTCACACACTATATACATTTACCATCAACATATTCAGAACATCGCGAGTGTGAGCAGCCACATCCAGGACAGCCCTCCCTCACTCCAACATCTTACTCGCCAACATGGCTCCTCCCCCCCCATACTGTTATTGTTTTTATTACACTATTTACACATGTTATATATACTGTACTTATCTACATGTTTTATTTGCTAGAACTATGCAAGTAAGCTCGTATTGTGTCCAAACAGTACAGTGCCCCATACACTGCATGAGAAAAGGAGTGACCCCTGAACAATCCAGAGAAGACAACTCTGGCAATGCAAGGGCAGTGAGAGGAGTACATGTAGTCCCAAGTGCACTATATGCCAGGCTCACGCTACACTATAGTGCACAAGAAAAGCTACCAAGGGCAAAGACTCAAAACACTTAGCCGAAAAGTGGAGCCTGCACAGCAGAGAGGCGACTGGGAATCACTACAGCAGTCAAGTGACCTTGACTGCATCAGCATAAGAACTGACAGCTCAGACCCTGGAGGGGAGGGGAGGGGGGGGTAAGTTTCTTCCCTCCCCTCCCCTCAAATGAATGGAGCATATGAGCATACGCTAGTTTTGGGAAATTCGGTTGTTTGTTTACAAAGTTGGGGAGTTCATTACGTGAGATGTGAGGCTTCAGTCTCTTTTGAACCCAGCAGACTTTTTTTTTTTGACTCGCCAACTATTTGGGTGTCTTTCCTGTTGAGGTGGCAGAAATGTCACCGCTCCCTATGCCTCTGTGATGGAGGCCAGGTTCTGGCTGTGGTCTCTGGTAGGCCTGAGAACTCCATGGCTGATGTGACCTGATAGATGGGAACCATCTCAGTGTATAGCTTCAGGGAGCCACAAGAAGTCAGCAGTTGTCTGTTCATGTACCCACCTGAGTCTACCTTTCCCAAAATTTTGCCTGGGTCTAATGTATTTTCAAAAAGTGAATGTAATTTCCTGAAGCCCTGATGTGTAGAGGTGAGTGACATACCCTCCCTCCAAATTCAATAGAAATTAGCAATATACCCTTAACTGTCATCAAGATGGAACTCATAAACCTGTTTGTAATAGTCCATCATCAGCATGACTGCAAGTCTTTCACTAAGCTGCAAAGTGCAAGCATCAACAGCATGATGCTCAGGTCTACCGGGAGTGGCGATCCTTGGAACCCAAAGGTAGTCAATATATTGATAGCAAATACTTCATGAACTATCTAAGAACTGTTGAAAAGTCTGGTAGAAATTCAACATTAAGTTGCACTGGGAAATAATGCTCTCATGCACATGCAGAAAAAATGTACCACATAATAATAATAATAATAATAGAGATGATATGTTGCCTTAAATATTGGAAAACTTTTTAGTACCTGCTTATATTTTAGAAGTTGTAAGCTTCTAAAATAAAAGAAAAGCTTCTTGTTGTAAGCACAGCATAAGTCACAATAACACGCCTAAAACAAATAACTCAACCAACACATCTGAAATCAAGTGAAAGTGATGATGTTTTGGTCCGTCCTGGACCCTTACTAAGTTATGATATCACTTGACTCAAGTTCATTATGCACTGATGAAAGAACACTTCCTCTGAAATGAAGTGCTCTTTCACTTCATTTCAAATATGTGGGTTGGGTTATTTATTTGTCTTGTTGTATATACCATATATAAGTACTGTACATTTAAATATAAATATAAAAAACAACAAACCTGGTGAAAATAATTTATAGATTGGCTCTGGAAGATACATCTCTGGCATAATGACTGCATTTACTTGAGTGGTGACCTCTTGAGGTTGGAGGGAAGTCAAGATATTCAGTTCTTGAGTTAAGGGATTAATGCTGCTAATAATTCCCCAGCCAATCAACTCTCCAAATCCTGTGTCTTCTGCCAGCTGCTTTGGATGGTTTGGACTTTGAGTGTACACATTATCATGACTGACTTGGCATAGAGCAACAAGCTGTGCATTCATTACCTGCAATATACATTCTCTTCGTATTTGGTGATTGCACACATGAAGGGCCACACTTGGCCATGGCAACTTAACTAAATTGGATGCATTATTTTTGGTTACACCTTTGTCTCCTTGTGGCTGGTCTATAAAGCGGCCCACATGAGTCATTATAGCCAGGTCTCGCAACACTTTAGGATTAAAGGAGTGGGGAGTATTGTGCATTCTTACTGCTGATGGCATGACGAACAGCCTGTAGTATAGCTCCAACTCATTAGTCTTGGTGACAATTCCACCATTTGCAACTGAAACGTCTTTACTATGTAGCTCAAAGGGAAAATTAATCTTTTTACGAGTGCTCTGTATTTGAACAACATGTGTTGGTTTAATGATTCGCAGAACGTCGAGCATAATGCTCAGACCTGTGCCTTGGGTCCATCCCATGGTATTAATAATTAAAGGTAATGATGATTGCTCTTGGCTAAGCTGATTCAGATACTGTACAGCAGCTATGTACCTGTGAAGCATAAACTGTGGATTTGTTCCACCAACTAACACCTGTTTCACATACGAAGCATAGTTCTCTATGCAACGAGTGTATGCTGGTCCAAGAAGTGGCTTTGTTATTCGAACCAATGACACACACGAGGGTAGCGAAAGCTCCGACTGTCCAAGATCAAGATCAAGGCACATAATTCCCATATCTGGCTTATTACTCAGCAAGCTGTTGATGATGTATTTAAAGAAGGTGGATTTGCCAACACTTTTTCCTCCACACACCACCACTCGAGGCACTGTGGAAAAAAGATAAGTAAACATAAATTATTTACATTTAAGAAATATATACTGTACAGTATTCTGAAAAGTGGTACTAAGGTATTGTAGGATTTTGCCTGCCTGTCTGTCTGTCTGGTTCAAAAGTGGATAATTTTCTGGAAAAACTTTGCCATATCTGGACAGACATTTTGTTAACCGGAGATTAGGTTACATAAATTTTCAAATACTGTACTACACATTTCAAGATTTACATTATCTAACGAAGTTAAATTACAACAAGGTAAACCGAAGTTTCCATTTTAAATCATATTTTTCATATATATTGTAGTGTGTGGAAGTTTTAATTATGTTGGTTGTTGTACAAAAAATTGAAATAATAGTCATTTTTGGATTTCCCTGGTAAGAGGGTCCTTTCCATATAGACTGGATAAGTGAGCTTAGACAGTACATGGCAAGATTGTGGGAGAGGCTACTGAGATGGCCGATTAGTTTAAACAAATCAATGATGAATCCCAGTTCTAACCTTCATCATCATTTTACAATACATATTTTAGAAATGTTTGAAAATCATCTTTGCAGTTGTGAAACAAATCAACATTCAGGAAAAGGAAATGTGGACAATGTTTCAATAAGCCATGGACCATTACTAAGTTGCAGGTCAACTTAACCATTAAGTTATTGGCAATTTCATAATGATCAAGGGCAGATAAAAATACTGCATACACATTTTCTTCTCAATGGGAAGTTCCTACAGATTCATCTCACAGTACAGTATTATACATTTTATACTATCATATGCATTATCAATGTATATAAATAGTATTACATCATGTACAAAAAAGCAACAATCTTACCATTGCCACAAGTCCAACAAGAACTGATTGCGTCCACCACATCATGCCAAAGAGATTCCTCTCTTGTAAGGAAATAATTCTTCCAATTTAATTTTGTTACAGGAGTTGCTCCAACATCACACCAGGGCTTGAGCCTCTCTCGGCACTCAAACAGACGGCCCCAGCCAAGCCGCGACAAAAATCTTGCAAATGGTGGAAAGCAACACTGTACCTCTAATATCAACAATGGTCCTCCCTGTAAAATGATTCTGTAGCTGAGTTTTTAATTAAAATAAAGTTGTGAAGAAATCCTACACTATCTTGTAGTTGTGAAGAAATCCTATACTATCTCATAAAAATCTAAACTGTAACCACTGTATAACAATATACAGTATATGGAAGAATCTATATACATATATACATATATAACAACACACCTATCCTAACATCACACCCATCCTTACAACTCTCCTCCTTTTCTATTCACTCACTAAATCTCTCCTTGTTCTTGACCTCCCTCTTTCTCTCCTCAGATTCCCCCAAACTGTACACTTTCTTCAGCAACCTGCCATAACCCATTCATTACATGTACACCTGTGACATTCTCTACATCTAACTACCATTAACTGTTAATTTGATATATATCTTTGGTACATATAAATGGTGAGAGATATAACTTTGGTCTCTCAGGATGGGTCTATCCCCTGGCTGTAGTGGTGGTTTTACAGGGTGGGTCTACCGTGGGTGTAGTGGTAGTCTTATATCATTATGGATATAATATGAAAGTGTGTATCTTCGGTACACTCTTACAAAAACAACATGTAGCCAGTGAGAGACAATAATGAAGCTGAAAATTAGACACCCAACCCACACATCTGAAAATAACGGAATTGACAACATTTTGGTCCACCCTGGACCATTATCGAGTTGTATAAAGTGTTTGAGAAAGTCAATATGTAAAATAAGAATTTGAGGTGAACCTTACCTTACCTTGAAAGATGAGAATGTTAAAATATATTATAGGGGGTTGAAGTATACCATAGAATGCAAGTTAAAAGACATGAAAGAATCATATCCTTGGCATTATTAGAATGTAAAAGCATATTCTAACATATTACAGTAATTCCTGATACCTGTAACTTGTTGTAAGGAATAGGACAGCACAACAACAACAAGGAGGGAGGGAGTAAGAGAGAGAACAGAGGGGACCAGAGTAGGTGAATGTGATGGTGGAGACTTGGTAAAGTGTTGGTCAAGGTGGGTTAAGCAAAAATAAACAAGGCAATAAAAATCTATTCCTCCTGGGTAAACCTAACTATAAAAAACAAATATTTTTGAAGAAGCAATTACCTGATTGCTGAAGACATCTTGGAGCCAACTAGTAGGCACTCTAGTGTCCTGAAGGTTGCTATCTATCATTCCAATGTTGCCAGCACGTACTGCACTGATCCCAAGTAAGGCACCGGAAGAAAGAGAATATATTGTCTGCATTTCTTTTTCCTTAAGTGTGTAGCCTAGCACTTTAGCATCGCCAAGTAATGGACAAATTCGGACTAGCCCATGAATATAGATGGTAGATCCGGGGGCAATAGCTGCCACAAGGGTATCTCTACTAATTGCAATAACATCCACAACCTCTCCTATGAACTCATGATACTCTGTTAATTCTTTTATAACATTTTTCCTATTAGCTACATTCCTTCTTTGTAAACTCTCAGATCCTTCACTAAAGTTTTTCTGTTTTGTACTAGCATTTTCATCATTTATGGATCTGCTGTTCATTTGATCTTCCCCATCAGAGTCCTG
Organism: Procambarus virginalis; assembly: GCA_020271785.1. Taxonomy (NCBI): domain Eukaryota; kingdom Metazoa; phylum Arthropoda; class Malacostraca; order Decapoda; family Cambaridae; genus Procambarus; species Procambarus virginalis. The sequence goes on along the minus strand of WNGS01165751.1, from coordinate 24,324,548 downwards.
CCAGGTATTTAGAGATGGGAAGGAATTAGATGTATCCGAATAATGCCCCAAATCCTGGTTTTCATCACTGTCTCTAGCCACGTGAAATGGAATCTCTTCAACACTGTTCAGAACATTCATTGAAGATCCAGCTTGGCACAACTCTCCTACTATATTTTTCCTCTTCAGGTCAGAATTTTCCATTAACTGTAGAGCAAATGATTCTGTGACTTTTTTAATTTGATTTTTCTTTGATACTTTGTTTAAACTACTGATATTTCCTTTTTTAGATTTCTTAAGTTTGGAAACTGATACTACCAACACTTTTTTAATTTTCTTTGTCTTCTTTATGCCAGACTTAGGGATATCAGACACCATGTTCTTTTTCTTGGGTTTCTTCTTGCGCATACGAGGAAACCCCTTACAGGCTTCCGGCATGGTTAAGTCTGCAGATGTACCTTCCTTTATCTCCATATGTTTAACATCTCTCGCTAGCTTCTTAAATGTATTTCCTTCAGACTTGGGATTATCAACTGCACCTGCAAGCTGTTGGGGTTCACATGTTGAAACACTCTTCTTCCTTTCCTGAAGACACCAATTACATATTAGACAAACATCCGATCACAGAAAAATACGTACAGTACTACTTATACTCAATGTCCCCATAGGGAAAGGGGTCTTACTTATGCCATAACAAAGTTTCAAATACTGTACAGTATATCTACTTACATGCCCACATTAAACTTCAGAATGGTAGTTTCAGCAAATTCTTCTGATAACCCAAAACCTCCAATACTTTTGTGTATTCTTCCACAAGGACACCTTTTACATTGGCATTTCATCTACAATCATCCATCTTATATTCTACTGTGCAATTAGTTAAGGAAAACTGTGTATGATCAGTTTATGACTAAGTCAAATTTGCAAACTGTTGCATTCCCTCTAAAACTCAAACTAGAGAAGGGCACAAGCAAAAACCAAAAAACCTTCAAAGCAGACTTACAAGGCCCATCTAGAGCAGAAAGCAGACTCTTACAATACCCATCTAGCTTACTCCACTATCTCTGCTCTCAAAGAAACTTTCACTAGTCTGAATAATATCTACAGACAATTAAACTCACAATAGTCGTATATCATAAACAAACACTACCCTTAGCAAACTGCCAGTAATAAGCAATGTGCAAATGACTCATAACTCTGCAGAGAGCAATACCCTTACTTGTGCACAATATTTTTAACAAGTGTAATAAATGCAATGACAAAGCTGATGTTACCGATGGCATAAAACTGGTACATCTTGGACTCTGTTCCAGGTACATGTTACACCCACATTTTTTAGGGCATCTTGGATCAAGGTTCAAGTTAATCTTCAGCCAAGGTTTGAATAAATCTTGGACCTGGGTTCCTGTACACCTTGGACCTGGGTTCACACACACCTTGGACCTGGGATTACGTACACCGTGGACCTGGAATCACGTACACCTTGGACCTGGATCACATACACCTTGGACCTGGGTTCATGTAAACTGGCCTGAGTTCAAATATGTTTTGGATCTGGGTGAAATGGGATGTTAAAATCTGTGACATCCCATTTCATTCTCTTAAACACCAGAATCTTACTTTTTCATATACTGACCCCCAACTTCTTTCTGTTCAGACTCAAAGTCATTCACAATCTTTTGCAGTTTCCTTCTCACTCTGAGCAAAAGACACCATATCATCTGCATATAACTATATCAATAACAACAATTTATCGTATCACAGTCTACTTCCACTACCATTCTTGATGTTACCTATTTAATCCATCCATATACTGTACATACATACATAATGCCACATAATTCCCCAGCAGAGCAGAGGAAGCTGCCTCTTCCTTCTCACCTCCACTGTTCTTCACTCTGCATACCGCGTATTATGACCGGTATGGAGTTAACCCAGATGAATGTCTGGACACAACCACCAGTACACTCTCCACCGAGCACGAGAGCTACGTTCCTTGTTACGTCTAGGTAACCTCCTGTTATGCGCCTGCTCATCATTCCAAGCCTCGGTGACAAAGGATGTGACGTCACCATCAGGGGTATAAATACCCATGACCTCGGTCACCTCAGCAGCCTCTCACCAGGTGCTCAGGGAATCAATATTGCAGCCTCGGCACGTCACTTGCCTCCAGCTTCTTCGTATGCAGGTTTTAAGTGTTTTTATGTAAATACTTTCAGTATCACCCTTATTTTTTTGTGTTAAAGCAGTTGTATATATATATTATATATATATATATATTTGTCTAATTTATTATTCTTCACATGTGCTAGCCAAGTACAGTACTGTATGTCAACTCAGGGTGTTGTATATTTTTCATGTTGTGTTCATTTTTATATAATAAAGTAAATAGTCATAATTTTCGCTTGAGTATTCCTTCACTCCTGTGCAATTTCACACTGAAAAGGCCAATGCGGCATTTTGTTTTTTGTTACTGCAAAGTGCGTGCCACATTCCATCTGCCTAGTATAGCCGCACTACTGAGTCACGTCACCAATACATACAAACACAGTGTAGTAAAGAGATATGAAGACATAATGCAAACCCTGTCTTACATCCACCCAAACATTAAATTCTTTTCTATTGTGCTCCTACTTTCACACATGCTCTGTTATTTATATAGAAGGATTTTGCTGTCATTAACCCTTAAAGTGCGCATCACTTCATATGAAGTGCTAGGCGTTTTACCAGTCGACTGCTCTTCACTTCATATGAAGTGTTGGAGCACTACGCAAGATTTAAACGGCCCGCGGATACACGGGGTTCACCACACCTTCATCAGGGCTCTTGTAAACAGACGCCATTTTTAAAAAAAATCGTGGGCCAAACTCCCGGGTGTTAGGGGCCTCAGTATCGCGTAAGCTACCAAGCCTGACCCACGCAGCATGAGCTCACAGCACTGCTGTTCAGCTTGTGACCACAGCATCGCCTAAAAATGACATAATATACTTGTTCATGCTATTATGTAGCGATGATATTATTACAGAAGACCCCTGACTGTGATAAAAGTGACCAGGGTTCTGATAATAGCAGGATTGCGATGATATTTAGCGCTGTGCGCCATGGAGGGAGGAGTAATGCTGTGGGAGGGAGGGTGGTGGCGATGTTTTCTGACTGTGTGTGGCCACCTTTTATTGACTGCACTCAGCATACCAGCTTAGTGGTTCGCTATAGTGAACACAAATGTAGATACTTATATATAACGTGTGTATAGAGGGTATAAACAGCAAGAGAAGGTTTGGAGCCGCCATTTTGGTGAGGGCGGTGGCGTCGTGCAGACGACGGTGTTGTTTACTGGTTACCACGATGGTCTTTGGGCACCATACCAGTTTATTTGTACAAGTATGGTGAATAAAACAGGTAGATATTTATTTATAATGTGTGTATATAGCGTAATAACACCACACAGTTTTGTTGGAGGAGAAATATTAGTGTATCTGGCCTTGAGGGAGGCAGCCATCAGCTGACTGTGTTAGGTCCTATGTCTTTGTGACTTTACTCACCATACAAGCTTAGATGTACAGTTATGGTGAACAAAACATGTAGATACTTATATATACCGTCTGTATATAGTGAATTATAGCAAAAACAGTATTGTGGGAGGAGAATGTGGGCGAGTCAGATGACTGGAGGGAGGGCGGGAGTGGCTGGCTGGTACACGGCGGTCACTCCTCGTTACTTTTTGACTCATAATAGCTACTTAGTGGTTCGTTATAGTGAACAAAACATGCAGATACTTATATATAACCTGTGCTTATAGTGTAATAACCGACAAAGTATTTGTTCACTGATTGATGAACATGACTGAATCAACAATATGTACACCATATTTTTGAGTACAGCAATGATTCACTCATTTTATTATATAAATATATCAAACTACACACTATTGAATAATATTACAGCAAAAAAACTATGAAACATCAATCAGAGACATTGAAATAATTAGGTAATTATCTCTTTGTTGCAACTCTGGCCTGACAGCTGGCGAGCAACAGACCGCCTGGGACGCATGCTGAGTCAGCGCCTATAATTTGCCAGACTTCCCCGCCCTATAGCGGGCAATATATGGCACTTACGATTTTTTTATTATTTTTCCCGTGATCAGTGAACACAAATTAACAGGTTAGGAAGAAAAATAATTTTTTTTTTTTCAAAATGACATGCGCCTGTGCGGATAGCAGGATATTAGACCCCGAGCATGTTAAGGGTTAATAGATTCCCCTCCTCCCACCCATGGAATTTTGAAAACCTCTTACAATGCTTCAATATCTTAGAAATGTGTTTTTGACTACTGAACTGAAATTTATTATATTTTATAAAATGAATGTTAAAAAATAGTTCCATATAACTTTATGCATTTGTTCATGCAACATTACCTTCTATAGTCTAATCTTGAGTTCATACTTTTAGTGTATAGAACATGAAATCAGCAAAATATAGAAATTCAAAACCATTCAAGTTATTTTAGGAATTCTATTAATTACTATACAAACATTTTTACAGGCTTTGGAGAGTTAGAAGGTGCCGTCTTTGAATTCTTCTCACTCCTTTTAATCTTGTCCTGGATAAGCTTCTGGGAAAACATCTTTTTGGTTACTGACCTCTACAGTGCCTGTAGAAAAAAAACAGGGTTGGATATAATGAAATATCATTTTCTGGGTGAGCTCCCAGTGCCTCACTGAAGCTACTATTATGGATAGTACCATCTACTGAGTCAAATCAGCCGCTGCACTATATCTGGCTTACTGGGGACCAAGAGCCAGAACCTGGCCCCCCTCACAAAGACACAGGGAGTAAGGCATTTATCTATTTATTTATATCACCATTGGGAAAGGCACCCAGAAAGCCAGCAAGAAAACAAACCACAGCTAGCTAAAGAAGAGACTGTATATCCTCATGAACTGCCAGAACTTCTCAACAAGGTAAACAATCAAAAAGATCTGAAGTAAGCACCAGCTCATTTGTCCCACCTCCTTCCCTCATTCTCATTTGGGGAAGAGAAGAAAGGTAGCACATGGTAAGCCAGTAGTACAGCCCTCAGTTCCAGAGTATACGTGACAACCCAGGCCAAAGTGCTCACAAAATGCTGGGTGAGAGTCTTATCACTGTCTTTTTACTACATAAAATTGTAATGGGAATGGACAAAATTGGTAAAGAAGAATTTTTTAAACTTGCACCTTCAAGAACGTGAGGTAATAGATATAAGCTAACTAAACAAGGCAACTGAAAAAATATTAGCAAGTTCAATTTTGCAGAGTGGTAAGCAGTTGGAACAAGTGAAGTGAGGTGGTTGAGGTCAACGAATTGTATGACAAAGTGCTGGGAAGATGGGACACCACGTGAAGCTCTCATCCGGTAACCACACCTGAGTTTACCTGAGTTTACCTGAGAGCCACTAACACTTAGTGGCCTCGTTACACTTTGGCATTACAAAATATTGAGGCTAGTGTCAACATTACAGACTAGAAGCACAATTAGTCACAAACCTCAAATCACTAAATCGTTAAAACCTTATAGTTGACATTGACTGTCGTACCGTCTTGTAGCAGTGTAATATATACTGTATCAACCACGTTAAACCTTCGTCAGGTGTTGGTGTATGAGCGACGAGGACGAGGGCTGGGAGACGGGCGCACGAGGTCTGCGTGTTTACACAAGTGGTGTAATTATTGAGCCAGAGGAGCCACTCGCGGCCTCCCGCACACCACGGCCGCTGGTGCTGCCATCTCTTGTCTGCACTCCTAACCGGGTTGTCAGATCCAAATTACTGAAAGTAGAGAGCTGACGGTCAAAAAGTAGCGAATTTGTAATAAGAGTAGCCCAATTTTTTGCTTAGTGACTGATATGGGTATATATATATTTATATTTTAACCTAAAAGGGGTACAACCTCTGGTGCAAGTGTAGGGACCCATAGCTTCAGAGAAGAAAATAAGAGTACCCAGAGAAGACCTTGTGGATCCTCACTGAACACTTTGATATTTTCTGCTCCTACCACCCCTATTCTTTTAGTATGTGTGTATATATATCTAACTTTATTTTAAAAGTTCATTACACAAAGAGGGTAATGCACAACCTGAAGCCCAAGTAACACCCCTGGAGCCCGACCAGTTGTGTAACCAGAGCCTGACCAGTTGTGTAACCGGAACCTGACCAGTTGTGTAACCGGACCCCGACCAGTTTGTGTAACCAAAGCCCGATCAGTTGTGTAACCGGACCCCGACCCGTTGTGTAACCGCAAGCCTATAGCATGAATGAATCGAACAAACAACATCCGAAGCACAAACATACACGAACTGAAGTCCAACTATGCACAACCCAAAGCCCAAGTGATATCCCCGAAGCCCGACCAGTTATGTAAACAGAACCCGACCAGTTGTGTAACCAGACCTAGACCAGTTGTGCAACCGTAAGCCTAGCAAGTATACATCTCATCCAACCCCCAACAAGCTAAACAGTCCCAAAGCATAACCAAACTCCATTCCTAGCTCGACCAAACAAAAATCTCCTTAGCTCTAGCTAAAACCCTCCACTTGCCCTAGAAACCAACTATGGAGCCATAGGAAACATAAACATAAGAGCCCTAGCAAACAAACCTGGAGCACTAGTACACAAATAACCACTGGAGCACAACCATGTACAAACCAGAGCACAACCATGCACAACCCAAAGCACAACAAGTCACACCCCTGGAGTAATGTAATCGAAACCCGAAAAGTTGTGTAACCGGAGCCCAACCAGTTGTCTAACCGCAAGCCTAGCATGAACAAACCAAACAAACAATCTGTGGATCACAACCATGCACGAACCGAAGCCCGACCATTCACAACCCAAACCGCAAGTGACACCCCCGGAGCCTGACCAGTTATTTAACCGGAGCCCGACCAGTTATTTAACCAGAGCCCGACCAGTTGTGTAACCGAAGCTCGACCAGTTGTGCAACCGTAAACTAAACAATGTAATGTATGAAGTATACACTGAATAATATAATGCTAAACAAGCACTGTCAAAGTCAAACTTGCAAGTAGTAATCCCAAAGAAAAATCCACATCCTCATCATGCACTATGTTAATAGTTAACAGCATAATTTTGAGACCTTCTAAATATATCGAGTCATCAAGAGGATACCAAATTTTGAAGATACAACTCTGTACTGAATAGCAAGAGAAAGGTTAGCAAAAGTGCATCGAGGGCAAGACCCCCAAAATGGGAGGAAAACTATTGAGAAAGACAGTAAGGAAGCATGCCTGTTATAGGCTCACCACCCTGTCTTAGGGCAACGACTGACGTTTCCTCAGGAAACAACCCTCAACGTCCGCATACAGTACTGTACCTATTTTACTGCAAGGCGAACAGTGGCATCACATGAAAGGAAATGTGTGCAACTATGTTTGTCGTGGCCATAGAATCAACACCCGGGTCATTTGGTTGTGAGCAGCAGGTTGAACACTGTGCTACAGGACCCATTGCAAGTTAATTTTTTACAGTAATAGCATTAGAAAATATAATACTGACAGATATATATGTCCACTGGGAATACAGTATATTGAAACTTTATATCTGTATATACCACTTTTTACCTCTCCTCTGCCTGTACAATGGCAAGAAAATCGTCGTCATTGTCTGCTCAAGTATTTATTTACAAGTGACTCATTCTCAACTATCTATCCATACCTGTAAAATTCTTTCACTCATTCTTTGAGAAAATTTCATATGAATCTACCTCCAGGAGCCGATTTAGGTACAGTACTCTCTCACTATATTTAGGTATAGTGGAAAATGAAAGAACAAAAAATAACCTTTAATATTTAATAGTGATCGTAATTTGATATATTTTCCTTTATTAAATAATACTGTCATCCTCCTGGTGGGTGCCACCTGACCCGTGGGCAACAGTAGTGATCATACTTGTCACAACAATTTAGACATCCCTATAAATCCACCTCACATACAAATACATGTACTGTATGTACATACATACAGTATCATACATGGAATGTTCAATTTAATTGGGCCACAATATTCAGTAAGTATTTATATTAAAGTATATTATGTAATGTTTGCATTTCAACAAAATCTCTAGTGTTCTCCATAATTATTTTAATATATCTGGTACTATGTTCAACTATCACTTTGGAAAAAGAGAAATAATAATAATTCTAAATAATAAATATAATAATAAATATTTATTGGAATTACAGATACTAGAATAAACAAATAAAATAATTATCACAAGTCAGGAAAGCTATTTAGTAAAATCTGTAATAATAAATTATTGCTAAACATTAAAAAAAAATGGCTGGATAAACATGACAGTAAACCCACATACAGTGAAGGTAGCTGTGGGAGTACTTGTTCCAGCACACATTAACCCACACATCACACCACCACAACAGTGAAGGTAGCTGTGGGAGTACTTGTTCCAGCACACATTAACCCACACATCACACCACCACAACAGTGAAGGTAGCTGTGCGAGTACTGGTGCCAGCACACACTAACCCACACATCACACCACCACAACAGTGAAGGTAGCTGTGCGAGTACTGGTGCCAGAACACACTAACCCACACATCACACCACCACAACAGTGAAGGTAGCTGTGCGAGTACTGGTGCCAGCACACACTAACCCACACATCACACCACCACAACAGTGAAGGTAGCTGTGCAAGTACTGGTGCCAGAACACACTAACCCACACATCACACCACCACAACAGTGAAGGTTGCTGTGTGAGTACTGGTGCCAGTACACACTAACCCACACATCACACCACCACAACAGTGAAGGTTGCTGTGTGAGTACTGGTGCCAGCACACACTAACCCACACATCAAAACACCACAAGAGTTCAAAATCCAGAAAACCGGTTGACCACACAGTATTACAATAGAGTACAGTATATCACTAATTGCCATGTTGGTTTCATTCTTCATTGTTAAAGCTTTAACTAAATAATATTTAACAAGGTAAAAAAAGCACTAAATATTGATCCACATTAAATAAAACACCTTTTAGGATCTTGAATAAACAAATTCTTTGTATATACAATATACTGTACCACTTAATTTGTATCTTGATGTACAAAATACATTATATTGTACCAGTTAATTTGTGCAAGAAAAAACTCTTCACACCATTGTAATTTTAAATTTCCTAAAATTCATATTTAATCCAAAGCATACAAATGAATTACAGTATATAAAAACATGACACATTAAAGACAATCTGGATGAATAAATGAACAATAAATAATATTTTTAGGAAAATAATAACACGCTCAGAAGCAAGTGTCCAAGGACAACTAACACATGGTCATAGATACAATACAAAAAATTTATCCAGCTACTGCTTTTGTTGTGTTTGCAGTGTTCTTTTCATTAACATTAGAAATTTTTCTGCTTTTCTTGTACAACAGCAACACCTTTATCAGCTTTATTATCCTTAACCTTATCTTTATCTGGATCAGCAATATCCCTCACTGATTTTTTTATAGTTTCTTTGTCTACATCTGACTTCTTGCCAGTAGCACCTGTACCATTTTTGCAGAGTTCAAAGTACTTTTATCTTCCTGTTCTACATTGGCTGGCTGTCCCGTTTCATTTCGCTTGGGTGATGCTGAAGAATAGACGAGTTGCCACTACTAACATTAATCGGTGCTCCAGCCACTTTGCTGTGGAGCAGTGAAGAAATACAGCTGAAAGGAAAATCAAGTACAGTATTTATATAATTATAGATATAGGTATGTGTGCTTGTGTATTAACACACACAAGTATTCTATTTCAAATGAAATTTCAGACATCCTTATATACAGAAATTTTAGTAGATACAGTATATGCAAAAAGGCAAACATAGTACTAGTCTACAAAAATGGTAGCAGAGGAAGACCCATCATTATAGATTACATACTGCTGACAAGTGTGGTAGTCAAAACACTAGAAAAAAATAGTTAAAATTAAATGGGTACAATATCTGCAGAGAAATGATACATAACACAGACAATATGGCTTTCGAACAGGAAGATCCTGTGTAACAAATCATTTAATTTGTCCATGTGTTGCCTGGCATGTGGACTATTACATTTATGATTATTAGTTATCATCCTGATTTGCAGATCTCCATGCTATTATATCAACTTCTCGTGGATTGGCAATTATATTTCATTTACCGTTAGGTTTCTTTCACCAGCACAGCAACCCACCGCCTTTCCTAAGTTTTCTTCTGTCCGTCTCCAAACCATATGCCCTTGGGAATGGTGACCCCATTTAAAATACATCTTCAAGTTTCATCTTGAAGACGAAGGCATTAAAGAACTCTGGCAAAGAAAAAGTTTAAGGGGTGGTTCTGGATACAGTAGACTGTCACCACATAAGGATATTGTGCAAAGAGCATATGCTATGCTTTCAACTTTTAAATAAGTACATGGATGACGAAATATTAAAAGAAACTATTCATGACTTATGTGAGACCAAAATTAGAATATGCAGTGGTTGTATGGTGCTCCTATCTCAAGAAGCACACCAATAAACTGGAAAGGGTGCAAAGACANCTTGAAACTCACCAAATGAACTCCCCCAACTATATAAACAAGTGATCGAAATATCTCAAAACTAGCATGAGCTCGATGAGTCATAATAACATGGCTGAAGTCGTTTGACCAGACCACACACTAGATGGTCAAGGGACGACGACGTTTCGGTCCGTCCTGGACCATTCTCAAGTCGATTCTCACAATCGACATGAGAATGGTCCAGGACGGACCGAAACGTCATCGTCCCTTCACCTTCTAGTGTGTGGTCTGGTCAAACTAGCATGAGCTCATTTGTCCAACCAACCCAACTTGTTTGGAGATAGGGAGGAAGAGGCTCACCACCTGACGCGAACCGAGTAGTCAGTTCTTACGCTTATGTAGATGGAGTCACCCGACTGCTGTACTGGTTACTGGGTCATCTCTCTTTTGCATGGGCTCCTCTGTTTCAGCCAAGTGTTTTGGATTTTGTCTTGGAGATTTTTCTTGTACACTACGGTGTAGCGTGAGGCTGGCTTGTCGAGTGTGTAGAACTGCATATGCTCAATGTTATCTTCCCTGTGTGCTCTTTAGCGCTACTCCTGCCATGCCAGTTGTCTTCTCTGAAGTATACTAGAGTTGCTCCCTTAGAGGTCCTCGCTTGTGGTGGCTCTCGCGCAAGGTAAGTTAGAGGTCTTATGCCTTTCTGTCTAACCCGGGTCGGGTACAGTTTTGGCTGGTGGGACGCACTGGTGGTTTGTGTGCTTTCCCCTCAACGCACAGAGGTCGGCCTTCACATCCATGCAACCAAGGCTGTGTTGGCTTACTTTTAGGTCCAGTGTAACACTCCCAGTGTAAGGTGTCCTGCTTGATTTACCCTTCAGGCCCTGGAAATCCCCCCCCCCCCAAGGTTTGGTGGTCCCATGGATAACCCCCCCCCTGCACCTGATCTCGCATCATGCAAGATTGAGGGTCGCTCATTGTTTGTGCCACTCATTCTGCTTCCACTATGCTGCCTGCTGGGTCGATGACACCTTCAACCCTGAGTCCTTTGGGGTTTGCTCACCCCATGTGATTCTTCTTTCTGACCTTTCTGATGAGGTTAAGGCATGTCAGATGGCATCAGTTTTGCAAGTTTGTTTTTCTCATTTGCAGTGGCCTAGGATATGTGTCTGGTAGGATGCTCTGGAACTGCCTCATCTGGTGTTTAGAATTAGTGATTCCATAATTAGAGGTGTTGGAGAACTCCACCTCAGTTCTGTTCGAACCTCCTCTACCTTTGCCTTTGGGCATGGTTCGCCCTCTTCTGATATGGGTCCCAGTTAACTAAGTGGTTCCTAGTTCCTAGAAACCCCTTCCCTCCGAGGAGGGGTTTCCCTTTGAAGAGGGGAGGGATTTTCATATCCTCCTTTTCTGTACGAGTATGATTTGGTAGTAGCTCCTCCAGGGTTCAGTTCCATGTGCCTTTGGGTGCATCAGGACCATCATCTGGAGGTTTTCCTCCTCTTGGATCCTGCCTTCAATGGCTTGGGAGGCTATCTTCACATACCTCCTGCAAAACCATGATTATGCCACTGATGGACGGACCCCTTCCTCTTTTGAGTTTGGGACATCTCCATTTTTGGATGCATTATGAGAATATGGAATCTTCCTGGCTAGCAGACAATCCTAACCCAGAAATTTGTTGTTCATTACATTCAATGCTGATTTTTTAGGCAAGTGGTATAGGATGCATCCTGGAGGTCAGTAGTTAACCCAAGGGGACCTCTCAATAAACTTAAGTACAGGCTTACCGTTCCCAATAATGGGAATTACATGCCTGTATCTGAGTTAATGACACGACAGATCTTCACCAGGCTGCAACCACAACAGTTGTCTAACTCCAAGGTATTTATTTGCTGCAAGGTATACAAAGTCATTGGGCGTAAGGAAATATGTCCAAATGTCTCAATCCTGCATGGGAATTGAACCTGAGACCATACAGTTGTGAACTGACTGCAGAGCACTGCACTACAGGAATTTAACACATTCTTCAAATTAAAATAAAGGCAAGGACACAAAAGAAATATGAAACAGCCTTCAAAATTCTTCATATCGGATCAAATTATTTGTACTAATAATGTCTAAAAATGTTCAAGGGAAGACTCCTATTATACTGTTCATACTAATACAAAAATAATAGTACACATATTTTATAAGTTTCCACTTACACATGACTAAATACCATATACTGTAATGAAAGATTGCTCACCTGTGTGGAGCCTAAGCAAAATTTAAGAGCCTGTGTGGGTTCGAAGACAAGAACAAGGCCATGACTGGTGCCAATACAAATGATGTTGCCCACAGCCATTGTTGTAGGCAACCCAGCACCAACTCGATCCTGAAAGAGAGATAATGATGCTACTAAAATATTTCAAATTCAAACATGAAAGTCATTACTGTGGACATATAGAAAAAGAAGACTGTCAAAGTGAAGGCACCCTTTCTAAAATAGGGTTGTCTGCCCGTAACACATCAACCTTTATTTCACCCTTAAATATTTCAAATTCCTTAAAAAACTTAAATACCTTATTAGTTAATAAATTTTCAGAATATCCTTACACTCTTATATGTATTGTGCTTTATCCACGGCTCCACTCAACATTTCATTCCCTTATCCCATTATGTGCTTTTGTAACCTTTTCCACTACCACTCATATGATGGGTATGGGGTGTATAAAAAGTGAACTAAACTAAAAACTCATGTGTGTTCCAATTACATGAGCCGGTTTACTCTTAAAAAAAAAAGTTAATGTAATTAAACACCTCTTTCTCGATAAGCTTCAGTGTCTCCCTGAAGCTATCTCACTGAGATAGCTCCCAACTACTAGGTCACATCAGCAGCATGGAGTTCTGTTTGGCCTACCTGGGACCAGAGCCAGAACCTGGCCACTCACAGAGGTGCAGAAAGCAGGTGGTAATTCACCAACCCACCAGGAAAGCATTCAGCCAGTAAGCAACCCAATACATACCACTGCTGGTTTCAGAGAGATCAAAACCTCTAAACTGCCAAACGAACTCCCCTAAACAATCATATTTCTTGACACCCACACAAGCTTATTTGTGCATTTTTTTTATTGTTTATAATTATTTTGTTCATTTGATTGCACCAGGACCAAATGAACAAAACCTATGCCTCCAAAAGAGAGAATAAAGAATCTCCCCCCCCCCCCACCTAACAATTGGAAGCAAGGAAAAACAAAACAGAGACTTAAGGAAACCATCATGGACCGAAGGGGACACCGTTAACCAAGAGGAATAGAGATAGATGCCAAAACCCAGTCCAAAAGACAACATAGGGGCTCGGGCAGTGCATAAGCAGGCTGGAGGTGAAACAGGGAGCTAGACACCTTGTGAAACAGAGCCAAGGAAATATCCACCACAAACACAAGCTGCAGAAATTCTGCCAGCACCACATGATACGAGGTGACAGTATCAGCACGAGATGCTGATCGAGAAAAAGCCAAAAAAAGAGAGAGGAGAGCACCAGGAGCCAGATTCACGAAGCAGTTACGCAATTACTTTTGAACGTGAACAACTTTCCTCAATCTTTGATGGCTTTGATTACATTTATTAAACAGTTTACAAGCATGAAAACTTCCCAATCAACTGTTGTTATTGTTATAAACAGCCTCCTAGTGCTTTGGAGCTCATTAACTGTTTAATAAATGTAAGCAAAGCCGCTAAAGACTGAGAAAAGATGTACAGGTTTGTAAGTGCTTGCGTAGCTGTTTCGTGAATCTGACCCCAGGTGCTCAGAAATTGAAGAACACCGACGAAGAGAAAAAGTGGTGAAAAGAACACCACAACACCTCATACTGTCACCGAGAAGAACATAAGTGGGACACCTTCAATGAAGCAACTTGTTTGTCATAAAGATGACGATAAACATGTGTTAGAAAAACTAAACACACAGATTAGAGAAGGTCAAACCAGCAATGTACATCACTGGGCCAACCATTTGAAAGAAGCAGATCTGCAAAAAAATACCCGGGTTAAGACATTAAAAAGCTCCTGATACCAAGGCTGAGCTGGCCACCAGGGAGCCAGAAGGATCACCCTATGGTAGGACTCCAACCTGGCTAGGATCTGGAGTAACAGCTGAACAAGGTGAAAGAAGTAGAGGAACCCCCCCCCCCACCTCTACAGTTCAGCCAAAAGGCATCTACTGCAAAAGCCTCATAATTGGGGAATGGCACTGTGTATAAAGGAAGGCACCAAGACCACACTAACACGTCAGGCTGTATAGGGACATGCCAGTAAGTGCCCTGCAAGTCCAGGACACTTATTGGCCCAAGTGCGCACCTCGAGAGTGAGAAAGACCTGGGACAGAGTTCATCCAGAAAGAGGGGCAATGGATGAACCAGATCAACATCGACAGGTGTAGAATGAACTGGAGATCCAGAGAATCCCAGTACGGGACCAGAAATGGAAAGAGTTTACCAAAGAGACAAGTTTATTTCATTTGTTCAAGACAGTATCTAATCAGTCATATGATGCATAAAACTTTGTATACCAGAATCTTTCATGCCACAAAAAATATAAAACACTGAAATGCTATTTACAAGTTGCACTTTTAATAGCATAAAATAATAAACCCGATAATTCTCACATGTGCAGACACCAGTTGGGCTGCCACGCCCTTAAGTATAACGTGACGCAATATTGATCCATGGGTTTTATTCTGGGCATCCTTACGAGACCGACTTCCAGTGCTGTGCCTCTCTGTTGACGACGTACGGCTCCTTGAATCTGAACTGCCTCGAGAATGTACAGACAACGTATCCCCCCCATCAGTGGAAAAAGAAGCCTGGAATATAAAAATAACCATTATGTTACAAATAATAATAAGTGGTAATTTTTATGACAAATGATGATGAAAACTAAATTAAAGTAGCCAAAAATTATAAATCATTTAAGAGTAAGAAAGTACTCAGTAATTGATATAACCCCCAAGCTGCTAAGGGCTATTTGGCCTGTCACCCACAGGTGAATAAAATAAAAAATTATCTTATAAACCTGTTAATTTGTGTTCCCAAATCACAGGAAAAATAATTAAAAAATGGTAAGTGGCATATTTTGGCCGCAATAGGTCGGGGAAGTCTGGCAAAAAAGAGGCGCTGACTCGGCAAGCGTCAGGGAAGTTCTGCTTCGCCCCAACTGTCAGGCGGGGGCTGCCACAAAGATGTAATAACCTAATATTTCAATGTCTGTTTCATTTTTTCTTCATTTTTTGCTGTAATATTATTCAATAATGTGCAGTGTGATATACTTATATAATAAAATGTGTGAATCATTGCTGTACTCAAAATTATGGTGAGCATATTATTGTACTTTATACAATTGTGTTATCACAACTGTACAGTACATGTACTCTGAGTAAATTTCACCATCCACATCTCAAATAACTTAGAAGAGCAAATATATAACACATGTATAAAACTACAGGTAGTGTTCCAGTGGCTCCTTGAAGCTACTATCTCTGATAGTATGCCATATCACTAGGTCCCTTCAGTTGCAGAGTTCTACAGGCTTAGTGGGGGACAACAAGCTGGAATCTGACCCCATCACAAAGGTGCAGGCAGCAGTGGCATGTATGATAATTTGTATTAATTTATTCATGTCTGCCACCTCCAAGGAAGGCATCCATAAAGTTAGCAGAACAAAACTAACCACTGGTGACTTCAAATGAGACCACAGCCTCGAGACCTGTCAAAAAAAAAAAAACTACCCAACATAAATGTATGATCGAAACGTCACGAAACCAGCGCAAGCTCCTTCGCTCCTTCTCCCCCTCACTTCTAGGGAGGAGGGAGGCAGCCCTCTCTCAGCCAGTTGTTCCACAAACAGTTCTATGAAGATGGAAACAACTCTGACAACCTAGAGGGAAGGAGGGTATCAGGGACCCACCAGAGCTCACCCAGAAATTGGCATTTCATTACATTCAACACTGTTTTTTTGGGTGGGAGCCGATTGTGACTCCCTGAAGCAAACTACCCACTGAGAAACAGGAACCAACCAGGGAGGGGGGAGCTCCACAGAAGTAATACAAAAATTAGGCACACTGCCACAAAACATGACCCAAAAACCACTCAATGGTTCAAAGGACCAAGCACAGAGAGAAAACCCAGAATCCCCAGAACAACCCTTAAAACCCTGTGCCCAAAAGCAGTTTATGACAGATAAACCATGGAGTGGCACAACCACAAACAGATAGGGCACAAGGACAGACTGCAGGCCAGACAAACAGAACAAACTTGCAGATCTCGCAAGACACAACCAAGAGTCACACAAAGGTGCTATGGCCCAGGGACAGCAAAAAGAGGCTGTGCCCCAGAACCCCATGTAAGCTCCAAAACCCCCCCACACCCGAAGAGCAGCCCAGAGCAGTCGCAAGGCCAGCCAAGAAATGGCAAACAACCGAACAGCAAGTGAGCAAATGAAGACCACAGGCTGGCAAGACTGAACGACACTGCAGGCAACCAGAGAACGAACCTCGGAACAGGAGACCAATGCAACAGGACAACCCAAAAGAAGGTCACCGAAGCAGAACTGGTGGCACAAGGAAGCAGCAAAAACCACCACTGAACACAACACAAGATGCACCCCTGGCCGAACCAACCAAGCAACAACAACCCGGGGACCCCTTTGGAAGCCAGCTGACTCAAGATTCCGCCACAAAAGAAAGAGTCGCCAGCAACAAACAAACTGCCTGACAAGGCCGAAGGAACAAAAGTCCCAGCATTGGAGGAGAGCAAGAAGCATGCCTGCCAGACAACCAGAGGCGAGAGAGACCTAAACAAAACCAGAAACAAACAAAACACGGATTGAAGGGGACACCAGAAACGAAGCAGACTGAGGAAGAGAAAGAACCCGGCCAAGAGATTAAACAGCCTCAGGCAGTGCAATAGCAGGGTGGGGGCACACATAACAGTTTGTGAAATTGAGCCACGGCAATATCGACCCTGAATGCAAGTCACAGCTGCTCCTCAAATGCCACACAAGAGGTGACTGCAACCAGAAAAGAAAGGAAGTGGCAAAAAACCTACACTGTTGCCACAAAGACCCACAAGTGAGACACCTTCACTGATCACTTCTCTTTTTCAATCCACATTACCAATACAGTATTTCATGCCTTTTAGCAAATATTTCACACCCAGTCCATTACTTCTCCTCTGTAGCATTTAACAATTTCTGCATATACCTCATCAACACCTATAATTTTCCCAAATCTAAAGTTTTTTCAGTGATATGCTCACTAGTCATACAATCTTCCGCTTTTCTCACACTATCAATTCAAATCACATTCACAATTAAATTCAACATTTCTTGGTCACTAAACTGAGACTGGTAAAATATTTCTGACGTACATATGAATGTGATTCTCTAACAGGTTTAATGTTTTGTATCATACCATCTGTTCTATAAAAGTGCTGTCANGCTTCCTCAAATGCTAAAGCCAGCACATTAAGAAATTCTCTAGTATCAAATCTTAATAAGTTCTCAAGACGGGTAAGAATTTTCTGTAGGTTTAGCATTTTTTGAATGCAGCGAGGTAATACACTTAAAAATCTCGTGTTTGACTTGTTGTAATTCCTGAGGCAATATCACCATGTGGTAAGCCCGTCCAGCTAAGCAACAAGACACGTATACTAATATTTTGTTACCCAACATCACTTGGCTGTCTGTCAATGCATTTCCACTATCCATTGCATTACATAAAACTGTCACAAGCTCCTCAAGGGGAGTAACAAAATCTCATGCCATGGGTATATATATAAAATATGGCATCATATAACCCATGGGTCCAGCACAGAGTCATGGCCTGGTGAAGATCAAGGGATGTCACACTGAGGTGCACAATGCAGGCCTCAGCTGCCTGAAGTTTCCCACACACCTCTTGGTGAGTGAGGAGACATTGAGTTATACTGGGTGATATGTCCGCTAGCTGGTCACTCAAAATGTACGGCTCAAGGGCTTCCAAGTAAATACCTGTCGAGAATAAATAACACGTTAACATCATCACCGCTATCCTCACCAATTTCCCATTTACCACTTTCACCGGTTGGGAAGACATTAGCCAAAAGATGAAAAATATAAAATTTCTTTATAAAAAAATCATAGAAATAAAAAAGCAAAATAACTAACCTTAGATATGGCATCCTCACTGAAGGTTTCCCAGACTCGTCCAAAGAGGACATCCTTTAAATTGGCCCCCACTGACACCTGAACACAAAGAGTGACCAGCTGGGAATAGTACTGGTTGAGCGCCGTCAGGTTGCTGCGCTCAGGGAGTTCATTCATGGCCGAGTCAAGGTACTGGTTCAGTAACTCACAAATCTTCTCCTGCACTAGCTGCAAATTATAAATAATGGCCTGGACAAATGATGCTAAGCTATTGGGAAGATAAATGATCTAAAAGCCTGTCACACACGTTAAGGGACTGCAAGAAAACAGACAGGCATGGATTATTCCCAGCTGATTGAATTGAATTTGGATATATGCAATATAATGGAGTATTTGATAAATGAGAACTCTTCTTATCTAGCATTGAAATTATGAGACAAAATTCTGAAGAACATGATCAAGAAAAGAGATTTAGTGGTGATACTTGATAGCATTTTATTTTTACAATGATGAACTAATTAGGGACATAATGATTACAAATAATGTACATGTTACTCAGATTGCAACCTAATTGAAGTTCAAACATGCATGGGCAATAGACTTGTGCCACTAAGGAGAAAAGAAAAATGATGCAAACTGAAAGGAGAACAATGTTCCCTCTATAGGTGATGAAAACAAAATGCAGAACCTCTCAAACATCGACAAAGGCGGCTATGTAGAGAAATATAAATGATCAAGCTAAAGTTGCAAAAATCATATAAAACCCAAGAGAGGCAAAAAGGGTAAAAGGCCATAAGGAAAATAGAATCTAAAATAATTTTCTTCTATGCAAAATCTGGAACAAAAACTACATCCTGTCATTGTGTAAGGGTGAAGGAACCTTCACAGATAACAACAAAGAAATGAGTGAAATACTAAGGCTACAGTACGATTCTGTTTTCAGTGAACTCCTGAACACATTGAAGATCAATGATTTAAGCAAATTTTTATGAATGTGACACCATCATCGAACCATATGTTAGATGTATCCCTAACCCCACTACACTTTTAAGCAGCCATAGACAGTATGCCCATGCACTCTGCACCAGGCCCAGACTCATGGAATTCTGGAATGCTATATCCATCAGGAACTGCAAAGCAAAATTTTTTTCACAGGTCAAGGTAAACTTCTTTACATCCACAGAGCTATTACATCCTTATTTCATCATACATGTAAAATCCAAACAATAATAGTTTAAATCGTCATAAGAATAATCGCATTACCCCGTGAATCAACATACGAATTAACCACTGTCTAAGGGTCAAGGCCCTCTGATATAAGGGTCAAGGCTTCTGATATACCAGCCTGATGGTTCTGACAGCTAAATTTACTTGATTTACGTGAGTGCCACTAACATGACTGGCCTCGACGAGGACTGAAAGGCGGCAGCTAGTCAAAATTTGGGATCGGTAACTGGAGCCTTATTTACAGTCACTGACCTGTATATGCACACATACATAATAAAAAATAATACCCTAAGCGCAAGGAAAATATCCTAACTAAAGATTTATATTTCATACTGCATAACAAACTCAATATTTGAGTGTAATTACTGTACCCTTAAACAGAAATATACCTGCTGTCTCTTTTCCTTCTTATGCTTGAGTCCTACAATTGCTTGAGCTTTATCCTGATAGATATCAAGGGCAAGCTGGAGGGCCTCACGTTTGTGACCACCTTTCACCAAGTAATCCAGACGATCTACCCAGGATCGCACCGTCACGACCTGCAGACATTGACAATTGTTTAATATGCCATTATCATTACCTATTTTACCTGGTACTTGCCTGAAAGGTATTGAAAAGCTTTGCAGAGAGGTGCATTCAGGTGACCACTTAAAACATTCATAATATCTGCCACACTCAGAAGCATCCAAAGAAACTTGTACCACTTCACTCGCAATACAATACAATACAATAATTAAATACAGTAATTTCTTTATAATCTTACTATGTAATATGAAAAAGAACAAGAACTCAGTTAAGGATTCTATAATAGTGACCAATCTTGTTTAAATATAAGGACAATTTCTATTTTAGAAATTGAACATTATTACAGACATGGGCTGGGTAAAACAAGAATGTTACAGGCATTGCAAACCCAGTGCATAGTTCTAATTTGAGTCACTGAAGTAGAGTATACAAAATTTTATGTACTGCTTGTGGATGACACAGGTCTTTTAGCAGAGCGAGAAAAGTGTTATGTATACTAATTGACAATTTTACTAAGGTGTGTGAAAAGACTTAAGATATTAATATGGACAAAAGTTAGATTAAAGTGAAGGAGATAAAATTTCTGTGTATAAAATATATATGTTAAGATGTTCTCTAAAAGGCAAGGGGAGCAAGGAAAACCCACCAAAAATCATGGCCACAAGAAAACAAGTATGTTAGCAAGAATTATGGTAGCATCAGCAGGGCAGAATAATAGTAAACGTAAGTTAAAGGGAATGGGAAAATAATAGTAAAAGGAGGATTATAGGGAATGAGGAAATAATAAAAGGAAGACTACAGTGGATAAATGAGGAAACAAACAAAATGAAGATTACAGGGAAAATATGAGAAGGCAATAACAAAAGGAAAACTGCAGGGAATAAATGAGATAACATTCAGAAATGAACAAAGTAGGTTTTGTGAAACAAGAATTATTATAAGGATCAAACACTTGCACTGATGTTCAAATGTGCAACTTTTGTTAAACATTGAATGAAGTGTTAGAGAATAAGCCTATGTAGCTGCATTTGTGAAGCTGCAGTTGAAGGTTTACAACTCTGTATATACTATTTGTGCTTGCAAAATCAGGCTATTAGCTCTTCGGACCTTCTAACCATCTATTTTTCCTCTATTATGTTTACAACATACATAATATAGTATATCATCTCTAAACATGTGTGCGCGCATGTTAGAGATACTAGCTTTCCCAGGAAGCAGCCCATAGAAGCTGTCTAACTCCCAGGTATCCATTTTACTGCTAGGTAACAGGAACAACAGGGTGAAAGAAACTCTGCACTTTTGTATCTGCCTCAGTTGGGAATCGAACCTGGGCCTTAGGACTATGTCCCCTGAGTGCCGTAGACTCGGCTGCAAGGCCCCTCACAGCTGTATAGGTACTGTATATGGAAACTCACAAGAAGCAATACACACATATAACTCAAAGGAGCATTGCTGTCAATTTTTTACTGCAGTGTGGCAGTGCTGGTTTTCTGTGATACGCTCAGTGTAGAAAATGTTATGAATTTATTTGCATTTATACATACAAGAAGGCACTATGGGGTGTGTAGGGACAGCTTTTGGCCAATACATTGTTGCAAGCCACTAACTGTGTTTTGGGTGACATTTCAACATGTGTAGATTTCTCCTTATATATATTGCTCTTCTGTCTCTCCAGGCTCATCCTTCCCACTTCGCAAAAGCCACAACATAGTAATAAAAAATAATCATGGACTGTATACAGAAACCAGCCATGATCTTAATGTTTCATACTTCAGCAAAAAAATTTCCCAGGGCTAATGCACCCTACATGGATAGCTTAGTTTAGGTTAATTGGATAAATCATTTTCTAAGGCCCTGGCTTCTTACTACTTGAGTCACTGGCTGGGATAAGTATAGTATAATCAAGTAAATGATTGTGATATTTGGCAATTATTATAACGCATGCAAACTACTTTCATATCTGATACGAATAAAAATAATAACAATAACAATAATAATAATAAATAATAATAATAATAATAATAATAATAATAATAATAATAATAATAATAATAATAATACAACCACCTAAGAATTAAACATTGTTCAAAGATATCAATGCAGCGCCGTCTCACCTGAATGACTTTGTGCCCAACAGGAGCACCTGTGTTCCAAAGCTGACCATGGAGTGGTAGCACGCTCTTTCTCCTGATAATGCCTTGAAATAAATGTTGCACGAAAATTAGAAAAATCGGACTCTACTTCTATACGGTAATTAAGATGGTGATGACCATAAGAAAGCCAAATCTTCAGCCATCATACAATTTTAAATTGAGTTGCAAGCCAAATATTGTCTGTAACAAACTTAGCACTTCTTCCTGGTGTCAGTGACATATATGAGATGTTTCATGTACACAACTCACTATTTCTTTCATTAGCATCAGGAACATAAGAATTAAGGAAACTGCAGAAATCCTGATGTGGCAGCTCCTATTGATATCCATCCAAACTCATTTAAATATACTGTGTCTAATCTACACTTGAAACAATCAAGTGATCCCCCATCTATTACACGTATGTTATCAGGTCCCACAAATCAACAACCCTGTTTCCAAGCCAGTATTTACCCACATCTTTCCTAAATCTAAACATATCCAACTCTTCATCATTGTTTCGTGTTCTATTTGTTGATATATTTAATATCTTATTAACATCCCCCCTTACATAAAGAAATCACTTACATGATGTATCAATGACAAAATCAGCAGGAGCAGTGAGCCACTCCTTGCTTGGGAGTACTCATACGTTCGAATCCTCTTCACGGCTCCTAACGTTCTCAATATCCTCCTCGTTATGCTTATTCATCCACTTGTATACTTCAATCATGTCACCCTCCTAACTCTTTGCCATTTTACTGACTGTAAATTAAGTTTTTTCAATCTCTCCTCATATGGAAGATTTTCAATTTGGAGAATGAACTTCATTATTCTTTGCTAGATGCATCCAAGTGAATTTATGTTCATTCTATATTATGGCAACCAAAACTAAACTGCATAATCTAAGTGGGGCCTAATAAGAGCAAAGTATAGCTGAAGAATAACATTACGTGTTTTATTGATAGCAATTCTAGACATAAATCCCAGTACTGTATCTTATTTGCCATATTATGAACATTTATGTTTTGATTTTTGCCTTTAAATTTCTTTAATTCCTTTAAATTCCTGCTAATCATGCAACTTGTCCTCTCAAATAGTACATCACACTTTGACATATAAATCCCCTAAAGCCAAAAATTAATGTACTAAAAATCATAGCAGAGCAACTCGCAAAATTTACATAATGTCCCATTTTCTATTCGTGGGTCCTCGGTTAGGTTAGATTCAGGCAATTTAGTAAATCAATTTAAGGATGTTGCGAATGTTAGAGGGGATGGGCAGAATCACAACCCCTGCCAATACAAATCTTTTGATCATTTCAAAAGATGATCAATTTCTTAACATCTTGAAGTGTGTTTTTCATTCTGAATTGTTTTCCTGCCCATTTTCATATCCTTTGCAAATTTGCAAATATTGCTGCTCAATCCTGAATCTAAGTTGTTTACATAACAGAGGACCCACTTACTTCTATAAGTCTGACTCATATGGTAAACAACAGAGGTCCCACTTACTTCTGTTGTGGGACCTCAACATCCCACTTTGTGCACTTTGACTTAACCCCATTATACTAACTCATTGTTTCTTTTGATATAACCATGCCCTTATCCAGCTTAAGATAGTGCCCAAATACTGTGAGCCTCTATCTTTCTAATCAGTCTTTTTATGTGGCATGGTATCAAAAGCTTTGCTGAAGTCAAAGTACAGTATACAATAGCACAATACTGGTACTTTCCACTATAAACTAACTCAAATAGTTTGTACATAAATTCAGATATTCAACACAAATACTATAGTGAATGGATTAAAGTATGTAAAAACGATCATATGAACATCCAAGGTCAACATTGGAGTTCTCGGCCACAAGCTGCTGCATCACCAACATACGAGGTCTAGTGCTGACAGATCTGGCCGTGGCTACAATCTGCCAACCTTGTAAAGCTCATCTAACCAGTAAAAGGACATATATTTATATTAATTTAAACTTTTCCTTCCATTTGGGACTTTTTTTCCGCATAGGCAGATTGTGTGTGTGTGTAAATAATCCTTAGCGGCACATTAGGGGTTAATTGCTATCTGGTACCCATAATTGATTTGCCTAGACTTAGAACCTTACATTTGTCTGTGCTATACTGTATCTGCCAATTTTTTAGCCCCATTCAAAGTTTATTAAAATCATTCTGAAACCTTTCTGTCTAATGTCTGAATTTTGCTTTTCCCAGTGGTACCCAAATCATTTATGATGAATGAAACGGTCCCATGACAGCACCCTGGACACTCCACATCATTTGGGCCTTATCACTATTTAGTTTTACTTTTCTATTTGTTTAAAAAGTTTTCCTTAGTAATTATTAGTTTACTTAATTAATTCATACAGATAAACTAACACAATAAATGTTCAGATATACTAGACTAGTATTTTAGAAACTTACCATAGCTTTGCTAACATTACCCCCTGTAGCAATAGCCTTGAAATGGGGAGATGCATATACCAGCCCCAAATGGGCCAGATCCACCATTTCTTGTTCTTCCTGTGTCTTCACATCAATGACATGTAGATGCTCTCGTGTGTCCATGACAGCAAGAGTGCGAGTGTTAAGCCATGCCATTCCCTGTATTACAAATGACAAACCCATCTTCTGAAGAGGGATAAACTGAAGCTCCTCCTGACTTCCATGGGTAAGCTGAAAATTACATATGTATGTCAATTAAATGTTTACATATGTATGTCAATTAAATGTTTACATATATCATTAAATTTTAGATACAAAAGTTAATTTATGACGTGGCATATTCTCAGCAAAGAGAAATGGATTTATCTTCATAGCCCAATAAAGATAATATGTAACTTCCATAATACTCTTGCCATTAAACATAACAAAATAATGGAATATAGTATATAAGTACATTACTGTAATACTAAGCCATTCAAGGAATTGTGACAATCTGCACAAATGCAGCAGGGATCTTTTGAAACATGTATTTTATTTAATAACTATTTCTTTTCTATTTGTTCTTCTGTCACATCCTTACTCTTACGTCTGCATCTTATGAGTGAGAAACTGTATTGAGAAGATGATCAATAAGACTATGTCAAAGTATCTCCAAGTCAAATTTTAAATAAATCTATTGTGCACTCTCTAAGAACTCAATTGTTGAAGTAGCAAAAATCAAACAATCAAAATCCAATGACCAATTACTCATCTGTTTGTTCTAAGAAATTTGTATTAGTGTCCATTCCATAATCATAACAACAAATTATGGGAGAATAATTACTAGGCAATAAGATATACCAGTACAATATACAAAATACAAAAATATTGCGCACACTTACCTGATAAAAAAAAATATTTTTTTCCCGTCCAAATGCCAGGACAGGATCAATCACTCTCGTGCCATCTGGCATCTGTATCACAACAAACTGCCAGGCAAGGAGTGGAAGGGTTGAAACCGAGGCTTTTAATGGATGCGAGAACAAAACTTTCAGCTGCGGCCTTAAGGAAACCACAATGACCTGTAAAAATATAAATAATTAACAGTAAGGTCATGAATGTAAAGAGGATGTTAACATTTCAAGGAAGCATTAGGTATATTGTAACCCTTAAAGTGTGATTATCATATGTTAATCCCAGGGAAAAATGCAGTTATCATAGATTTTAGTTATTATCACCTGGTTTTTCTACAAATGATGGAAATATGATTATAATACATTTATATGGATGTAATGGAGTTAACCTAGAACTGAAAAAATTCTGCTAGCCTTTATAATTACTTCCTACAAATAAGTCTGTCTGGTGGCACAAACCATGCAATTACCATCAAATCACAGTTCTGAGTTAATGCCAGTATTTGAATCCATCTCTGGACAACATTACCAGACTGAATAGCAGCAAAGGAGTGGGTTGCACAACTCTTTCAATTGAGCTATGCCAGGAAAAATATTTATGTGCAATATGAGTGTACATATTACATGCAGGCTTGAAATGCATAACTCCATTAAAAAGCAAGGCTAGACCAAATGTTCATCTTGGTCTGATCCGAGTTCTAAAAGCCTGAGGTCTAAGGAACTGTTTCAAATCTTGCCTAGCTAGAGGGTCAGAAAGGCAAATCAAAAGGAAACTTCTGAGTGTGGATTATCCTCCTCTACAGTGAAAATGGTAAACTGAATCCGAGAAGGATAGCCTCAGTGTCAAGAACATTATGTTCAAGAGTGTACATCAAAACCCCCCACCCAACACCATCAGGCCTGGCAACTCAAACCCAACAGAG
>WNGS01165751.1:24253451-24274558 GCA_020271785.1 Procambarus virginalis | reverse complement strand
TTTCAAAACAAGTGTGCTCTCATTTGTCCCACCCATTAACATATTGGGGGGGGGGGGGGCTGATGCTGTCCACTGGCTCATGCTCTTGGTTCCAGAGCAGATGCACACAGAACCCCAAATCAATGACATGGAAAGGAGGGAAAGAATCGGGGAGCTACCGGGGTTTGCCTAGAAATTGTCATTCCATTACCTTAATGCTGGCTTTCTGGGAGTAAGCCCTTGTGGCTCCCTAAAGCTAACTACACCACAGAGAAATTAGCAGTGACTCCCTGGAAGCTACATGGACTAACCAGGAAGGAAGGCTACAAAGCATCTACCAAGACAGAATCAGTGGCAGAAAGCTGCTATTAGACACAGCACATGATGCATTCCCAGGCCAAACCAACCAAGCATCAATAACCAAGTGTGGGTAGTGACTGGATTTAGAAATGGTTAAATTTTAACAGCATAAACCTTGCACAAAGAAATCACATTAACGTGATAATATAAACGAGAAAATCAGTAGGAGCCATAAGGAGAATTCGAACCTATGTTCTGGGTACTTCCAAACACCTTAGACCACTACACTACTACATGGTAAAATAATTGCAACCTGGGATTCAACTGAATCCTCTAGGTTTCCTGAGGCTTCTAGCATAAAGCATAAAACAGTAGTCTATCAGTCTGATGAGCCTGTCAGTCACCTAGACAAGATCACGGTGAATCCCTGGAAGAATGGTAGACAGTTGGTGTGGGACTACACTTGTGATTCAACTTTGGCCAACAGCTATGTTGACTTCAGTGCTGCACAGGCAGGCAGTGCTGCCAATCACCAGGAAGCAGCCAAGTTGCATAAGTACAGAGATCTTGACCACCACCACAATTTTGTCCCAATTGCCTCAGAGACACTTGGTGCTTGGGTTAAAAGTGCTGCTAGTTTTTTGAAGGAGCTGGGTTCCAAGCTACTTGAAACAATTAGAGACCCTAGAGCTGCCAGTTTCCTCTTTCAGCACCTTAGTGTGGCGATCCAGAGAAGAAATGCTCACTGCACCCATGGTTCCTGCCTGTCATCTGAGGAGCTGGGGGAACTCTACAACCTGTGACAAGTAGCCTTGTATGCTGCATGTAACCAAAGTTGTAACCATTTTGGTGTAATGAAATTTTAAGATAAACTAAATAACATTTACTAGCTGCTCATCAAACAAAAGCAGCAACTGGTTGCTCATGGCCTCATTAAACTTAAAGTTTACTGTGACACACTCACTCAAGTGTCACCAAAACTAGCTCTTGAGCAACAACTCAAAGTACAACTTATTGAGGCTATCAAGAATAAATTTATCTATATATTAGCTTTAAGCTTATATAACTGGCATGAATACAAATAACAAAATCAAGCCACTATTAGGCTGCAGCAACAAGCTTGAATACTGTACAGTACTTATATTGCAAACAATCCTAAATATATTCATATAAATGTTAGCACAGTCAAAATAATTATAATAAACGCCTATTATTGTTCCTGAGAATAAATCTAACTCAAAGGAGGGGGGTAAGGAAAGGGAAATTACTTACCTACAGATATGACGCTTGATGACAATCAGCTAACTTCGAGAGCCCTTCTTACTTGCAAACGGATATAACAACAGCTAGCGACTCCCTTGGCCCACTAGTACTTGATGGTGCTGGCTCTCTGCTTGCAATCTTTAATTTGTAGTCTTCTTAGTCGTTATATCCTCGTCCGGACCAAATAAATGCTGCAACAGTCACTTTTCTTGGCAACCGGCATACTAGGGGAGATGACAGGAAATAACTTGGTGGTTCTATCACTGGGTCACCACTCTAGTCACACTCCAGGGTGTTGATCCTCACAACTGCAGGTGGCCAACATGTGTGTGCTGGAACCCCAAAACCCCCTCTGCAATAACATGTCATTGTAGATTTTGTTGGTCTCCATGGCTAACACTACACACGTCGCTGGTACTGAGCGGCTGTACACCAATACTCGTCACTTAACTCCAATATCACTGTCGGCTGTGACTGCTATGCTTACGGTATCAAGTGGCTGTACACTTAACACAAATATCACTGTAGACTTCCTGCCATGCCTAAACTGCTAGACACTGGAAAACTGCATTTTCTCCACTACACACAAGTAGGCTGTCACTGGGTCATTGCTTCGTATCACAAAATCCTCAATAAGCACCGGAAATATAATTCTCCACTATTCATTGCACTATCTTGCATCAATAAATACTATCATGAGTTACTCTTATCATTGGTCACTTCACTGCCCTTACCTTATTGAGAATAAAAAATGGTCCCAGACCATCAGCTGTCATAAGGCTACAACTCGACTCTTCCTGTCATTGACTATCTTATGTAAGTCACCTCCCAGAGGCTTCCTACCTATCGGTCTCCTTCAAACAGGATTGTCCTTGTAGTCAGAGTATTTTGGCAATAATAGGCTGTGGAGCGACTCAACAACACTCTCCATATTTGATGATATTTCACAGATCACACCTGGAAAGTCACTAACACTCCCAGACCACTGGCTGTAGTCAAACTCAAACTCAACTTGGCTATCAATGACTATCCAATGTAAATCCTCTGGGCTTTCTTGGTGTCTCCTTGTATCTACCAGAGGTCTCTTGCTCTCCACTAAGACAACTTGGCATGCAACCTCAATTTCTGCTAAAATCTTGGAGCAAACCGTAGTATGTCCGACCTATATGACTGACAGAGTTACAGTGCTTTACCTCACGCAGCTGCCCTCCTTGGAGAATACACATGACATCAGGTCACCTGTTGATTGGTCCTTGCCTTCAACTTACAGCCAATCCTATTGTCTCACATCTGGGATCGCTCAGAGCGGGAATGCACCCCAAAACGGTGCCTCAACTGCCGTATTGGACAAATGGTAGCTTAGGTTACCCTCCTCCGAATTCCTTAAAATAAAAAATCCCCAAAACCATGCAATTTACACACCTCCTGTTTGAACCGAGACAATCTCTGGACCCTCAATTATGTAAATTGGGTGGGGAAATGACTCAACACCGGGAAAGGTACAAACAAGGCAGTGATCATAACATTTTAAACTGATCAGCAGCATCACAGCACAGGTGCTGGACCCAATCATGTGTGCCCATACATGATGGCTAGGAAGATAATGTCACAACTATGTCACAGTTTTCTTTTACAACAGTTGAGGCTAATCCTGAATGTTACTGCTCATCTCTCCCTACCTGGCGGGTGTCACATCTCCAACGACCTGCACCTTCAAACCTGGTGTACTCCCCGACTATCATTGCTATGACATAATTGCTTAATTTGCCCTATCTAAATATGTGGGCTGCCCAGAGATACCCAACATGACAGACTTCCATCCAGTGATAAGGATACAGGCCTTGTGCACTGCTTGAGCATGCTTGGTGCCTTCTGCACTGCAATATGCCACTCCAGCAGCTGTGGGAAAATCCTGAAAGACCATTCTCTCACATTTAGACATGTGCAGCTCATGGTGATATTAGACCAATTGACTTGATAATGGTCCAAGATGGACCGAATCATCGTCGTCTCTTCAATTTCTAGTGTGTGGTTTGGTCAACATTAGACCAAGTCCATGCAAACAGTGTGTCAGAGAAACACACACTTGTGAAGCAAATACTAAAGATTTGGAACAACAAACAAGCAAATGCCTCCAACAGGTCAGTCCAAAGGATGGCCAGAATTTAGCTGAGAAAGAAGTGGGACTCACTATGACGAGGTGACTCCGGAAGATCTTCAAGGAAGCACATTAAATTACATCAGTGATAAGCCTGACCTGGGGCCAAATTCACGAAGCAGTTACGAAAGTACTTACAAACATGTACATCTTTCCTCAATCTTTGATGCCTTTGGTTACATTAATTAAACAGTTTACAAGCATGAAAAGTTCCCAATCAACTGTTGTTATTGTTATAAACAGCCTCCTGGTGCTTCGGAGCTCATTAACTGCTTAATAATTGAAAACAAAGTCGCCAAAGATTGAGAAAAGATGTACAGGTTCGTAAGTGCTTGCGTAACTACTTCATGAATTTGGCTCTTGGAGCTGGCTGGTAACTAGGGGCTCCAGGATGCCACCTGTCATCAGCCTTTTGCACAAAAGGAGCTCAAGCTAGTTTTAAGTGAACCATTTGTTTTGAATGAATCATTTGTAGAATTGTTTGGCTGTTTAGGTGCTTCACTTTGTGAACCTTGTAGTTTTCTGTAATGCTTTGCTTACTTTCTGGATGCTTTCCTGGAGTGGGTGATAGTAACAATTCCCAGCTCTCTGTGCCTCTATGAGGGGACCAGGTTCTGGCTCTGGTTCCCGGTAGGCCAATCAGGACTCCTATGGCTGATGTGAATCAGTAGTGGAAGCAATCTCTGCAAGTTAACTTCAGGCAGCCACCAAGAGGCTTTCCCAGAATGGCTGAGGTTGAAGGCTATCGGGATAGAGGAGGAAAGTACACATTTTATCAGTGGTGCACAGGTGGAACAAGAACTGCTTCACGACAGCGAGGCTTGTTTATTTCGAAGTTAGTTTTCTCATTTCCTATGCTACATTTGTCTTGTTGATTGTATGTTTTGGTTCTTCCACCTTTCTGGAGGCCTTTTCTTGGCTACTTTACCTTACCTTGCAATGATTTCAGGTCTTAGCGTTCCCGCAGTCTGGTCCTCGACCGGGTATCTTAGGTTACGGTGATCTGGTACCCAGGAGGCTTACAGTGACTTGCAAGACTTGGTGTAGATTGAATTGGGTGGAGCTTTCCAGGCAGCAAGCACTAAGGAGACACCATAGGAGCCTGTCCAGAAAAAAACCCTTTCCTTAGTTCAACTAGCATATATCATAAAATAATCTACGAGCTGCATTTGGGTCACACTTCACAATACTGTACCAGTACTGTATAAGGGAAACAGGCAATAATGTGGTTCCAAATCCATAATTAAAATTGACCATAAGGCTTAACAAAAACAAAATATAAAATGGATACTTTTATTTTCTTGAGCATATATTCTGTTTGAGTTGGTGTAATGGAATGTGTTCATACATTAAAATATGGTTCTTTTTTGGTATAAGATTGCTAGGAAATGAGGTTGACCATATTAAAGCCTGCTAATGTCATTCATTTAATGTAAAAGCAATCAGGCATATGAGTACTGTATTCAGAAAAATAGAAAATTACAAATATGGGAATATATATATATATATACTGTATATACATTAACAAAATATTAAATATATTTATTAAAGCCACCCATTAACTGCAGTGCATTTATTGTTCTTATGACAACGTTGTTCATCTACTCTAAGCTGTGGATGAAATACATCATTATCTTACACTGGATGAACATTATATTATACTGTGGATGAACATTATATTATACTGTGGATGAACATTATATTATACTGTGGATGAACAGAATCATATTATAACCATAACACTGGACGAACAGTATTATTATATTATGCTGTGGATAAACAGCATCGTTATATTACACTTGATGAATAGTGTCATAATATAAACATGAAAACCTAACTTTTAAAAACATTTGCAGTACTCTAAAATTCTCATGCGTTGCCAACTTGAGCTTATAAGAATAATGCTCATGATCAGTACACACCTGGCAAACATTTCTCTCACAAGCATTATGCTCTTATTCAATATTAAACGATCACGTATAATTTTCTTTAGTCATTTTTTTCTTGCCCTGGTGCATATCAGAAGTCAGGTAAGTGTGTGCACTTTACCTGCCTGAAATGTCAACTTGTACAACTGTCTAACAACCTAGGCTCCTCTTGTATAACTGCCAAAGCATTGCGTATTATTCAGGTATAATATATAGGATGGACATTGGACAAATTGAACCTCCAAACCTTGTACTTACTTCAGCCAATCAAATCTTGCATGGTCATTGAACTATGCAGCTTTCTGTTAGTAATATCATGTAAAACATTCATTAATATTTTAGCTTTCAAGGTGTAAGGAAAACCTATCATTTCTTTCAGGTATGAACGCTTTTGCTTGTCGTTATTATAGGACATTTTGATGAAATGATCATGAAGGAAATAGTCGATTTTTGTTAAAGTGTTCCTTCTTCGGTATTTAGACAATATACAGGTATATTAAATACACAGATGACCATCAAGTTGCACAAAGTGGTCTGTGGAAGAGATTACCCTCCAGGCCCAGGTTGAGTTACATCTGAGAGCAACACCTGATGGTGATGGGAGAAGCATAAACCAACACCTGAATGAGAGCTTTACTTAGCAAACTGTAAAAATTAAATCGAGTAAGAAAGGTGTATGAAAAACCTAGTTAATAACACACAAGGCTAGGAAGTAAGGTAGTGTGACTTACTGTCATGTTAATCTGTATTAATCAATTTCCCAATGAATTCAGACGAAATTCACCAACACACTTTAAAGCTTGGTATTAAAGTGCTTACACACATTATCCCCACACAGTGAGCACACTGCAGGCCTCTGTACATTAAATTATACGTTATATACTGTACAGTATTTGTAATGTGAAAATAAATTACAATACTGCATACTAAACATATAATTATTAAGAAACTTCTGTAAAGAATGAGTCAACATTTATTTTACATGACATAGTGGAGAGTTGTAAACAATAAGAGTGGGACAAAAGAATAAAAATTACCCTGAATGCAGGAGCAATGCTCAAACCCATTCAAAGAACTTTGCCATAACTGGTAGTTTACACCAGCTTCCATTTGTTATGCCATAAAAAAAGTGTATAAATTTGCCCAACTCTATTTTATACCCATAAGACAGTAACTCCTGTTGTGCTTAGTTGTTACCATACTTAACCACCTTAAAACTCTGCCTTTCACTGGTGAGGCTCAAGGAACTGTGCTCCAACTACCTAGAGGGAGGCACATAGTAACTTGTTTAGTCCTTATTCTGGTCAAAGGATTGAAGACAAACTTAGAGTAGTCCTTTCCCTGAGATGAGCCTACCGGTCATATTAAAACCCAAAACTCTTCCTGTTAATCTAACTTAAAGATTGACTTTATCACTGACAGGGACAGGTAGCCTGTTAAGGTTATCAAGGTTCCCCTTGCCAACAACTAACTTTCCCCAGGATGTAGCCCACAACAGTTGTCTAACTCCAGGATATCTATTTACTGCTACGTGAGCTGAGGACATCAGGTGAAAGTAAACATGCCCAGATGTGTCTGTCCTGCAACAGGAATTGAACTCGGGACCTTTTGGTTGTGCACTGACTGCACTGACCACTGCACTACAGGACCCAGAATATTGTACAGTAAAGTGTTTACATGGCACTCATGACCTCATTATTAAGGTTCCAGCTAAACCTATTTATAATAAATAAATAACCTTTCTTAAATGATTTCTACAAAGCAGAGACCTGTTATACTCCTTATTCTTCCTATTGGAACTGATACAGTACTTCTATCCACATTGATTACATCAATTCTGGTATTTATGAAGCAGAGTGATCTGATCTCCCTGTCATCGTCACAAAGATCCATGTTCTCCCCCACATCAATGTTAGTATCAACTTATGACCACGATGGCAACAATGACCTTTGAAACTTCTCATCCTTCCTACACTGGTATAATTAATCAATGTACTAATTTACGTCTTTGGTGTGATACTTTCCATACACGCTCTTACCATAAATCTCAATTGTAATGTTTTGACACCTTCGGCAATGTTGCAGAAGACTTGTGCTTATCTACTAAATTTTACTCCTAATCTCTATTTTAGTAAAATATTTGTAACTCTCACATGTTCAGTCTTATGCCCATACAAGCTTCCTGTTGGTATTTGGTGTCCACATTCCTAATATTCCACCAGGTGGAAAATACAGCACTGCTATTTACTCCATTAGATTATGGAAGCATGCTTATCACTCACAAGAAGAATACCTTTATATTTTTTAATTCAAATTGAGCTTTGTTCCTGTATTTGTATAATACAGTACAATACAAAATATCCTAATTCAAAGATTCATCATTCATTCAATTATAACTTACAATAATTAGCATAAGGTACTGTATTAGCACTGTATTTTAGTTTTTGTCAAAAGATACTGTATTTAAGACCATTTTCAATAATATATAAGATTTTTTTATGGGTAGTCAGGTATTTATATATTAACTAAAATCATATAAAACTAATTTGTTGACTGAAAGCATTGACTTACATCTGAAAGGAAATGAGTCAAAAGTATTAATTAATTAAAGCACAGAAGTCATAAATATTGTCTATAAATATTTTGTGTATTTACAGGCTGTGAATAAAAATTACTTTTCAACATAAGAATGATAATTCCTTGCCTTTGCAAGTACCTTGCAGCTTCTCTCACATGCTTTTACCACATTATGATCTTAATACAGAGAAACATTTTCTCCAAGAATATTCATTAGCTAGTTCACTTTGAAATCTGATGTAACACATTCAGTTCTTTAGACCTTTAGCTGAATGAAAAGTATGTAGACACTAGATAAACCACAAATGTTAGAATCCAGAACTACTAATTTATCTACATTTTCATGTAAAATCACCATGCATCATCTTTGTCAAAATCTATTGTTGGTGGTGCTAGTTTCAGAGCAAAGTTTTGGGATAACCAAATATTTTGATTTCCACACACGGAGCCTGAACTTCTCCATGATGTACTAGCGGCTGAGGCTTCCACAACAGATCCTCTCGGTGGAGAAGATAAGTCTTCAAGGAATTGTAATCGTGATCCTCCAGCACCCAATGATCGCACACGGCGAATGCCTTCCAATTGTGTCTCGTCCAGTCCTGTCTACAAAGAACACACATACAGCTTCATTCATGGATAAGTAAGTAGTTATCAAAAGAAGGCCATAAGCTGGGAAGACTATGTAGCATTGTCAATGTTATTAGATATTCAAAAGGTGCTGAATCACTTAAGATGATAATACGAGAACAGAAGGACATAAGGTGAACGATATAAAAAATATTGGATTCACTAAGGATTCTATTAACCCAAAAAGATTAGAAATTGGCTGGCAAGAAGTGGTTGTAGAAGACAAAGACTGAGCAACCCTGGAAAGAGGAGAAAAAAACAAAACAGCACTGAAAGTAATGAAATGCCAATTTCCAAGTGATCCCCTGTGGCTTCCTAAAGCTACAATGCTGATATAGCGCCAAACTACTAGGTGCCATCAGTTGCAGAGTTCGTTTAGGTCTACCAGGGACCAAGAGTCAGAACCTGGTCTCCTCTCTAGAAATGAGGTGCAGAGAGCAGTGGCACCATGATAAAATTGTTAGTGAATTTTAATCAAGTCCGACACCATCACGGAAGCACCCACAATGTCGGCGAAATACAATAGACCAATGCTGGTTCTAAAAAATATTAAGATCTCAAAATCTCTAAAAAAGAACTTCCCTAAAATGTAAACAAATGATAGAAAATTCACAAGCTAGCTAGCTCGTTTGCCCGACTTCTTCCCCTCATTTTGGGGAGATAAGGGAGGCAGACCGAGTCAGCTGGCTACTTCACCCAGAGTTCTATGATGATGAGAAAACCCACCCCCTAACTCCCTTGGGGGTGGGAGGGTGTTAAGGAGCCATTGGGGCTCATCCAGAAATTGGCATTTCATTACATTCAATGTTTATTTTTGGGGGAAGCCCCTTGTGGCTTCCTGAAGCTACCTACCAACAGAGAAAGAAAAATCACACTGAAGAAAACATGGCCCACAACACATGACCCAAGGCCACACAAGGATGAAGAGGAGGAGGAGGAACAGTGACAAGATACCTGGTTGCCAGGACCCTTTTCACCCTCCAAAATCCCCACGCTTAAATATCGGGCCAAGACATATTGGCAAACACAGACTAGAATGCGGCAATTTTTCAAATGTCATGGGCATGAGTGCAGACTGCAGGCTTGCTGGACTTGAACACTGCAGATGACCTGAGAAACACGAGCCCTGGAACAAGGGACCAGGAAAACCGGATCAACCCACAACAAGTCCACCAAAGGAGAAGTGATGGACCAAAGGCAGCAAGGCAGAGCCACCAACGGACACAGCACATGATGCTCCCCCCCTCCCCGCGGCTGAACCAACCAAGCATCCACCACCAAAAGTACCCTTTCAGAAACTAACATACTGTATTCATTCTTCGCCAGAAAAGGAGTCGGCTACCAATGAACAAAATGATTCCCAGAGCGGAAAGAACAAAAACCCCGGCACTGAAGGAGAGCATGTAGCTCACCAACTCGGCAACCTTTTCTGTTGGTGAGCACCCTCCCTTCTGTCAGTGGAGGATGTTGCTCATTTGGCCCTTCTGGGCAGCTTCTTCATCTGTAGCTGCTCCCTTTTTTTTGATGAATGAATCGATTAGCTTTCAGAAGCGTCTCTTGTTCTTGCTGCTTGGTTGGTTCAGCCGGGGATGCCTCTTGTGTTGTGTCCAGTTGAGGCTCTCTGCCACTACCTTTGCAACACTGTTTCTGTCTCTGCTGATTTAGGAATCATTCCAATCACCTTGGTCCCCTGTTCCATGTTTCGTGTATCTGGTTGTCTGCAGTGTCCTTGGATCAGGCTGGTGTGCAGTCACTCCTAGAGCCCCTGATGTTTGTTATTATGCCTCATTTTCAGCTCTGTTCACCGTCATGTCCTGGGCTCATATCCGGATGTGGGGGTTTTGTCAGTCAACCAGAGTTCTGGTGGCCAGTATCTTGTTCCTGTTCCCAGGCCGTGGTGCCCTTATGTGGGTTTCAGTCATGCCTATCGGCCTGGTGTCTCTTCTTAGTCCTGTTCTTGTGGTGGTTCCTCCTCTCTGGCAAGTGCCCAGTGGTTTCCATCTCTGTAGGTAAATAGCTTCAGGAAACCACCAGTGACTTCTCCCAGATAAGTGGAAATAGACTTTGCTGCACTGCAACCTTAATCCTCATTGAATATTCTGTGGACTGTTTCAAATGTTTATCAAGAAAAATACTATTATTAACAGTTGATAAGAAAAGGAAGTGTTGGTGATGCACCAATACTAAGGGAGACATAATCAGCATTCATTCTTGAACCTTACCAAAGGTTCAAGAATGAAAGCTATAATTGGTACTGACACTGAAGATAATTAATTTCTGTATGTTCCTTCCCTTAGCCATCTATTATTGCACATCTCAGAAAGAGAGAATTTCTTTCCCCATATTCTTCAGCCTTCTTCCTCTCCTCTTTCTTTCATTCTATATAGTGAAGTGGGAGGGATGAGCCTCTTTATTCTCTCCCGTTTTGTAATTATTTCCCACTCTCCTTATACCCTTTTCCTTCTCTTTCTCTACCTTTTCTTTTTATTAATTTCTCTTTATTTTCTTCCCCTACCACTCTATATTATTTTTTCCAATCTCATAACATAAGCTACATTGAATACATTGCCCCTTACTCTTTGTTACTATCCCTACAATCTCTGTTTTTCCATAATCCAAACTATCCTATTTACCACCTCTGCTTTCATGTAATTATAAACTGTATATCAATCCTTGAACTGCATTCATAAAACACCAACTACCTTTCTCTCCACCCTTCATTGCAAATATTAATCAAAGGATGAATGTAAGGACCTTGCATTACTGTATTACCTGGAATATTGTTATTAAACTGACGTAAGACATACTGTTGCATAAACAAAGAAGAAGAAATGTGTCCTATGTACATATGGTACTAAAATCACGGAAAATAATAAATCGACAGAGCTTCTTACCAAAGGTTCAGACTTGGAGTCATTAGGCTGTGTCTCCTCTGCTGTGTTTTCTTGACTGCCTCCCATACAGAGCATGCAGGAAGTTGACTCTCCACCACACTGTGCATGATAACTATGACCACAACTGCAAGAATACATAACACTGGCAACATCCATTGGTCACTAGTTTTCCTCTTCTCACACTCATAATATTAATACATTACTTATAATGACTAGATCCAGAAACACCTTGATTTGGGAGGATCTAGAATCCAGAAACCCTTTGACTGGGACTTTCTCTTCCAAAATACTGTACACGAAACCTTTGATTTTCAAAATATATGATTATAATTTTATTATAGTCAGGCATATTGGCATATTCAATACCCATTAAAAAATTGAATAAAGAAGCCTATGAACATCATTTATCTGCTGTTACATTGTAATCATCAAAATAGTAATGCAAACATCTTTATTTAAAATATGTTTGTAAAAAATATGAAATTACTACTAAGAACAACAAAAATCCTAATGTTTTCTAGTATAATCACAGTCACATGACAAAAATTGGGCAACACCCACAGCATGCAACCACTAACAAGCATCCACCACCAATGGACGGTTTCGGAAACCAACATATTCATTCTTCACCAGAAAAGAGTCGGCTGCAGATGAACGAAATGACCCCAGGGCAGAAAGAACAAAAACCCCAGCACTGAAGGAGAGCATGCAGCTCACCAACTCGGCAACCGTAAGCTGAGCTGGTGACCACTCTCCCCTATGAATAGGGGATTGAACAGAATCACATCCCGATTCACCCAGGTACAGGCTCCCTAAATCACCACAAGACAATATTGATACCAACAGCACTGTAAATCAGAATAGGCATCCATTTCCTATTGTTTAAATTTCCTTGACACCCATGCTCCGGTTGTATTTTTCCAACTTCAGATTTTTTTTTATTTTTATAATAGCACTTGTCTTGAAATATA
This sequence comes from Procambarus virginalis, assembly GCA_020271785.1. NCBI lineage: Eukaryota > Metazoa > Arthropoda > Malacostraca > Decapoda > Cambaridae > Procambarus > Procambarus virginalis. The sequence goes on along the minus strand of WNGS01165751.1, from coordinate 24,261,861 downwards.
ACACAGTTCAGTATGTCACAAATATACCTAGCATTTTTTTGTGTAGGCTATGATTCATTAGCAAAGAATGTCATAAAACAGTCAAGTGCACTATGCCTACTTTATCCATACTGCCTGGTCTAGGGGCTAAGAAATCTGGTACTAGTGGTGCCATATGGAAACTTCTTGTGTTAATACAACATTTACCATACTGTCCTTCTGTCAGGGCATCTTAAAGAATATAGACCTTCTGTGTGTGTGTAGTCAAACCAGCTACACTGCACACCAATACACCCACCTTCACTTACAAACAACTTGGGCTGGGTTAAATCGTCTGCAGATGATCAGTGCAGGTGCACTGCCTGTCTATGGACCACCAGGCAGAGTGAGGGTTAAAGCCAGGCACACTAAGTAGCTGCAATAAAGGAAAAAACCTACATGTGCAGCTACCAGGAAGCAACTCACAGGTCAACATATAGGACCCAAATGAAGAAATCCATATCCTCCTCAATCAATGTCACATTAAAGACAGTGAAAACTTCTTTCCACTTTGAATTCAGGGTTTCTGCAAGCAGAATGAAGCCCAGCCCTGTATGAACAAATTATATAATAAAGGAAAATGACATAGTGACTGAACATATGAAAATGTGTGCAAGCATGCACACCTCAGCCCATCATCAAGATTCAAGAAGCTGCAAAATCAGTGGACAAATTCAAAGATGAAATTGACCACAGTTAAGGCATGAACTGAACCAGCACAAGCAAAAAACCTTGAGTACTGCTTAATCAACTAACTATAAGCCAATTGTAAAATTAAAACAAAGTTTCCAAGAATGAACACATCACTTAGAAAAATTAGGTTTCAATCTTGTGCCAAAAGGAAGAACCAATAGAAATGTGAGACGAGTTGCTTCTTACTACTTTGCTGACATGTAGGTCACAACTGTGGTGACTGGGGGAAGCAGCCAGGTGGACCAACTAGCAGTTTGAAAAGCAATTTTTAGTGTCTGACAATAAGTAGAGCTAGGAGTGTGCTGTGGATGTGTATAAATTAACCATCTGGAGGTTACTGAAAACTGTGTAGAGTATTCTCCATTGTCTTACTTAACCCAGCATTACCTTGGAAAAAGAGTGGTGGGGGGGGGGGGGAATGTTTGAACATATCCCCCATAGTAGTCCCGAAGCAAATGCTCAGGTATAAAGACTGACTGGCCCTTTCCTTTTGAAGGAAAGAGACATTACGTAAGGAAGCAACTGAGTGATACAGCTCAGAAAGTTTATTTTGGAAATAATTAATTAGTTCCCCAATGTCGGGGACAGAAAGCTTATCATGTTGCCCATGAACCAAACGGTTGACCTTTCCCAAGATGCAACCCTCCAAGTTGCCTAACTTCCTATTACCTATTTGCTGTTCAGTGACCAGATGAACATCTCACTCTGGAATGCATTTCTGTATTTCCTAAACCAGTGTGTGCTTATACTTTTACTTATACAGTACTAAGGATTTCCCAGAATGCATACGCTTATCATTAACTGGGCATACTCCAGTAAATTAGGATGGAGAAAGAGATATTGCCATTCCTGGAAAATCCAAAATCAGAAAAATGGAGATCCCACTGTAAGGTAAAAAATAATAAAACATTGAATCTTGTTCCTGACCCTTACGAGTTTTGACTCATCCCTTATGTATTCTTTATGAACAGTATTCCTTAAAACAACTTTATCATAGAGAGTCAAAGCTTAAATTCATGGTATATAAAATGAAGAGAATATGTTATGAAACATCAGTATGCACTATAGTATTTGAAAAAACTTAATCACCTATGTGCCACTGCTTTGCTCGATGGGTGATAAATGCTATGACAGATTGCGCAAGTGGTTGAGTAGACTACAAGGGGGGAACATGCTTGGTTGTGTTGCAGAGTGAGGTATCTCAGTTGGTCCCCTGCAATGATCCGCACCACTGTTGCATACAGTGTCTCTTCATACACATATCTCTCAACCATACCTGCAGAAACAAAATAGTAACTGAAAAGATGCCCCAAATCATGTTGACTGTAAGTTGTTTGAATACAGTACTTTAGTCCATTGTTGGTAAACTTGGTAGATTCCACTCTGCCACTGTTGTTAGCTTAAGTGCTCATGGCTGAATATACAAGTCAAAGTTAAAGTTATACAATATGATGAAGTATCTTGCAAAGTTATACAATATGATGAAGTTGTAATCTAAATACAGTACTGTACTAGATATCTAACTAGGAGAATTTCATAAAATTTTTAGCATATGAGTAAGAGTGAATGACTATAATGTGTTCTGTGCTACAAGTTGTGCACTGGAGACAGCAAATGGTGCTTCAAGGGGATTAACAAAGGTCAGGTCTTTTTGTGTAAGAAATCGCACTTCCACGCTGAGTTGGAAATTGACCGGGGGTCAGGTCAAACCTTTGACAAAAGTTTGACTGTGGCATCTGTGTCACAATGCGTGTCTGAGGCATGGGTTGATCATGCAATTCATGGCCTAAGGTAATTGACAGTTACCATATCTTGAAAACATCACTATGGGCATGATTAGATGACTAACACATTCAAGCTGGTACACTAAAGGAAGTTGGGTAGAGATGGTCCAGCAAATCCCTGATGGAGGAACAGAGAGACAAGTTCCCCAGAGCTAGGATGGGCCAGTTCTCTCGACTGTATGGAGTTGAACTCTTATAGGTATGCATGTGTATAGGTAAGTAATGACTGAGTAACCCAGGGGATGACTTAAGAGATTCTGAGTTAGGGTTAGGATGTTAGTGTTAAGTCATGCAGATGGATTTGGAGACACAGTATAGACTGGTCCATACTTTGCAATATATGTACTTTTGTACATAGAGTACTTCATACCAATTTCACTTGAAAACTTGCCTTTTAGAAGGTGTTTGATCTGGGCAAAGTTTCCCCCACAGTACCCAGGGTCATGCATCACTCGCTCTAGGATTGCTGGCAGGGATATGTGAGTCATCATGCTGTTCACCACATGACCAACCATTCACGCATCTCTGAAAAACCAGTGTTGAGTGTAATGAATTGTCTCTTTCTGGTAGACCCCCAGTGGCACCCTGAAGCTGTCTCACTGAGATGGTTTCCCCACTACTGGATCACATCAATCACAGAGATCCTGTTTGACCTACCAAAGACCAAAGTCAGAATCCAGTCTCTTAATAGTTGTGCAGAGAGCTGGGGGGGATTGTTATAATCCCCCACACTGGGAAAGCAAAAAATACAGACAACTGCATGGTTCATAGAAAATGAAGTGCTGAAACACCCAAATAACTCTACAAATGATTATTCAGAACAAATGGTTCACTTGACACTAGCTCAAACCCCTTTGAGTGACTCCACACTGATTCAATGTCAGAGTGGAGCCACTCAGAGTGAAGCTCAACAAGGAGCAGAAATTTTTACTGATTTTATGGATTACAATTATTCTTAAGGAAGCAAAATTAAGAAAAAAAGAAGTTTGAGAAAGCTTTGAGATGGGCCCAATAATTTAGCTGTTTTATCATTTCTATGCATGCCATATAGGTTCTCAATTTTCCCACTATTTCAGAAGCCTCTCCTGCTCTGGTTCGCCCAGTTGTGTGCCACATGTTGCATCCGGCGATGGCTCTTCGCTGCTACCTTTGTGTCACTGATTCTACCTTGGTGGTTGTTTTGTGGGTTGATCCTGTTCCCTTGGTCCCCTTTTCAAGGAGTAGCATTTCTAAGGTTGACTGCATTGTTATTAAATGTAGCCAGCCTACAGTCCACCCTGATGCCCATAGTGTTTGCATATACACTGAACTGGCAACAGTGCTTCCAACATGCCCCAAGTTGATATTTGGGCAAGTGGGTTTTGGCAGTCACATAGGGTCTTGGTGGCCCAGTATTCCGTCAGTGTCCCTGAACCTCGGCTTTCCCTGTGTTGCTTTGGGAACACAAAGCTGTGTTTCCTGACCTTGTGTCTCTCCTATTCCTCCCTGGTAAGTCTCTTGTTTTCTTCTCTGTTGTTAGCTAGCTTCTGGGAGCCACCAGAAAACTGGTGTTGAATGTAATGAAATGCCTCTGGACAAGCAAATGACTATTTGTGCAGCCCTACACATTAGGGATACTAGATGTACAAGTAAATTACAGATTTCAGTTTTATAGATACATACATGCCATTTATATTTACACATGGGAAATAGATACAAATATTGAGTCTGCAATCTGCTATCAATTTAAAAGTGGCTTACCATGGCTGACAGGAGACCTACCATGGCTGACAGGTGACCTACCATGGCTGACAGGTGACCTACCATGGCTGACAGGTGACCTACCATGACTGTCAGTGACCTACCATGACTGACAGGTGACCTACCATGGCTGACAGTGACCTACCATGGCTGACAGGTGACCTACTATGGCAGACAGGGATCCTACCATGAGCTAAGTGGTGGTTATTGACAAGTGGAGGTTGAGTGGACAGGAGCACATCCAGTAGAGGGAACCAGAGCTCTCGACGCCCCGACTCTTCCAACTGACTGGACCCAAGCTGACATACACGCACCAGCTTTACAACCTGCCACAAAGATCTTGTGTTACCAAATATTCTTCAAATAGTCAATTATAAATCCACTGCTTTTAATTAGTGAATTTTTCACACTTTCACATTAGGACAAACAAGTTAATGAATGCAAATACACAAAGTAGATTATTTAACTACTGAACAATCATTTTACACCTACAGTGAGAAGGATTAACTACTCTGAAGCTTCACCAAATATATTATTGAACCTAGAGTGAATCTGGTGAATAAAGGTGAGGAGAGCATGTGTTCAAAGATTGGCCCAAAATCAAATCAAATTGTTTCAGGGAGTTTCAGAGATGATAACAGCTTCAGGAAATCTCAAGGGGCTCCACCCCCAGGAAAGATGATGAAATATTATTATGCCAATAATCATATGTAACACAGAAATTATAATGAGATTAGATGACTTACCTGAGCTTGAACATGACCCAATGACACTTGAGAGTTCATGGTCCCGTTATCATCTACATTAGACAACAGCTGGAAAGATACCAAAACTAACTACAAATTGATGTCTTTCTAAATAAACATACAAAAATATAATTAACACTTTGTACACAATTTAAAGAAGTCACTTATTTATCACAGCCCTTCCATTAATCTGTTTTATTTTCTGAATACTGCACTGGAGGCCTACGTTGATATCTATTATTTGTAAGAAAATTATTCATTAAATCAAAATTCAATCACAGCTAAGGTAAACAAATTTGTCAGATAAATGACCAAAGACATAAATTACCCATCCTTGTTTTTAAACACTGCATATAGTTCCCCATTGCCAGGAACAGCAAGACTGTTAGGTTTATCGAGGTCCCAGTATTGCAAACTCCTCGCCTTCTTCAGGATGTTTTCCACAACAGTTGCCTAACTTCCAAATACCTAGAACCATCAGGAGAATAAAAATATTGCCCAAACATCTCTGCCCTGCTGCAGGAATCAAATCCAGAACTATTATCTGGCTTGAAACATGACAGTACCAGGATGACTCCTCGGGAAGGCTTGACAGTACCAGGATGACTCCTATGGGTTGTACAGTATTTCCATGCAGGATGGAGACAGTAAAGCACATTTTACTTTCACCTGGTGCCTCTGTTCACCTAGCCGTAAATAAGTACCCAGGAGTTAGACAAGGATTATGGGGTGTATCCTGGAGAAGGTCAGTAGTTGGCCTGGTGGACCTCAGACCTACCAGGCTTCATGTCCCTGACAATGGGAAATCAAACCAACTGGCCTAAGCTGCAACAAGACAGATAAGAGAGTCCATTACTAGATAAAAGCATAGTGCATCCACTTTGTGTGTGTGCATATGTATATATATATATACTGGTATGAAATATATAAAAATATATATAAATATATATTTCATATCACACCTGGTATGAAAAAATATATGGTCTATGTATATTTATACTCGTATAGCTATACCTACTTATATTTTCAAAGTTATACATAAGGAACATCATCTTTGACCCATTAGCATGAAAATTTATAAATTTAGAAACAATTAAAGTAAATCGACAAAGTTATTCCCTTGTGGCATGTCACCTCATTTCTACCAAAAAACACAACTTCTCTGAGCCACTACAGCTAAACCACAAGAGGCATAGACTCTTTACTTGGATTTTCATGCTTCCTGGATGCTAATTAACAAAGTCAGAAGAAAAAATAATTTTTCAGAATACAGTAATTTCCAGCTGACAATCCTGTGGTCACCACAGGCTTGTCAGCTACTCTATTAACAGGTGCGTAGCCCAGGGTTAAGCAAGGAAAATGATAAAGCAACAATAAGTGTCTTGAGGGTTTAAACAAGGTAAGTGATAAAACAATAATCAGTCTTTGAGGGATTAGACAAGGATTGTGATGAAGCAACAATGATTATCTTTGAGGGTTATAGGAAGGATTGTGATGAGGCAACAATGATCATCCTCGAGGGTTGTAGGAAGGATTGTGATGAAGCAACAATGATCATCTTTTGAGGGTTTAGGGAAGGATTGTGATGAAGCAAATAGTTACTACAGGGTATATAGAAATGTGTACTTACATCACCAACTTTGGACTTGAGGATGACTAGAAGAATCTCAAAAGCACCTTTAATATCACCTGCTCTCTCAAGTAGGAATGCTGTTGACTCTTGCTGATTGTTTTTCTTGCAGATCTGTGAAATTAAATTTTTTATCGTAAAGAACCTGTACAGTAAAAAACCAGCACTGAACGTAATGAAATGCCAGTTTCTAGGCGAGACCCGAAGACTCCCTAGAGCTAATATGTGGCTCTAGGGCTAATATATAGAGGGCTAATATGTGATACATTAGACCGGGGCATTACTCTATGGAGTTCAGCCTACCGGGAACCACAAGCCAGAACATGGCCCCCTCAGAGAGGTGCAGGGAGCAATGGCCCTGGAACCCACCCCACCCCCCAGTGGTTGGGGCTTTCCTATCTGCCATCGGCGCAATAAGGACTTAACACAAAGGTCGGATGCAAGTGATACAGCACCTATTAGGAGGATACAGTGAGTATATCCAGTAGTAGCTCTGAGCGCCACCCTTGCCCACATATGCCATCTCCATTGCCCACATATGCCATCACCAATTTATATAGATGATACATAGATGAATCATTTTCTGGGTTCAGTGATAATGCATCTGATACAAGGAGTATAGATGAACTGTGTTAGCGGCTTCCATGGTGGTGTTTTCCATAGATATTTTCAAGAATAGCTGAATCTCTTCCAGAATGCCTGAAAACTTCCAGATTGACTGACACTCTTAAGGTTAGCTGAATCTCTTCCAGTGTGGGACCTTACAAAGCGATCCTTTCAAGACTACCTTACAAATTGATCTTTTCCTATAATCTTTTCAAGACTTCAAGACTACCTTATGCTTTACAAGCTTGGCTACATACCACCTACAAGTACTAGAGCCAAGGGAGTGCATGAGTGCGTTATTTGCCAGCACACAGAGCGAAGAAACAGGAAGCGAAAATCTATCTGTACCAGGTGCAACAAGAGCGAAGTAGCGTTGTGTACCACGGACTACTTCGTTGATTATTACTCACTTCCGAAGTACTGTGTGTGTTACTGTGTAAATAGTGTGTGAAACTGTACGTATTGTAATTTTAGTAAATTTTTAACAAGTAATATTGTGACAAACATTTATTGTGGACACATTACTGACACATGTATCACAGTTCCATGGAACATTATGAACATTCTATTGTATACATATTGTAAAGGACACAAATATGCATCATATACGATAAAAAAAAAAAAACCGCATTGGAAATACATAGAACAAATAATTGAAAATATATTTGTGGCAACTTGTGGTGCTTGAATGGCCCACGTGACCGTGTCTGGGAGCTTCACGCACGGGCGATCAGCCGTGATGACATCACAGTGCACCTTGTCCACGTCCCCACAGCCAAAGTAAGTGGAATTTGGTATTTATTTTTACATAAACATGTTCAAGGAAGAGAATTTACCATTTTACAAACAAAATAGAATTTTGGGGAACACTTGATTTCATGCACACAGAGGGAATGTCACAATAAACTCGGTGCAGCACAGTGGTTAATCGTTACACAAAGTTTAAGAATATTATGAAATATTGACTACTGTAGTGTGTTTATAAGCCTAAATAATTTTCATAACACTTATCTGCATATACATCACGCAAGTACATATGGCATTAACTCTGTTCCCCAACAATGCATGTGTCGAAACATCATACTGATCATACTACTAGTCATATATGCACAACATACCTCCAGAGTCTGTTCCAGCCGGTAACCTTCAGCACCTTTCAAATATGGGTAAACTAAGCTGGGATTTACCCTACA
>WNGS01165751.1:24190473-24200662 GCA_020271785.1 Procambarus virginalis | reverse complement strand
AGCTTGCTTGGTTTAGTGAACCACAGGATGTAGTGTTTCCACCTGTGGCAATGAATGGAATGGACCACGTCGTTGCCATGCCAGGTAGTAAGCGAGAGGCTACATTTGGAGATCACCTGTGATCACAAATGAAAGCTTCATAGGTCTTTGATTTTTGTGGAAAGACCTGACAATTATTTCTGGCTTGGCTTGGGAATTCACCAGTGACTCTTATAAGAAAATATAATCCCTGTTGAGATGCTTGGAAATTCCTCATGACACTGAACTGTATGTCACCCTTTCTGACTGCATAATCTATGTGGGACATTACTTTAAGGAGTTTAGATATGTATTGTTTTTTCAGCACTGTAAATCTGTCATTGAAAATTTTTTGATTGAATACTATTTCTGTTGCATCTGTTCACGTATTGAATTGGCATTGTTACACAGCTTCAAATATTCCTTTAAAATGAAATCTGTTAGAGCAGTAACTTACTGTACTGTAGTTTTGTTCTTATTATAAGAAATGTTGATACATGTATAAGCATAATTTATCTCAGAAATCTCCAAATAAAATGTCTTATGTTACAACAGAATATACATCATTGTATCTAACCGTTGAATATAGTAGCCCATATGCCAGATAGTACCGTCTCGACAAATGTGAGTAGCACGAAACTGTGCGCGACATCAATAACTGGCTCTATATAGTACACAGACCTTCTCCACTACTATCCAGAAAATATGCAGCGAGGACATACATTGGAGTCCTAAGACCCCCATGGTTCGTTTAATGGACAGCTTCAAAGCCTGATCCTCCACTGTCACTAATTACTGCCATGCCTGGGTAGTCTGTCCACTGCCAAAAGTCAAAATCAAACTTAGCGAGCAATAAAACACATGCATATAAACTAATGAAAATGTAACACTGCCAGATAAGTCTGAGCTCATAAGAAGATAAATACCTACTAGTCTGCTATTGCATATACACTTTGTAATCAGACCATGTATAATATTAATTTATATACAAAATGCAGTACTGTATTATGATGATGTAGCTGACAGGGGGCAGTAGCGACATAGTTCCTATACAGCGAATATGAACAGTCAGTACCGGTAAAAACTTATATACACCATCACGTTTGCAGGTAGGCTGTATTATGACTTAATGTTTAGGCAATAAATGAAGACTACAAGTACTAATTAGCGACGGAGAGCTTATAATGTAAAGAACGATTAGAAATAGATCACCGTGGACAGTAAATCTAAAGAATAGGACTTAGGTCTGAGTGCCTAAGAGGGAAAATGAGCCCGGTACAGTACTGTGTAACTAAACTTACGAGAGAGAAGATACTTATTATATTTAAGAAAAGGTACATGATATCCGTTGTAATAAAGTACCTGTAGAGAATCTCTATGTACAGTAAAATGACATTCAACGGATTTCGTAAAGTAAGAGTTCAGATGGTAACACAGAAGTAATGAGTTCTGGTGAGTGTGAAGCAAGACTACTGAAAAGTAATTCCTCTGATCCCTGTAGGTATCTAATGTTCTGTACTGTAGTAGGGTATTGCAAGCCCAACTATTGTATTTGTAATATAGCGTATAATAATGATAGAAAATTACACATGAGCCATTGGCTAGGCCTTCTCAAGTAAACAATTTAGAACTGGTTGAAAGGTGAGTGGGTGTGCATAGGATTAATCTTCTTATTTGCACCTGAATTTAGCCGAGGGCATCCAACTTAGTGGCCTCAACGGGGACTAGAAGCTGGCGGCACAGTGAGAGCCCCCCGCCCCCCGTCTTACCCCCGTTATCCTAGAGCAATTTTTTTGCCCAATCGAATTTCACAGCGTGGAAGTTATGTGTCTTCAGCATTTACAGCGTTTGGGTGGGTAGGTGACTACCCATGAGTGTTATTACCCCAGTGAGTGAGAAAGAAGCATGCTCCGGTTTGTCTGTCCCCGCTGTTAACTTGGTGGTAGATGTAGTTAGTCGGGATGTTGGCAAGTCACGTGGGTGGTATGATTGCTGAGTTGGAAATTGTTTACCGGAAAAGAGTGTACAGAGTGACGTAAGATCATATGATAGACAGGCAACCAATATCTTTGAAGGAAAGAGTGCAACAATATATGAAAGAAATGGTGGAAGAGGATGGGGACACAAAGCCAAAGAGTGAAGGGATTGTCTGGTGATGAAGGCTTCCTGATCTTCAGCTGTAGCCATTTCTTAATGAGACACTTACAGAAGGATGTAGTGTCAGAGCTATACATATAAGAATATACTGTATTTGGTTGTCACGCTAGCACGTTGTACACGAGAGGAAACTTGAGGAGATTGTATGTTTGAAACAAAGTCGCTGAAGCAACTTACTCAATTCGATGGACTTTCTGTACATACAACAAGTAAACCCTACCTACCTTCAAGTGCAAAACAGCTGTAAATGGTGTATGAGCATCTGAGATAGTCTGCAGAAGCTTGCTAGATGTTAAGTCAAATAGGCAGATCTGGCCTTGAGCACAACCCAGCCACAAGGCGAGTGCAGTCTTGGGTTCCAAGCCAAAGCTGATACCTGAGCCACACTGTTCACCTAGCCCTAAATTAAAAGATTATAATAACAATCGACATGCAGGTATATTATGTGGCTGCTACCCTGATGAGTCAATGGCACTACAGGGGGTCCTGTAGCACAGCATGGTCCTAAGTCATCGGCTCAACAACTAAGGGACCTGGGTTATATCCCTGGGCAAGACAGACATGGTTGGGCACATTTTCTTCCACCGTCATGCTCTGCTAGTTTATACTATAGTTATATATATATATATATTATATATATATACTAATATATATAATATATATCTATATATATATATACTATACTATATATATATATATAATTATATATAAATAAATAAAAGAGAATGAAGCCTTGAAACTCACCAAATGAACTCCCCCACTATATAACAAGTGATCGAATATCTCAAAACTAGCATGAGCTCGATGAGTCATAATAACATGGCTGAAGTCGTTTGACCAGACCACACACTAGATGGTCAAGGGACGACGACGTTTCGGTCCGTCCTGGACCATTCTCAAGTCGATTCTCACAATCGACATGAGAATGGTCCAGGACGGACCGAAACGTCATCGTCCCTTCACCTTCTAGTGTGTGGTCTGGTCAAACTAGCATGAGCTCATTTGTCCAACCAACCCAACTTGTTTGGAGATAGGGAGGAGAGGGCTCACCACCTGACGCGAACCGAGTAGTCAGTTCTTACGCTTATGTAGATGGAGTCACCCGACTGCTGTACTGGTTACTGGGTCATCTCTCTTTTGCATGGGCTCCTCTGTTTCAGCCAAGGTTTTGGATTTGTCTTGGAGATTTTTCTTGTACACTACGGTGTAGCGTGAGGCTGGCTTGTCGAGTGTGTAGAACTGCATATGCTCAATGTTATCTTCCTGTGTGCTCTTTAGCGCTACTCCTGCCATGCCAGTTGTCTTCTCTGAAGTATACTAGAGTTGCTCCCTTAGAGGTCCTCGCTTGTGGTGGCTCTCGCGCAAGGTAAGTTAGAGGTCTTATGCCTTTTCTGTCTTAACCGGGTCGGGTACAGTTTTGGCTGGTGGGACGCACTGGTGGTTTGTGTGCTTTCCCCTCAACGCACAGAGGTCGGCCTTCACATCCATGCAACCAAGGCTGTGTTGGCTTACTTTTAGGTCCAGTGTAACACTCCCAGTGTAAGGTGTCCTGCTTGATTTACCCTTCAGGCCTGGAAATCCCCCCCCCCCAAGGGTTGGTGGTCCCATGGATAACCCCCCCCCCTGCACCTGATCTCGCATCATGCAAGATTGAGGGTCGCTCATTGTTGTGCCACTCATTCTGCTTCCACTATGCTGCCTGCTGGGTCGATGACACCTTCAACCCTGAGTCCTTTGGGGTTTGCTCACCCCATGTGATTCTTCTTTCTGACCTTTTGATGATGAGGTTAAGGCATGTCAGATGGCATCAGTTTTGCAAGTTTGTTTTCTCATTTGCAGTGGCCTAGGATATGTGTCTGGTAGGATGCTCTGGAACTGCCTCATCTGGTGTTTAGAATTAGTGATTCCATAATTAGAGGTGTTGGAGAACTCCACCTCAGTTCTGTTCGAACCTCCTCTACCTTGCCTTTGGGCATGGTTCGCCCTTCTTCTGATATGGGTCCCAGTTAACTAAGTGGTCCTATCCTAGAAACCCCTTCCCTCCGAGGAGGGGTTTCCCTTTGAAGAGGGGAGGGATTTTCATATCCTCCTTTTCTGTACGAGTATGATTTGGTAGTAGCTCCTCCAGGGTTCAGTTCCATGTGCCTTTGGGTGCATCAGGACCATCATTCTGGAGGTTTTCCTCCTCTTGGATCCTGCCTTCAATGGCTTGGGAGGCTATCTTCACATACCTCCTGCAAAACCATGATTATGCCACTGATGGACGGACCCCTTCCTCTTTTGAGTTTGGGACATCTCCATTTTTGGATGCATTATGAGAATATGGAATCTTCCTGGCTAGCAGACAATCCTAACCCAGAAATTTGTTGTTCATTACATTCAATGCTGATTTTTTAGGCAAGTGGTATAGGATGCATCCTGGAGGTCAGTAGTTAACCCAAGGGGACCTCTCAATAAACTTAAGTACAGGCTTACCGTTCCCAATAATGGGAATTACATGCCTGTATCTGAGTTAATGACACGACAGATCTTCACCAGGCTGCAACCACAACAGTTGTCTAACTCCAAGGTATTATTTGCTGCAAGGTATACAAAGTCATTGGGCGTAAGGAAATATGTCCAAATGTCTCAATCCTGCATGGGAATTGAACCTGAGACCATACAGTTGTGAACTGACTGCAGAGCACTGCACTACAGGAATTTAACACATTCTTCAAATAAAATAAAGGCAAGGACAAAAAGAAATATGAAACAGCCTTCAAAATTCTTCATATCGGATCAAATTATTTGTACTAATAATGTCTAAAAATGTTCAAGGGAAGACTCCTATTATACTGTTCATACTAATACAAAAAATAATAGTACACATATTTATAAGTTTCCACTTACACATGACTAAATACCATATACTGTAATGAAAGATTGCTCACTGTGTGGAGCCTAAGCAAAATTTAAGAGCCTGTGTGGGTTCGAAGACAAGAACAAGGCCATGACTGGTGCCAATACAAATGATGTTGCCCACAGCCATTGTTTTAGGCAACCCAGCACCAACTCGATCCTGAAAGAGAGATAATGATGCTACTAAAATATTTCAAATTCAAACATGAAAGTCATTACTGTGGACATATAGAAAAAGAAGACTGTCAAAGTGAAGGCACCCTTTCTAAAATATGGGTTGTCTGCCCGTAACACATCAACCCTTTATTTCACCCTTAAATATTTCAAATTCCTTAAAAAACTTAAATACCTTATTAGTTAATAAATTTTCAGAATATCCTTACACTCTTATATGTATTGTGCTTTATCCACGGCTCCACTCAAACATTTCATTCCCTTATCCCATTATGTGCTTTTGTAACCTTTTCCACTACCACTCATATGATGGGTATGGGGTGTATAAAAAGTGAACTAAACTAAAAACTCATGTGTGTTCCAATTACATGAGCCGGTTTACTCTTAAAAAAAAAAGTTAATGTAATTAAAAACACTCTTTCTCGATAAGCTTCAGTGTCTCCCTGAAGCTATCTCACTGAGATAGCTCCCAACTACTAGGTCACATCAGCAGCATGGAGTTCTGTTTGGCCTACCTGGGACCAGAGCCAGAACCTGGCCACTCACAGAGGTGCAGAAAGCAGGTGGTAATTCACCAACCCACCAGGAAGCATTCAGCCAGTAAGCAACCCAATACATACCACTGCTGGTTTCAGAGAGATCAAAACCTCTAAACTGCCAAACGAACTCCCCTAAACAATCATATTTCTTGACACCCACACAAGCTTATTTGTGCATTTTTTTTATTGTTTATAATTATTTTGTTCATTTGATTGCACCAGGACCAAATGAACAAAACCTATGCCTCCAAAAGAGAGAATAAAGAATCTCCCCCCCCCCCACCTAACAATGGAAGCAAGGAAAAACAAAACAGAGACTTAAGGAAACCATCATGGACCGAAGGGGACACCGTTAACCAAGAGGAATAGAGATAGATGCCAAAACCCAGTCCAAAAGACAACATAGGGGCTCGGGCAGTGCATAAGCAGCTGGAGGTGAAACAGGGAGCTAGACACCTTGTGAAACAGAGCCAAGGAAATATCCACCACAAACACAAGCTGCAGAAATTCTGCCAGCACCACATGATACGAGGTGACAGTATCAGCACGAGATGCTGATCGAGAAAAAGCCAAAAAAAGAGAGAGGAGAGCACCAGGAGCCAGATTCACGAAGCAGTTACGCAATTACTTTTGAACGTGAACAACTTTCCTCAATCTTTGATGGCTTTGATTACATTATTAAACAGTTTACAAGCATGAAACTTCCCAATCAACTGTTGTTATTGTTATAAACAGCCTCCTAGTGCTTTGGAGCTCATTAACTGTTTATAAATGTAAGCAAAGCCGCTAAAGACTGAGAAAAGATGTACAGGTTTGTAAGTGCTTGCGTAGCTGTTTCGTGAATCTGACCCCAGGTGCTCAGAAATTGAAGAACACCGACGAAGAGAAAAAGTGGTGAAAAGAACACCACAACACCTCATACTGTCACCGAGAAGAACATAAGTGGGACACCTTCAATGAAGCAACTTGTTTGTCATAAAGATGACGATAAACATGTGTTAGAAAAACTAAACACACAGATTAGAGAAGGTCAAACCAGCAATGTACATCACTGGGCCAACCATTTGAAAGAAGCAGATCTGCAAAAAAAATACCCGGGTTAAGACATTAAAAAGCTCCTGATACCAAGGCTGAGCTGGCCACCAGGGAGCCAGAAGGATCACCCTATGGTAGGACTCCAACCTGGCTAGGATCTGGAGTAACAGCTGAACAAGGTGAAAGAAGTAGAGGAACCCCCCCCCCCCACCTCTACAGTTCAGCCAAAAGGCATCTACTGCAAAAGCCTCATAATTGGGGAATGGCACTGTGTATAAAGGAAGGCACCAAGACCACACTAACACGTCAGGCTGTATAGGGACATGCCAGTAAGTGCCCTGCAAGTCCAGGACACTTATTGGCCCAAGTGCGCACCTCGAGAGTGAGAAAGACCTGGGACAGAGTTCATCCAGAAAGAGGGGCAATGGATGAACCAGATCAACATCGACAGGTGTAGAATGAACTGGAGATCCAGAGAATCCCAGTACGGGACCAGAAATGGAAAGAGTTTACCAAAGAGACAAGTTTATTTCATTTGTTCAAGACAGTATCTAATCAGTCATATGATGCATAAAACTTTGTATACCAGAATCTTTCATGCCACAAAAAATATAAAACACTGAAATGCTATTTACAAGTTGCACTTTTAATAGCATAAAATAATAAACCCGATAATTCTCACATGTGCAGACACCAGTTGGGCTGCCACGCCCTTAAGTATAACGTGACGCAATATTGATCCATGGGTTTATTCTGGGCATCCTTACGAGACCGACTTCCAGTGCTGTGCCTCTCTGTTGACGACGTACGGCTCCTTGAATCTGAACTGCCTCGAGAATGTACAGACAACGTATCCCCCCATCAGTGGAAAAAGAAGCCTGGAATATAAAAATAACCATTATGTTACAAATAATAATAAGTGGTAATTTTTATGACAAATGATGATGAAAACTAAATTAAAGTAGCCAAAATTATAAATCATTTAAGAGTAAGAAAGTACTCAGTAATTGATATAACCCCAAGCTGCTAAGGGCTATTTGGCCTGTCACCCACAGGTGAATAAAATAAAAAATTATCTTATAAACCTGTTAATTTGTGTTCCCAAATCACAGGAAAAATAATTAAAAAATGGTAAGTGGCATATTTTGGCCGCAATAGGTCGGGGAAGTCTGGCAAAAAAGAGGCGCTGACTCGGCAAGCGTCAGGGAAGTTCTGCTTCGCCCCAACTGTCAGGCGGGGCTGCCACAAAGATGTAATAACCTAATATTTCAATGTCTGTTTCATTTTTTCTTCATTTTTTGCTGTAATATTATTCAATAATGTGCAGTGTGATATACTTATATAATAAAATGTGTGAATCATTGCTGTACTCAAAATTATGGTGAGCATTATTGTACTTTATACAATTGTGTTATCACAACTGTACAGTACATGTACTCTGAGTAAATTCACCATCCACATCTCAAATAACTTAGAAGAGCAAATATATAACACATGTATAAAACTACAGGTAGTGTTCCAGTGGCTCCTTGAAGCTACTATCTCTGATAGTATGCCATATCACTAGGTCCCTTCAGTTGCAGAGTTCTACAGGCTTAGTGGGGGACAACAAGCTGGAATCTGACCCCATCACAAAGGTGCAGGCAGCAGTGGCATGTATGATAATTTGTATTAATTATTCATGTCTGCCACCTCCAAGGAAGGCATCCATAAAGTTAGCAGAACAAAACTAACCACTGGTGACTTCAAATGAGACCACAGCCTCGAGACCTGTCAAAAAAAAAAAAAACTACCCAACATAAATGTATGATCGAAACGTCACGAAACCAGCGCAAGCTCCTTCGCTCCTTCTCCCCTCACTTCTAGGGAGGAGGGAGGCAGCCCTCTCTCAGCCAGTTGTTCCACAAACAGTTCTATGAAGATGGAAACAACTCTGACAACCTAGAGGGAAGGAGGGTATCAGGGACCCACCAGAGCTCACCCAGAAATTGGCATTTCATTACATTCAACACTGTTTTTTTGGGTGGGAGCCGATTGTGACTCCCTGAAGCAAACTACCCACTGAGAAACAGGAACCAACCAGGGAGGGGGGAGCTCCACAGAAGTAATACAAAAATTAGGCACACTGCCACAAAACATGACCCAAAAACCACTCAATGGTTCAAAGGACCAAGCACAGAGAGAAAACCCAGAATCCCCAGAACAACCCTTAAAACCCTGTGCCCAAAAGCAGTTTATGACAGATAAACCATGGAGTGGCACAACCACAAACAGATAGGGCACAAGGACAGACTGCAGGCCAGACAAACAGAACAAACTTGCAGATCTCGCAAGACACAACCAAGAGTCACACAAAGGTGCTATGGCCCAGGGACAGCAAAAAGAGGCTGTGCCCCAGAACCCCATGTAAGCTCCAAAAACCCCCCCACACCCGAAGAGCAGCCCAGAGCAGTCGCAAGGCCAGCCAAGAAATGGCAAACAACCGAACAGCAAGTGAGCAAATGAAGACCACAGGCTGGCAAGACTGAACGACACTGCAGGCAACCAGAGAACGAACCTCGGAACAGGAGACCAATGCAACAGGACAACCCAAAAGAAGGTCACCGAAGCAGAACTGGTGGCACAAGGAAGCAGCAAAAACCACCACTGAACACAACACAAGATGCACCCCTGGCCGAACCAACCAAGCAACAACAACCCGGGGACCCTTTGGAAGCCAGCTGACTCAAGATTCCGCCACAAAAGAAAGAGTCGCCAGCAAAAAACAAACTGCCTGACAAGGCCGAAGGAACAAAAGGTCCCAGCATTGGAGGAGAGCAAGAAGCATGCCTGCCAGACAACCAGAGGCGAGAGAGACCTAAACAAAACCAGAAACAAACAAAACACGGATTGAAGGGGACACCAGAAACGAAGCAGACTGAGGAAGAGAAAGAACCCGGCCAAGAGATTAAACAGCCTCAGGCAGTGCAATAGCAGGGTGGGGGCACACATAACAGTTTGTGAAATTGAGCCACGGCAATATCGACCCTGAATGCAAGTCACAGCTGCTCCTCAAATGCCACACAAAGAGGTGACTGCAACCAGAAAAGAAAGGAAGTGGCAAAAAAACCTACACTGTTGCCACAAAGACCCACAAGTGAGACACCTTCACTGATCACTTCTCTTTTTCAATCCACATTACCAATAGTATTTCATGCCTTTTAGCAAATATTTCACACCCAGTCCATTACTTCTCCTCTGTAGCATTTAACAATTTCTGCATATACCTCATCAACACCTATAATTTTCCCAAATCTAAAGTTTTTTCAGTGATATGCTCACTAGTCATACAATCTTCCGCTTTTCTCACACTATCAATTCAAATCACA
>WNGS01165751.1:24173753-24187883 GCA_020271785.1 Procambarus virginalis | reverse complement strand
GAGGGAGGGAGGGTTGTTGACCAAACCACACACTAGAAAGATGAAGAGACGACGATGTGACTTGTGAAGGGACTTGGGGGAATGGTCCATCCTGGACCATTCTCAAGTCGATTGTGAAGTTCTCAAGTCGATTCGTCTGCAGAGGGAAGGTTGCCGGGGAGCCTCCGGGTCTCGCCCAGAAAATGGCATCTCATTACATTCAAAGCTGGTTTTCTGGGGGGGGGAGCCGTGTCGGTTCACTACCTACCCAAAGACGAAACAAGTGGGACCTAACCCAGGAGGTGGACGTTGCTCACTTCCCAACGCAAACGGAGACAAAACTGCAACCGCCAACCCAAGGCCACAGCCAGACAAGGCCCCATTACATCAAATGAAGACTGCATAGCCAACCTACGACGTCGTGGGTACGGGGGATAGACTGCACGCTCGCTGGACCGAACCACCCTGTAGACGACCCAAGAGAACCACACACTGGAACGGGGAACCACACAATGTCATCAGGATGTTGGATATCCACTAGAGTGAGGCCTGCCTGAACCAGGATGATGGATATCCACTGGAGAGTCCTCCCTGAACAGGATGTTGCATGTCCACTGGAGAGAGTCCTGCCTGAACAGGATGTTGGATATCCACTGGAGAGAGTCCTGGTTGAATCAGGATATTCGATATCCACTGGAGAGAGTTCTGCCTGAATCATGTTTGGATATCCACTGTAGAGAGTCCTGCCTGAATAAGGATTTTGGATATCCACTGGAGAAGTCCTGCCTGAATCATGATGCTAGATGTCCACTATGAGATTTGCCTTCATTAATTCAATTTTATTAGATCCTCAGGATGATGGACATCCTACATTATAATCAGGATGTTGAATACCCACGAAGGAATCCAGCGGCTGTAACGAGTAAATAGGAGTCCCACTGAGGCACAACATACCAGAATTATATCAAAGGAAAGCAGATATCCATAGATGCGATGAAAAAAAAATATATATAAACAAATAAAACTACTACAAAAAAAATATAAAACCAAAAAACCATTTGTCGTGATGTCAGGGGTGTGACTGCCCTGATGTTGTGAAGATTAGCCTCCCTCAGCCAACTCCATCGGCTCTAGTGCTTGAGGACACCAACAAGGTCACAAACACTAGCCCCCCCAGCCAATGTACTGACAACCCAACATAACACATACACAAAACAAACTACACATACACATATGTCAACCCATGGTGGACAGGCCACCGAACTTTCAATCCTCCTCTCTCTCTACACCCGCATCCTCTTCCTGAATTTCATCTCCCCATCCCTCTACCTCCCCCATCCTTTCCAAGCCCTTTGGACATCAAAGCGAAAGCATAGATGCGATGCCTTCTACAATATTCAGAGTGCAGGATATCAACAGCTCTCAGATATGCTTTCATTGTCGTCAGGATCAAGGATATGTATGTATGTACCTTACCTAAATAAACATTTTGATTTTGATTTGTTGATGTTTTGATATCCAAAAGAATGTCCATAAACAAAGAATAATTGAGTCAATAACTCTTGTTTATATAAAATATATATATATAGCGGTTCAGTATGATGCATCACACAGCTAGCCGGTCATTTCTCGGCAAAAACCTTTTGTTTTCTTTTGATTTTTAATTACCTTGTTTCCTATAGAAACAGAAAATAGTCAATGATTAAATCAAATAATAAAAAACTGACCAAAAGATAGACACAAGCATGGTGCCTCGGGACATGACGGCTACACAGCTCAGCGGTCAGTTAAATCAGTAAATAATTGTCAAAAGATGGCGTAAAGCGGAGCTGCCACGGAAAAATCGCCACCTCGGCGAAATCGTCATTTTTCTCAAAACTCAAAATCAAAACCAGCCATAGAATCGTTTTCAAAATGCTACCATTAGAATTACCGCATCACTGGACGTTTCTTTCTGTTAACTCTTTCTTTGCTAATTTTAAATATTAAACCTTTTACACATATATTTACCGAGATACAGCCAATTCAAATATCAAACTTATCATCATGTTTTCTCAACATATTATTAACAAAAATGAGTTGATGAACAAGTAATAATAATTATAATGAGCCTAATAGTAAATGGATATTAAAAAATTATGAATTTCTTTCTTCGTCATTTATGTAGACACTTTTTTATATCTACAAGCCTATAGCAGCCTACAATCACTGTGTAGAAAATTTCTCTGTCTACAATGTCATCAGAATGTTGGATATCCACTAGAGTGAGGCCTGCCTGAACCAGGATGATGGATATCCACTGGAGAGTCCTGCCTGAATCAGGATGTTCAATATCCACTGAAGAAAGTCCTGACAGAATCAGGATGTTGGATATCCACTGGAGAGAATTCTGGTTGAATCAGGACATTCAATATCCACTGGAGAGAGCCCTGCCTGAATCAGGATGTTGGACGTCCACTAGAGAGAGTCCTGCCTGAAACAGGATATCGGATATCTACTGGATAGAGTCCTGCCAGAATCAGGATGTTGGATAATCACTGGTGAGAGTCCTGGTTGAATCAGGATGTTGGATATCCCCTGGAGAGAGTCCTGCATCAATCAGGATGTTGAATCTCCACTGGAGAGAGTCCTGCCAGAATCAGGATGTTTAATGTCCACTGGAGAGTCCTGCCTGAATCAGGATGTTGGATGTCCAGTGGAGAGAGTCCTGCCTGAATCATGATGCTAGATGTCCACTATGAGGAATTTGCCCTCATTATTTTAATCATATTGGATATCTCAGGATGATAGACATCCTACATTATAATCAGGATGTAGAATACCCACGAAGGAATCCGGCGGCTGTAACGAGTATATAGGAGTCCCACTGAGGAACAACATACCAGAATTATATCAAAGGAAAGCAGATATCTATAGATGCGATGCCTTCTACAATATTCAGAGTGCAGGATATCAACAGCTCTCAGATATGCTTTCATTGTCGTCAGGATCAGAGATATCCAAAAGAATGTTCATAAACAAGGAATAATTGAGTGAATAACTCATGTTTATATAAATATATATATATAGCGGTTCAGTATGATGCATCACACAGCTAGCCGGTCATTTCTCGGCAAAAACCTTTTGTTTTCTTTTGATTTTTAATTACCTTGTTTCCTATAGAAACAGAAAATAGTCAATGATTAAATCAAATAATAAAAAACTGACCAAAAGATAGACACAAGCATGGTGCCTCGGGACATGACGGCTACACAGCTCAGCGGTCAGTTAAATCAGTAAATAATTGTCAAAAGATGGCGTAAAGCGGAGCTGCCACGGAAAAATCGCCACCTCGGCGAAATCGTCATTTTTCTCAAAACTCAAAATCAAAACCAGCCATAGAATCGTTTTCAAAATGCTACCATTAGAATTACCGCATCACTGGACGTTTCTTTCTGTTAACTCTTTCTTTGCTAATTTTAAATATTAAGGCTTTAACACATATATTTACCGAGATACAACCAATTCAAATATCAATTATATCATCATGTTTTCTCAACATATTATTAACAAAAATGAGTTGATGAACAAGTAATAATAATTATAATCAGCCTTATAGTAAATGGATATTAAAAAATTATGAATTTCTTTCTTCGTCATTTATGTAGACACTTTTTTATATCTACAAGCCTATAGCAGCCTACAATCACTGTGTAGAAAATTTCTCTGTCTACAATGTCATCAGGATGTTGGATATCCACTAGAGTGAGGCCTGCCTGAACCAGGATGATGGATATCCACTGGAGAGTCCTGCCTGAATCAGGATGTTCAATATCCACTGAAGAAAGTCCTGACAGAATCAGGATGTTGGATATCCACTGGAGAGAATTCTGGTTCAATCAGGATATTCGATATCCACTGGAGAGAGTCCTGCCTGAATCAGGATGTTGGACGTCCACTGGAGAGAGTCCTGCCTGAAACAAGATATCGGATATCTACTGGATAGAGTCCTGCCAGAATCAGGATGTTGGATAATCACTGGTGAGAGTCCTGGTTGAATCAGGATGTTGGATATCCCCTGGAGAGAGTCCTGCATCAATCAGGATGTTGAATCTCCACTGGAGAGAGTCCTGCCAGAATCAGGATGTTTAATGTCCACTGGAGAGTCCTGCCTGAATCAGGATGTTGGATGTCCAGTGGAGAGAGTCCTGCCTGAATCATGATGCTAGATGTCCACTATGAGGAATTTGCCCTCATTATTTTAATCATATTGGATATCTCAGGATGATAGACATCCTACATTATAATCAGGATGTAGAATACCCACGAAGGAATCCGGCGGCTGTAACGAGTATATAGGAGTCCCACTGAGGAACAACATACCAGAATTATATCAAAGGAAAGCAGATATCTATAGATGCGATGCCTTCTACAATATTCAGAGTGCAGGATATCAACAGCTCTCAGATATGCTTTCATTGTCGTCAGGACCAGAGATATCCAAAAGAATGTTCATAAACAAGGAATAATTGAGTGAATAACTCATGTTTATATAAATATATATATATAGCGGTTCAGTATGATGCATCACACAGCTAGCCGGTCATTTCTCGGCAAAAACCTTTTGTTTTCTTTTGATTTTTAATTACCTTATTTCCTATAGAAACAGAAAATAGTCAATGATTAAATCAAATAATAAAAAACTGACCAAAAGATAGACACAAGCATGGTGCCTCGGGACATGACGGCTACACAGCTCAGCGGTCAGTTAAATCAGTAAATAATTGTCAAAAGATGGCGCAAAGCGGAGCTGCCACGGAAAAATCGCCACCTCGGCGAAATCGTCATTTTTCTCAAAACTCAAAATCAAAACCAGCCATAGAATCGTTTTCAAAATGCTACCATTAGAATTACCGCATCACTGGACGTTTCTTTCTGTTAACTCTTTCTTTGCTAATTTTAAATATTAAGGCTTTAACACATATATTTACCGAGATACAACCAATTCAAATATCAATTATATCATCATGTTTTCTCAACATATTATTAACAAAAATGAGTTGATGAACAAGTAATAATAATTATAATCAGCCTTATAGTAAATGGATATTAAAAAATTATGAATTTCTTTCTTCGTCATTTATGTAGACACTTTTTTATATCTACAAGCCTATAGCAGCCTACAATCACTGTGTAGAAAATTTCTCTGTCTACAATGTCATCAGGATGTTGGATATCCACTAGAGTGAGGCCTGCCTGAACCAGGATGATGGATATCCACTGGAGAGTCCTGCCTGAATCAGGATGTTCAATATCCACTGAAGAAAGTCCTGACAGAATCAGGATGTTGGATATCCACTGGAGAGAATTCTGGTTCAATCAGGATATTCGATATCCACTGGAGAGAGTCCTGCCTGAATCAGGATGTTGGACGTCCACTGGAGAGAGTCCTGCCTGAAACAAGATATCGGATATCTACTGGATAGAGTCCTGCCAGAATCAGGATGTTGGATAATCACTGGTGAGAGTCCTGGTTGAATCAGGATGTTGGATATCCCCTGGAGAGAGTCCTGCATCAATCAGGATGTTGAATCTCCACTGGAGAGAGTCCTGCCAGAATCAGGATGTTTAATGTCCACTGGAGAGTCCTGCCTGAATCAGGATGTTGGATGTCCAGTGGAGAGAGTCCTGCCTGAATCATGATGCTAGATGTCCACTATGAGGAATTTGCCCTCATTATTTTAATCATATTGGATATCTCAGGATGATAGACATCCTACATTATAATCAGGATGTAGAATACCCACGAAGGAATCCGGCGGCTGTAACGAGTATATAGGAGTCCCACTGAGGAACAACATACCAGAATTATATCAAAGGAAAGCAGATATCTATAGATGCGATGCCTTCTACAATATTCAGAGTGCAGGATATCAACAGCTCTCAGATATGCTTTCATTGTCGTCAGGACCAGAGATATCCAAAAGAATGTTCATAAACAAGGAATAATTGAGTGAATAACTCATGTTTATATAAATATATATATATAGCGGTTCAGTATGATGCATCACACAGCTAGCCGGTCATTTCTCGGCAAAAACCTTTTGTTTTCTTTTGATTTTTAATTACCTTATTTCCTATAGAAACAGAAAATAGTCAATGATTAAATCAAATAATAAAAAACTGACCAAAAGATAGACACAAGCATGGTGCCTCGGGACATGACGGCTACACAGCTCAGCGGTCAGTTAAATCAGTAAATAATTGTCAAAAGATGGCGCAAAGCGGAGCTGCCACGGAAAAATCGCCACCTCGGCGAAATCGTCATTTTTCTCAAAACTCAAAATCAAAACCAGCCATAGAATCGTTTTCAAAATGCTACCATTAGAATTACCGCATCACTGGACGTTTCTTTCTGTTAACTCTTTCTTTGCTAATTTTAAATATTAAGGCTTTAACACATATATTTACCGAGATACAACCAATTCAAATATCAATCATATCATCATGTTTTCTCAACATATTATTAACAAAAATGAGTTGATGAACAAGTAATAATAATTATAATCAGCCTAATAGTAAATGGATATTAAAAAATTATGAATTTCTTTCTTCGTCATTTATGTAGACACTTTTTTATATCTACAAGCCTATAGCAGCCTACAATCACTGTGTAGAAAATTTCTCTGTCTACAATGTCATCAGGATGTTGGATATCCACTAGAGTGAGGCCTGCCTGAACCAGGATGATGGATATCCACTGGAGAGTCCTGCCTGAATCAGGATGTTCAATATCCACTGAAGAAAGTCCTGACAGAATCAGGATGTTGGATATCCACTGGAGAGAATTCTGGTTGAATCAGGATATTCGATATCCACTGGAGAGAGTCCTGCCTGAATCAGGATGTTGGACGTCCACTGGAGAGAGTCCTGCCTGAAACAGGATATCGGATATCTACTGGATAGAGTCCTGCCAGAATCAGGATGTTGGATAATCACTGGTGAGAGTCCTGGTTGAATCAGGATGTTGGATATCCCCTGGAGAGAGTCCTGCATCAATCAGGATGTTGAATCTCCACTGGAGAGAGTCCTGCCAGAATCAGGATGTTTAATGTCCACTGGAGAGTCCTGCCTGAATCATGATGCTAGATGTCCACTATGAGGAATTTGCCCTCATTATTTTAATCATATTGGATATCTCAGGATGATAGACATCCTACATTATAATCAGGATGTAGAATACCCACGAAGGAATCCGGCGGCTGTAACGAGTATATAGGAGTCCCACTGAGGAACAACATACCAGAATTATATCAAAGGAAAGCAGATATCTATAGATGCGATGCCTTCTACAATATTCAGAGTGCAGGATATCAACAGCTCTCAGATATGCTTTCATTGTCGTCAGGACCAGAGATATCCAAAAGAATGTTCATAAACAAGGAATAATTGAGTGAATAACTCATGTTTTATAAATATATATATATAGCGGTTCAGTATGATGCATCACACAGCTAGCCGGTCATTTCTCGGCAAAAACCTTTTGTTTTCTTTTGATTTTTAATTACCTTATTTCCTATAGAAACAGAAAATAGTCAATGATTAAATCAAATAATAAAAAACTGACCAAAAGATAGACACAAGCATGGTGCCTCGGGACATGACGGCTACACAGCTCAGCGGTCAGTTAAATCAGTAAATAATTGTCAAAAGATGGCGTAAAGCGGAGCTGCCACGGAAAAATCGCCACCTCGGCGAAATCGTCATTTTTCTCAAAACTCAAAATCAAAACCAGCCATAGAATCGTTTTCAAAATGCTACCATTAGAATTACCGCATCACTGGACGTTTCTTTCTGTTAACTCTTTCTTTGCTAATTTTAAATATTAAGGCTTTAACACATATATTTACCGAGATACAACCAATTCAAATATCAATCATATCATCATGTTTTCTCAACATATTATTAACAAAAATGAGTTGATGAACAAGTAATAATAATTATAATCAGCCTAATAGTAAATGGATATTAAAAAATTATGAATTTCTTTCTTCGTCATTTATGTAGACACTTTTTTATATCTACAAGCCTATAGCAGCCTACAATCACTGTGTAGAAAATTTCTCTGTCTACAATGTCATCAGGATGTTGGATATCCACTAGAGTGAGGCCTGCCTGAACCAGGATGATGGATATCCACTGGAGAGTCCTGCCTGAATCAGGATGTTCAATATCCACTGAAGAAAGTCCTGACAGAATCAGGATGTTGGATATCCACTGGAGAGAATTCTGGTTGAATCAGGATATTCGATATCCACTGGAGAGAGTCCTGCCTGAATCAGGATGTTGGACGTCCACTGGAGAGAGTCCTGCCTGAAACAGGATATCGGATATCTACTGGATAGAGTCCTGCCAGAATCAGGATGTTGGATAATCACTGGTGAGAGTCCTGGTTGAATCAGGATGTTGGATATCCCCTGGAGAGAGTCCTGCATCAATCAGGATGTTGAATCTCCACTGGAGAGAGTCCTGCCAGAATCAGGATGTTTAATGTCCACTGGAGAGTCCTGCCTGAATCAGGATGTTGGATGTCCAGTGGAGAGAGTCCTGCCTGAATCATGATGCTAGATGTCCACTATGAGGAATTTGCCATCATTATTTTAATCATATTGGATATCTCAGGATGATAGACATCCTACATTATAATCAGGATGTAGAATACCCACGAAGGAATCCGGCGGCTGTAACGAGTATATAGGAGTCCCACTGAGGAACAACATACCATAATTATATCAAAGGAAAGCAGATATCTATAGATGCGATGCCTTCTACAATATTCAGAGTGCAGGATATCAACAGCTCTCAGATATGCTTTCATTGTCGTCAGGACCAGAGATATCCAAAAGAATGTTCATAAACAAGGAATAATTGAGTGAATAACTCATGTTTATATAAATATATATATATAGCGGTTCAGTATGATGCATCACACAGCTAGCCGGTCATTTCTCGGCAAAAACCTTTTGTTTTCTTTTGATTTTTAATTACCTTATTTCCTATAGAAACAGAAAATAGTCAATGATAAAATCAAATAATAAAAAACTGACCAAAAGATAGACACAAGCTTGGTGCCTCGGGACATGACGGCTACACAGCTCAGCGGTCAGTTAAATCAGTAAATAATTGTCAAAAGATGGCGTAAAGCGGAGCTGCCACGGAAAAATCGCCACCTCGGCGAAATCGTCATTTTTCTCAAAACTCAAAATCAAAACCAGCCATAGAATCGTTTTCAAAATGCTACCATTAGAATTACCGCATCACTGGACGTTTCTTTCTGTTAACTCTTTCTTTGCTAATTTTAAATATTAAGGCTTTAACACATATATTTACCGAGATACAACCAATTCAAATATCAATCATATCATCATATTTTCTCAACATATTATTAACAAAAATGAGTTGATGAACAAGTAATAATAATTATAATCAGCCTAATAGTAAATGGATATTAAAAAATTATGAATTTCTTTCTTCGTCATTTATGTAGACACTTTTATATCTACAAGCCTATAGCAGCCTACAATCACTGTGTAGAAAATTTCTCTGTCTACAATGTCATCAGGATGTTGGATATCCACTAGAGTGAGGCCTGCCTGAACCAGGATGCCAGATGTCCACTGAAGAGAGTCCTGCCTGAATCATGATGTTGGATGTCCACTGGAGACACAAATACAACAAAATTATTAAGGATGGTAACAGAGTCCATTTCATGTGGTCTCCATCTCATGTTGGCCTCCGAATGCATGATAGAGCTGATAAGTTAGCCAAAGAATCTGCCTTTAAAGGAGCCGTTGAGTGTAACCTTGGATTGTCAATGAGCAATCTGAGAGCAGCAGTACACCGAGAACTTCAACAAGATCTTGTAGATCTGAGGCAAAGTGAAATTGACACCAGTAATTCCATCTATCATCATACTATCATGCAAGAGGAGCCACACATCTATGGATCATCCAATAAAATCAGCAGACTTCTAGATGTTACTGCTGCTCGGCTTAGACTCGGTTACAAGTATCTCTGGGAATTCTCATTATCTGCCGATGTAGACCTGACAAAATGTAAACTGTGTCAACAAAATTATTCGCACACCCTACGTCACTATGTGATGGAGTGCGAAAAGATACGTGAATTTAGAGACAATTCTATAACCAATGTTCCAGCGATGTGTAAATATTTCATTCAAAATGATCTGCTACCAGAAATTTTAGCCAAATATCCCCAGTTTGCTAACTGTAGGTAGTAACTGAGTGATTGTAACCTATCCACCGCTGTCCACTGGATGGGAGGCGGTGTGCAGGACAAACATATAAATTTTGACACTAGCTCTCCACATATGTCAGTTGCTTAATTTAGAACCTGTACTTGAGGTCGATCTCGAACCCATTGTTGATGTGACGACTTATATTGAATTTTGTAACTAGCTCATCAAGATTGTAACTTGCTTAGCTAAATGAATTGTGGGGTTCAGTCCCTGAGCCCATTATGTGCCTCTGTAACCCTTTCCACTACCGCCCACAAGATGGGTATGGGGTGCATAATAAATGAACTAAACTAAACACTGGAGAGAGTCCTGCGAGAATCAGGATGTTGGATATCCACTGGAGAGAGTCCTGCCTCAATCAGGATGTTGAATCTCCACTAGAGAGAGTCCTGCCAGAATCTGGATGTTTAATGTCCTCTGGAGAGAGTCCTGCCTGAATCAGGATGTTGGATGTCCAGTGAAGAGATTCCTGCCTGAATCAGGATGTCCACTGGAGAGATTCGTGCCTGAATAAGGATGATGGATGTCCACAATGAGGAATTTACCCTCATTATTTTAATCATATTGGATATCTCAGGATGTTGGACATCCTACATTATAATCAGGATGTAGAATACCCGCGAAGGAATCCGGCGGCTGTAACGAGTAAATAGGAGTCCCACTGAGGCACAACATACCAGAATTATATCAAAGGAAAACAGATATCCATAGATGCGATGCCTTCTACAATATTCATAGAGCAGGATATCAACAGCTCTCAGATATGCTTTCATTGTCGTCAGGATCAAGGATATCCAAAAGAATGCTCATAAACAAGGAATAATTGAGTGAATAACTGTTGTTAATATATATATATATATATATATATATATATATATATATATATATATATATATATATATATATATATATATATATATATATATATATATATATATATATATATATATATATATATATATATATATATA
The DNA here is from genome assembly GCA_020271785.1 of Procambarus virginalis. Lineage (NCBI taxonomy): Eukaryota > Metazoa > Arthropoda > Malacostraca > Decapoda > Cambaridae > Procambarus > Procambarus virginalis. Next base: position 24,176,636 of record WNGS01165751.1, on the reverse strand, counting down.
TATATATATATATATAGCGGTTCAGTGCAATGTTACCTTAATTGTATATGGTCATCATCATATAGAAACAAAAATTAACTTATAAAATGTTGAGGTAAAGATAGACGTATGTTAATTATGACGCATGATCGCTCTTAAGAACTTAATTATAAACCATAATATTATAATTATAATAATTCTTTGTGTTGGGGACAGGAAGCCACAGTATATTCATACACGATAGGCTTTTATCAAAGTCATCCTTAAGGTCGAATTACTGACCCCGCCCAGGATGCAACCCCACAACAAGCTGACTAACTCCCGAGTACCTATTTACTGGTAGGTGAACAGTCGCATTACGTGAACCCATACTCATCCTGTTACCAGTAGTTTGTGCACCCATACTCATCCTGTGACCTGTAATTTATTGTGCAACCCATACTCATTCTGTTACCAGTTGTTTGTGCACCCCATACCCATCCTGTGACTTGTAAATTATTGTGTAATCCATACTTATCCTGTTCAAGTTCAAGTTCAAGTATGTTTATTGAGATAAGCAATAAATACATCTCAAAGGGATAGAGTAGCTTAGGCTATTTCTACCCCCCCCCCCTCCCTTATCCTGTTACCTGTAGTTTTTTGTGCACCTCATACTCATCCTGTGAGTCATAGAACATTGTGCAACTCAATCAACTATAGTGTTGGTGCTGAACCATCTATGTCAGAAGATATTGAAAATGTTCTTGCTCTATATTAAGATAGCTAAAATACAGTTGAGTGATGTCAAAAATCATATTGACTGACCGAGTCCCACTGTAAATATATTTTATGTTTCCGATAAAGTTTCTGATAATATAAAACATGTCATCATATGTAAGCCGCACCAGTATTAGTCTTGTTCGTTCTCAACACACAATCGAGAATTCCGTAATTCGAATCCTGGGCGGGACAGAAATGGTTGGGAAAATATGTTTCACGTAACGACTGTTCACCTAGCAGTAAGTAGATACTCAGGAGTTAGTTAGCTTGTTGTGGCAAATTGCATCCTACGCCGGGGTCAGTAATTCGACCTTAAGGATGACCTTGATAAAAGCCTATCGTGTAAGAATATACTGTGGCTTCCTGTCCCCCAACACAATGAATTATTATAATTATAATATTATGGTTTATAATTAACTCTTAAGAGCGATGCTATGTCATAATTGACATACGTCTATCTTTACCTCAACATTTTATAAGTTAATTTCTGTCTGTATATGATGATGATCATATACAATTAAGGTAGCATTCAACTTTATAGGAAATTGTTAAGTCCAAAATATATCTTGATTCTTATACTTGAGATATTGTTACAATAAACGTTTGAAAACAAAGTTTATATCTGTATTTAAAATATAAAACATTTTGCGTTTATCAACGCATCTCTCTGAATTACAATTTTTTTCTGAATTGTGAAGCCTGTATTGCCCGCCTGGCAGGACACTGATGCATTGGAAGTTTTAATGTGTCCGGACACCGGCGATGGTGTCGTATTGGCTATTTATTTAACCATGTCTTGGCTTTCATTTAAGATATATTTTCCTTGAAATGTAGTCACATTATCGTCTACATCTTTGTTTATGCTGACATATAGACCTTTGATGTTACTTTGCACATATGCAAATGAATTACACAATTAATTCACTTGTTTGCAGGCCTTCACTCCCTGAGATAGCCATCACGTAAATGTAAAAAGGCATATATCTTCACTTTCACTTCAGTTATATTTATGCTAAAGTATTAACATGCAGCTTATATTTCTGTCTTTATTATGACATAGAAAACTTCGTTTATTACAATATTTAGATTAAATTAACATTAATCTTCGAAAGATCATAGATCCCATCGATAGGGAGAGCGTCGGCCAAGAAACCTTGTTTAAAATATGAATATCTTTCCTGTCTAATAAGATATAATCTCTGTGATGGATTCACAAAAACTATTTTATCTCTGCATTTCTGATAACATATACAAGTATAAGTTTTATTTGTGAATCTCTATTAATTAAGCAATATATCAGAGTGTGTGTAGGGTTCGGTGTTCTATGAACGAAAAGGACATGTGTAGTTTAAGTAGCGAACGCATACAAACGAATAACGTTAGTATCTATATAACAAAATTATTGTCCTATGGAGTTGATTTAACTTACACATTTTTATAAATAAATATTAAATGTTTTGTGGCTATTTATGAAAGATATTATTACAAATACCCATTCTACTTGTTAATATCATTAATTAAATTTGCGACAATTTGAGCAAAGAATTGCGACGACTGGATCACTGTGTACAGGAGGCTGATATGGCAGCAAACACTCTCCAGGCGACCATATATCTTGGATAAGTCGCTCCACAATTTTGTCGCTTGGACCGTCGACTTCCTATGGCGTCACCTGCTACATATTTACTTCGAATTTCGATATGAAATTACATTATTTCAGAGTGAAAATAGGTTTGATCGTGTTCTACGTGCAGCACCAACATTACAGTAAGTAAATATATCATATTTCTTCATTACTTACGTAATACTAGGAGGATTTGGGTACATTTGGGTAGATTTGGGTAATTCTACGGACCCCAATCAACTGTTAGTTTTGTTTTTTTTGGTCACAACACACACACACACACACACACCACACACACACACACACACACACACACACACACACAGGGGGGGGGGGCAGGTAGCCTGGTGGATAGCGCGCAGGACTTGTAATTCTGTGGCGCGGGTTCGATTCCCGCACCCGGCAGAAACAAATGGGCAAAGTTTCTTTCACCCTGAATGCCCTGTTACTAGCAGTAAATAGGTACCTTGGGAGTTAGTCAGCTGTCACGGGCTGCTTCCTGGGGTGGGTGTGTGTGTGTG
>WNGS01165751.1:24162454-24166156 GCA_020271785.1 Procambarus virginalis | reverse complement strand
CCGAGAATTTTATAGGTAGCAAAATTATATATATATATATATATATTATATATATATATATATATATATATATATATATATATATAATATATAATATGCGAACAAGCCTGAACGGTCCCCAGGACTATATGCAACTGAAAACTCACACCCCAGAAGTGACTCTAACCCATACTGCCTACTGCCAGGAGCAACGCAAATGGTATGCACAGGACGCCTTAATCCGCTTGACCATCACGACCAGACATAAGGAAGTGATAGCCGAAGCTATTTGTACCACTTCCCCGCCGGCACTTGGATGGTAATCTTGGGCATAGCATTTTATCAAATCACCTCATTTTTTGGGGGCAACACGTGAGGAACACAAATGCGAACAAGCCTGAACGGTCCCCAGAACTATAGCAACTGAAAACTCTCACCCCAGAAGTGACTCGAACCCATAATGCAACTGGTATGTACAGGACGAGTCCTGTACATACCATATATGGTTCGAGTCACTTCTGGGGTGTGAGTTTTCAGTTATATATATATATATATATATATATATATATATATATATATATATATATAATATAATATTTATATATATATCACACAGTATCCCTGGGGAAAATATAAGATGGCAACTTGGGAACTTGGGGAGTCAGAAAGAGAATAATGGCAATACGGGTTACTTTTAATACAAAAATTTCAGTAAGAAATACAGTGTGATGAATGAGTCACAGTCACAGCTACGCACCACACTGTACTCAGCGATATGAGTGCCACACGGGGTAATTGATGCCACTAATGGCACACCCATTGCATCACATTATATATAATGACTGTGAAACTTGACCCTTTTTAACTTGTGTATGGCGCGTCTTCTGGCTCCAGCTCCGTCAAGTATTATTGCGTAGACGGTAACCTCCGTAGCGCAGTTGGCGGCGTTGGCGGTTCACAACCCAAAGGTCTCTAGTTTGAGTCTTGTGGCACAGCGAAGCCCCGTTGGCAAGTTTTCTTTCACCACTGTTCACCCGGCAGGAAGCAGGTACATGGGAGTTAGGCAACTGTTGTGGCTTGCATCCTGGGGAAGGTGAGTGTTGGTTAGGGATGGGGGGTAACCTGGGTAAGTCAAACAGATTTTCTGCATCCGACAACAGGACAAACTGTAAGGTCAGACTCGACAGAGATTGTGAACGGTAGAATAGAGAAGCTATAACGCAACAGGTACAGCACGGGCTAGTAGGCCCGAGCTGTGCCTATATAAAGAGCTAGACCACAGTCCCCCCGGAGTGAGTGATAGGTTGCAGAGGTCAAGACAGTATTGAGCCTAGTGTGGCGGGTCTCGTGTATGTGGCCCCGACCACCACTCTTCTCCACAACCCCATAACTCACCCCTATCCACCCCACCATAATTGACTCCCACGCAGTCCACAACAGATTGATTGATAATGATTAAGCCACCCAAGAGGTGGCACGGGCATGAATAGCCCGTAAGTGGTGGCCCTTATGAGCCATTACCAGTATCGAGAGATGATACTGGAGATCTGTGGAGGTGCGACTGCACCCTGCGTGACGGGAGATGTCTCCCGGACCAAATGGCGAGTCCACAACACAACGCATCCCCATTATATACCCCCAACACAGTCCAGCTGACCAGACCCCCCCCCCGCCCCCACACAAGACCCCCTGCAGCAAATAGGAGTATGGGAAGCAAGAGGAGACGCGTGGGGAAGCAGACAGCTGAGAGAAAGGCACTGTGACTTGACCGGACAAGCTATAGTAAAGGTTTTGCTGAGGGTGTACTCACCTAGTTGTATATTCTGTGGACGGTGTAGTGTGTGTATACGCAGCCCTGGGAGGCTACACCAGGGGTGGTGTGTGTGTGTACTCTCCTAACTCACTGTCTGGAGAGTTCTTCATGAAGAACTCTCCAGACACCAAACAGAACGCCGTGAAAGAAACCAACGTCGTCTGTGCCTTCACATGCCCACTTGGGGACTGTCAGCCCAAAGAACTCGGTGTGTGTATATATATATATATATATATATATATATATATATATATATATATATATATATATATATATATATATACACCGAGTTCTTTGTATATATATATATATATATATATATTATATATATATATATATATATATATATATATATATATATATATATATATATATATAGAAGGTACATTGGGTTTGTGAGGATACATAGCATGGTGTTAACATTCTTGTAAAGCCATTAGTACGAGCAGCGTTCAGGGCTCCATCAAGGAACATATAATCTCCACACACAACCAGACCATCACCAGAGAAATCTTAACAAGCAAAACAGAAATTATCGACAGATACAACGATAACAGGAGACGCGACATGAGCGAGGCCCTACACATCAAAAAGTCAAAACCAGCAATCAACAGTCAACACATAATTACATTCTACCCACTTTTAGACCCCGAACCAACACAGAAGCAAGAAGATAAATGTGTACCCATTGTTATATACCCATTGTTTCGTGTTCTGTCTTTTCCCATTGATTTGTTTCCTCTCACTTCACCCAAAAACATTTGTATCGCATCACCTCACCCAAAAACGAATATAAGCACGATCTGAGCATGTAAAATTCAGCTCCTGTGCCAGGTAAGTTACGGGCTCACCATAGTCCGTGCTACTTGGAACTTGTTCCGAGTAGCTGAATCTATAACAACAACAACATGTAAAAATTAGTAAAATAGATGCAAGAGGGTGACGGGATCTCGGACACGCACTGCCGTATACTTGACCTTCATAAAAGTCAATTGTAATCTACAAATTAACTCATCCCAAATGTTTGGTGATATACATCATGCCTGTGATTTAGAGCGGCTCGTCCCTGATGACCAGGGGCCTCGTCAACTCGACTACCGTCCAAAGGTCACACTGCCATCTGTAAGCTTATGTTTGTATCAAGTCCACATCCCTCCCGCCTCAAGTTTAGAATGTCCCAGTATTGCACATGCTGCTGATGTTATTGTTTCTCTGGTGGTGAGGGTAAGGTGGGACCTGGGTGTAGGAAGGTGGTGAGGTGGGACTGGGTGTAGTGAGGTGGGACCTGGGTGTAGTGAGGTGGGACCTGGGTGTAGGAAGGTGGTGAGGTGGGACCTGGGTGTAGGAAGGTGGTGGGGTGGGACCTGGGTGTAGGAAGGTGGTGGGGTGGGACCTGGGTGTAGTGAGGTGGGACCTGGGTGTAGGAAGGTGTGAGGTGGGACCTGGTGTGTAGGAAGGTGGTGGGGTGGGACCTGGGTGTAGTGAGGTGGGACCTGGGTGTAGGAAGGTGGTGAGGTGGGACCTGGGGTAGGAAGGTGGTGGGGTGGGACTGGGTGTAGTGAGGTGGGACCTGGGTGTGGGAAGGTGGTGAGGTGGGACCTGGGTGTAGGAAGATGGTGAGGTGGGACCTGGGTGTGGAAGGTGGTGAGGTGGGACCTGGGTGTGGGAAGATGGTGAGGGGGACCTGGGTGTGGGAAGGTGGTGAGGTGGGACCTGGGTGTAGGAAGGTGGTGAGGTGGGACCTGGGTGAAGGAAACTGTGACCTCAGTATCGTGTGTTAGAGGGAAAGCGGAACTTGACACCGGCGGGGCGTCCCTCGGTGTTCCAGGTCGCTGCTACTCCCTCAGGTGACAGCAGAGGAAGTAAAGAAACATCTGGCATCACTGGAAGAAATAAAAGCTGTTGGACTA
>WNGS01165751.1:24147454-24157454 GCA_020271785.1 Procambarus virginalis | reverse complement strand
ATATGTTATCAGAAATGCAGAGATAAATAGTTTTTGTGAATCCATCACAGAGATTATATCTTATTAGACAGGAAAGATATTCATATTTCAAACAAGATTTCTTGGCCGACGCTCTCCCTATCCATGGGAACTATGATCTTTCGAAGATCAATGTTAATTTAATCTAAATATTGTAATAAACGAAGTTTTCTATGTCATAATAAAGACAGAAATATAAGCTGCATGTTAATACTTTAGCATAAATATAATGAAGTGAAAGTGAATAATATTATATTTTTTACTATGTCACACGTGATGGCTATCTCAGGGAGTGTGAAGGCCTACAAACAAGTGAATTAATTGTGTAATTCATTTGCATATGTGCAAAGTAACATCAAAGGTCTATATGTCAGCATAAACACAGATGTAGACGATAATGTGACTACATTTCAAGGAAAAATATCTTAAATGAAAGCCAAGATATGGTTAAATAAATAGCCAATACGACACCATCGCCGGTGTCGGACACATGAAAACTTCCAATGCATCAGTGTCCTGCCAGGCGGGCAATACAGGCTTCACAATTCAGAAAAACATTGTAATTCAGAGAGATGCGTTGATAAACGCAAAATGTTTTATATTTTAAATACAGATATAAACTTTGTTTTCAAACGTTTATTGTAACAATATCTCAAGTATAAGAACCAAGATATATTTTGGATTTAACAATTTCCTATAAAGTTGCAATGTTACCTTAATTGTATATGATCATCATTATATACAGACAAAAATTAACTTATAAAATGTTGAGGTAAAGATAGACGTATGTCAATTATGATGCAGGATCGCTCTTAAGAACTTAATTATAAACCATAATATTATAATAATTCATTGTGTTGGGGGACAGGAAGCCACAGTATATTCATACACGATAGGCTTTTATCAAGGTCATCCTTAAGGTCGAATTACTGACCCCGCCCAGGATGCAACCCCACAACAAGCTGACTAACTCCTGAGTATCTACTTACTGCTAGGTGAACAGTCGCATTACGTGAAAGGAAATTTTCCCAACCATTTCTGTCCCGCCCAGGATTCGAACACGGAATTCTCGATTGTGTGTCGAGAACGAACAAGACTAATACTGGGGCCCTATACATATGATGATATGTTTTATATTATCAGAAAATCGGAAACATAAAATATATTTGCAAATATTGGTCATTAAAGTATTTTGGAAACAGAGGTGTATTTTAGTTATCTTAATATAGAGCACGAACATCATAGACTCATCCTGTGAATGGTAGTTTATTGTGCACCCCATACTCATCCTGTGAGTCCTGTTTACGTGCACCCTATACTCATCCTCTGTGCGATAATTTATTGTGCAACCCATACTCATCCTGTTACCAGTAGTTTGTTCAACCCCATACCCATCATGTGACCTGTAATTTATTCTGTAACCCATATTCATCCTGTTATCAGTAGTTTGTGCACCCCATACTCATCCTCTGTGCGGTAATTTATTGTGCATCCCATACTCATCTTGTTACCAGTAGTTTGTGCAACCCATACCCATCCTGTTACCTGTAATTTATTGTGCAACCATTCTCGTCCTGTTACCAGTTGTTTGTGCACCCCATACCCATCCTGTGACCTGTAAATTATTGTGCAACCCATACTTATCCTGTTACCTGTAGTTTATTGTGCACCTCATACTCATTCTGTGAGTCATATAGGACATTGTGCAATCCTTTCTCATCGTGTGTATCTTTGTTTACTTTGCTCTCCATACTCATCCTCTGTGCGATAGTTTCTTGTGCAACCCATACCCATCGTGTGAGTGGTAGTTCATTGTGTACCCTATACTCATCCTGTGAGCATAGGGTACACAGTGAGTTCATTTCTTCGCCATTTATGTAGATACTTTTTTGTATCTTCAAGCCTATAACAGCCTACAATCACTGTGTAGAAAATTTATCTGTCTACAATGTCATCAGGAAGTTGGATATCCACTAGAGTGAGTCCTGCCTGAACCAGGATGTTGGATATTCACTGGAGAGACCTGCCTGAATCAGGATGTTCAATATCAACCGAAGAAAGTCTAGACAGAATCAGGATGTTTGATATCCACTGATGAGAATCTGGTTGAATCAGGATGTTGGACGTCCACTAGAGAGCGTCCTGNCGTGACGCTCGAGGAGGGAGGTTGAGAGTTATGGCGGGAGGGAGTGACGATGATGGAAACGTTTACCAAAAAGACGTTCGTCCCGCCTGTAAGTATGGCGAAAAGTGCTACAGAAAGAACGCGGACCATCTCAAGGCGTTCAAGCACCCGCCGAAAAGGAAAACTACCGACGAGGACAAGGTGTAATATGAGAGATGTTTGTCAACGAGCGATAACAGTAAAAAGAGGACCTCTTTTTCGTTAAATTCCAGCATAAATTAATCTTAATTTATTCGTGGAGCAAATATGTTTTGGTCTAAAGTAGTGTTTTGGTGTATGTGTGTGGCGTGAATGTGTTTGTATGACAGGAAGTACCTAGAGTAGGTGTATTTCCCGAGTCCCCAGTAAGGGCGATGGTTATCACTGTATATTATAGTTCAGACATGACATTTCAAGTTTAAATATAAATGCAAAATTCAGTTTGTCACATTGATAGTTTGACCATAAGAACATAAGAACATAAGAACAAAGGTAACTGCAGAAGGCCTATTGGCCCATACGAGGCAGCTCCTATTTATAACCACCCAATCCCACTCATATACATGTCCAACCCACGCTTGAAACAATCGAGGGACCCCACCTCCACAATGTTACGCGGCAATTGGTTCCACAAATCAACAACCCTGTTACTGAACCAGTATTTCCCAAGTCTTTCCTAAATCTAAATTTATGACCAGTAATGATTAGCTGGAGCTCTGGTAAACCTGTCGCTTGAACACTATACAAAAATGTTATACGTTTGTAATTTATGGTGTTATGCTCTTCATTTATTTCTAGTTATGCTCATCTAACCTGCCATGAGCCATAATAAGCACTACTAGGCCTAACCTGCACAATCTTAGGCTTAATTTAGTGTGCATATGTACTATATTAGGCTTAGTAGGTTTGGTTGTAACCTAATGTAACACGTAACCTTAATGTAATGTAACGTAACCTTAACCTCTAAGGTTTAGTTGTATTTCTTGGGTCCTATAAAATTTATAATACAAAACAGGACTTTCAGGGAAGAGGCGTACAACAGTCGGTACATGTGCTGCTACTCGGAGTACACATATATGTACTATCATTTTTGGTAGACAAGCATTATGTAACCTTGTATGTCTTTGCCATGGAAAAGGCACAGTTGACCAACCCCATCAGCACTGAATGTATGATGCAGTCAGATTTTATCCATGACCAGAAAGAGGAGTACAGTATAATTCATGAAGGATGATCTAACATAAAAGACCATCAGACATCATGGAAGAGATTGGGGCACATGAACAGTAAACCACAGGGTTAGGCCAAGTCCTTAACGATCAAGGCAAGGAAGGAGGTAGAAGACAAGTTGTGTGGTTAGTTTTTGGAAACCCTAGAGCTCATCTTGATTCCTGTTAAGTCAGAGACATGAAGCCTGTACTTGGGTCTATCAAGGTTTCCCTAGGCATTTCCCCTATTTCCTAGGCATTTTCCCCTTTCCCTAGGTATTTACCCTATTTCCCTAGGCATTTCCCCATTTTCTCTAGGCATTTCCCCAATTTCTCTAGGAATTTTCCCTATTTCCCTAGGAATTTTCCCTATTTCCCTAGGCATTCCTTATTGACATTTTCTTGGATGCATCCCACAGCAATTGCCAAACTTCCTGGTACCTATTATACTGCAAGGTGAAGAGAGGTCTTCATAGGACTAACTGACCTATCTGAGGATACAACCCACAACAGTTGCCTGACTCCTGGGTACCAATTCTTCTGGTAGATGAACAGAGGCATCAAGTGAAAGGAAACATACCTAACTTTTCTGTCCTGCTTGGGAATTGAACCTTGGCTCCCTCAGTTATGCGTCAAATAAATAGTTGTGGAAAGATCTTAAATAGAAGACCTTCTGTTATTGTTGGTCCACCTGACCAACATTGAACAATAAATAGTGTGGAGTTTGCCATTTTCAGAGTATACTGTACATGTAATTAGTTTTAAGAATATTATAACTGAAAATAAGTGAGTTCATCCACTTACACTGGTTAGTACAGCAACACTTTCCTTTTGCTGGATTAGTGTTTAATCTGTAATGGTCCAGGTGGTTGGATGCCATTTCCCCACTGTCCTTGTATCCTATCCAAGTATGAATTCAGTTTGGTCTACCGGGGACTAGGGCCAGAATCTGACCCCCTCAGTGGGGCAGAGAGCAGATGACACTGCCACCTCACCAGGAAAGGCAACCGGAAAGTCGGCAAACCAATATAGACCACTAATGAGTTCAAAGCAACTGAATCCTCACCCACTGAACGAACTGTTCCAGCAATGTAAACAAATGATAGAAAATCTCTGTTTTGAGAGATTTTCTTAATGTTCCTTTGCCCCACAAATCCCACTGATTTGGGAAGAGGAAGACTGGGGCTCATTCTATCCATTGGCTGAATCCCCTAGTTCCTCAGCTGATATGATGCCTTCACCCTCACCTGGGGCAGTAAGGTTCGAGGGTTGTCAGTAATCTGTGGGTGGCTCCTGTGCTTTTCAGCCAAGTGCTTCTCTGGACTTTGTCTTGTGTGCTTTGTTTTGTGAACTGTTGTAGTATGGGCCTGGCTTCTAGTGCTTAGAGCTGCATGTGCTCTAGATGTATACCCCTGCACCAACAGAGTTGTCCTATGGTGTGTTTGGGAATTTGCTTCCTTAGAGGTCCTTTCTGCTTAGGGTGGCCCTCGTCTTGGGTAAGTCGGGAGTCTCTTTGCCTGTCTTGAATTATGTTGGAAGCAAGCGTTGGCTGGTGGGGCGCACTGGTGGCCTGCAAGCTTGTATGCCTTAACAGCCAAGTAGCCCAGGCTGTGTTGTCTTACCTGTTTGGTTTACCTTTTAAGCCTTGGCATTCCCCTATGGATTTGGCTAGTCTGTGGATATTTCCTCTGACGTTGTTCTCGTCTTATGCAATTTTGGCCGTTTATCATTTGTGCCATTGGGTGATTGATCATTCTGCCTCCACTATGCCTGTCGGAATACCCATGACCCAGAGTCCTGTGGGGTTTGTAGCTCCCCTGTGGCTCTGATCTGGCATGCCAATTGATGTTCGTGTGTACCAAGTGGCTACTACTGCTTTGTGGGTTCGTTTTGCCTTCTTGCAGCAGTCTAGGTTGTGTGTCCGGATGGATGCTATGGATTTGGCCCACCTTGTGTTTAGGGATTTGGAATTGGAGGCATTGGTGAATTCCACCTTGGCTCTGTCTGCACCTTCTCTTCCTTCCTCTTCAGAGGCATGGCAATTTAGGTGCCTTGTAATTGCACATAGCACATTTTGCCTGTAAATATATACATCATAATCACTCATTTGTTGCTGTTAAAAGTTTAATGGTTCCTAGTATGGCTGCCCTGCACATCCAGACACTGGATGGTAATGTGCCATACATAGTCCTCATCTTTTTACTAAGGCCTAGAAGGAAAGTGAGGGACACTAGATTTTTTTTCAAGAGGGAAGATGGTTACCGAGTCCAGAGGAAGCAATGTGAGCCCTGTGTATGTGAAGGAATTTTAGGTCTTGCGTAGTGCTCTAAAACATATACAGTACATACTGTATACATGATTTGCACAATGCAATCAATTAGGCCAAAATCATGTACAGGTATATTGTATATGATTTGCACAATGGAAGGGTTAAAATAAAGTGGAATTTGAATTGTTCCCAGAAAAATGTATTTTAGGATTGATTGGCCATTCAGAATTTAGTTTTTTCTATCTTGGAATACATTTTTGTGGTTATACAGTATTGTTCGACTTGAAATGTTATTGTTTGTAATATATGTACTGTATTCACACATCAAAGCTACAATGCAACATTGACCTTAAAGTAATGGCCAAGTATTTAATGGTAGTGACAATGCAGCATTGACAGTGAGGATGTGATGGCCAACTATTTATTATGCACTTCACTATCTTAATTCCATTATTTCAGGATATGTGGGGCTCTCATAAGAAACAAAAAACTGATTCCAGTTTAGAAGAAATCCCCAATACCTCTCGCAAATCAAGCACAGATGAGTTTGTAGTTCCTGCCAGTGAGGAGAGCCCACCTACAGTTAGTAATTCATCTGATCAAAGGACTAGTCAAGGTTATTATTAAAAATCTCTTCAGTTTAAGGTGTTGTCTGTTAGAAACAAGTTCTGTTGATTTACCAAACATTCCTCACACTTCAAACTATTTAATTATCTTTTGATATCAATTTGATGTTTGTAATTTTTTAATATCTAATTAAATTTTTTTTATACTGTACACTGCAAATGTAACATTTTCCACAGGACATCACAGTTGCTTCTATTCCACATGCCAGGTGTGTTTTGCACTGCTTAGCAAAATCTCCATTGTGATAATAGCATTTCCACACCAGTTCAAAATACAATTTCAGAGATGTCACACCCAAATGTTTCAATGGAATGTTTTGTTTATACAGTACTTAGCAATGAATTGCCTGTGCGAGTCATAAATACTTGTGCACCACCTAAGTAAAACAAACAAGAAAAAACTTTCAACACTTACAAACTGGAACATATTGGAGGAGTAACAGGTAGGCTTCTAACAGCTCCCATACATTAAATGAGAATTATTAGCGAGTTCCACTGCATTTGTTTTAAGTAAATATTGTACTGTAGGTTGTAGGGCCATCTTTCTGCCCATGAAAGTTGCTCATGTATGCTGGTCATTGGTCATCCTGTTCTGACACTTTACATGTACTCATGTTATGATGTACAGGACAGCACTTTTATGTTGAATATATGCAAAGTTAAAAGTAGATAGACAGGAACATTTGCCTCTCATAAACACATTTCATGCAATTAATTGCTTTTATTTGCCTTTGTTCTTTGCCCAGCCACTTGGACTGGATGGTAGAGCGACGGTCTCATTTTGTGCAGGTCGGCGTTCAACCTCTGACCATCCAAGTTGTTGGGCACCATTCCTTTCTCCCATCCCATCCCAAATCCTTATCCTGATCCCTTCTAAGTGCCATGTAGGCATAATTGCTTGGCACATTCCTCTGATAATTCCCTCCCTCCCTCCTTCCCTCCATACATACCTCGTTTTGTTTTATAAAAATGCACCTCTTACAATTTTGTAAATTTATTTTACAGGAAATGATAAGGAAGATAGTGAATTACCAATACCACAGTTCGAAGATAATGTCAAAGATTTTAATGTAGCCGAATCTCCCGAGGATGTACGGTTTAGCATTGAACAGAAGTTTCTTCTAGAAATGCCGGATGATTTCTTTGACTTCTGGGATTGTTGTTCACAAATCAATAAGGAAAAACCTGAAGGTAATTGACTACTTTATGAACTGTTTAAATTGTTTATAGTGACTGGAGTACCATGTGGCAAATGGAATTCAATGTGAATAAAGGCCTTGTTATGGAATGTGGAGTAGGTGAAAATAACCACACACAACATAAATTGTTGAAAGGAATTAAAGAACTCCAACAGAGAGAGATCTAGGGGTGGTTCTGGGTAGTAAACAGTCACCAGATGAACACAAAGAACATTGTGTGAGAACCATATGCTGAGGTTTCCAACTTCAGAATTGCTTTTAATTACATGGTTGAAATACTAAAACTCTTCATGACCCTTGTGAGACGAAAATTGGAATATGCAGCAGTTGTATAGCGCCCATATCTCGAGAAACACACCAGTAAACAGGAAAAGGTACAGAGGCAAGCTACAAAATGGCTTATTGACCTGAAAAACTTGAGTTATGAAGAGTTGCTAGAGGTGTTAAATATGCCGAAGCTAAAAGAAAATGAGGTGATGTGACCACCACTTACAAAATAATAACTGGAATTGACCAAATTGATAGAGGAATTCCTGAAATGGGGAACCTCGAGAAGTCAGATTCACGCTAAGGGAACAAAGAACAAAAATATTAGAAAGTTTTCTTTTGCAGTCTGTTGTAGATAATTGGAATAAGTAAATTTGGAAAGCTGTGGAGGCAAAAACCGTTATTAGCTTTTAAGCATTATATGACGGTAGTACCGGAGAAATGAAACATCACAAACGTAGTTCTCATCCTGTAACTACACTTGGGGAATTACACTGATAATTACACACACACACACACACACACACAATTGGTCGATGCAATTGAAAAACCTGACTTTAGGAGAGGACATTATGGCAACCTTAGAAAATTTTTTAGGGAGTATAATTGGACAGACTTGTTGCTAGGCAAGGAAGTGAATGAGATGTATGTCAAGTTTTGTGAAATATATGATAAAGGCACAAAAAAATTTATACCAAAACAGAGAAGCAGTACTAGGAAACAGGATTGGTTCGACAGAAAGTGCGAGAGGGCCAGAGACCAAAAGACACAAAAATGGAATCAATACAGGAAGAGGCCAAACCCCCAATCATACCAGCGATACAAAGATGCGAGAAACGACTACACGGCAGTGAGGAGAGAGGCAGAAAGAAATTTTGAAAAAGGGATTGCAGACAAATGTAAAACAGAACCAGGTCTATTCTATAAATTCATAAACAACAAATTGCAGGTAAAGGATAATATTCAGAGGTTGAAAATGGGAAATAGATTCACGGAAAATGAAAAGGAAATGTGTGAAACATTAAACGAAAAGTTCCAAAGTGTGTTTGTACAAAATGAAATCTTCAGGGAACCAGATACAATAAGAATTCCAGAGAACAACATAGAGCACATAGAGGTGTCTAGAGACGAAGTGGAAAAAATGCTCAAAGAGCTAAATAAGAACAAAGCAGTTGGTCCAGATGGAGTTTCACCATGGGTTCTGAGAGAATGTGCACCTGAGCTCAGCATCCCTCTTCAACTGATCTTTCAGGCATCCCTGTTTACAGGAGTTGTAGCTGATGTGTGGAAAAAGGCTAACATAGTTCCAATTTACAAGAGTGGAAGCAGGGAAGACCCCTTAATTATAGACCGGTATCATTGACAAGTGTAATAGTCAAAATATTGGAAAAAATAATTAAAACTAAATGGGTAGCACACCTAGAGAGAAATGATATAATATCAGACAGACAGTATGGTTTTCGATCTGGTAGATCCTGTGTATCGAATTTACTCAGTTTTTATGATCGAGCAACAGAGATATTACAGGAAAGAGATGGTTGGGCTGACTGCATCTATCTGGACCTAAAAAAGGCTTTCGACAGAGTTCCACATAAGAGGTTGTTCTGGAAACTGGAAAATATTGGAGGAGTGACAGGTACGCTTCTAACATGGATGAAAAACTTTCTGACTGATAGAAAAATGAGGGCTGTGATCAGAGGCAATGTATCGGACTGGAGAAATGTCACAAGTGGAGTACCACAGGGTTCAGTTCTTGCACCAGTGATGTTTATTGTCTACATAAATGATCTACCAGTTGGTATACAGAATTATATGAACATGTTTGCTGATGATGCTAAGATAATAGGAAGGATAAGAAATTTAGATGATTGTCATGCCCTTCAAGAAGACCTGGATAAAATAAGTATATGGAGCACCACTTGGCAAATGGAATTTAATGTTAATAAATGTCATGTTATGGAATGTGGAATAGGAGAACATAGACCCCACACAACCTATATATTATGTGAGAAATCTTTAAAGAACTCTGATAAAGAAAGAGATCTAGGGGTGTTCTAGATAGAAAACTATCACCTGAAGACCACATAAAGAATATTGTGCAAGGAGCCTATGCTATGCTTTCTAACTTCAGAATTGCTTTTAAATACATGGATGGGGATATACTAACGAAATTGTTCATGACTTTTGTTAGGCACAAAGCTAGAATCTGAGCTGGTTTGGTGCCCCTATCTTAAGAAGCACATCAACAA
>WNGS01165751.1:24124154-24147354 GCA_020271785.1 Procambarus virginalis | reverse complement strand
AGCTACAAAATGGCTTCCTGACCTGAAAAACTTGAGTTATGAAGAGTTGCTAGAGGTGGTTAATATGCCGAAGCTAAAAGAAAATGAGGTGATGTGACCACCACTTACAAAATAATAACTGGAATTGACCAAATTGATAGAGGAATTCCTGAAATGGGGAACCTCGAGAAGTCAGATTCACGCTAAGGGAACAAAGAACAAAAATATTAGAAAGTTTTCTTTTGCAGTCTGTTGTAGATAATTGGAATAAGTAAATTTGGAAAGCTGTGGAGGCAAAAACCGTTATTAGTTTCTAAGCATTATATGACGGTAGTACCGGAGAAATGGGACATCACAAACGTAGTTCTCATCCTGTAACTACACTTGGGGAATTACACTGATAATTACACACACACACACACACACACACACACACACACACCACACACACACACACACACACACACACACACACACACACAAATGAATTAAAAACTAATTACAAATTTAATGAACACCCCAACACCACAAATTCAAATTTAATTAATTTGGTTAAACTTCAAAATTTTTACATACTGTGAATTAGAGACCGCTGCTTTTGTTCTTCCTTGAAGCTGTTGAAGCAAGAATAGTGACTCTCTTTATAATGAACAAGGAAAAACTTTCCAGGAAAAGTGGGTATGAATATTACTGCTTGTGGGAGAGCACTGTGAAAATGTATAATTTTGTAAAATCATAGTTATAAATGAATAAATAAAATGAAGGTATATTGTGGCATCTCAAAGCTTAAATTTTGTTTGGGTTATAAGATTGTTCTTACATTAGTTAACACAGTGGTTTAGTAGAATGAGGGAGTGATATTGGAAGTACATAAATGAATTAAGTGCACATATTAGGTGTTGGAAAGAAATTATCGATTTCATTTCAGACGATAAATGAAGATTGATGCTTGTTAAATGATGCAGGAAAGAATACTACGTCCAGTGCAGTTTTACAAGTTTATATTGAGTTTTCCATATTAAGCCAAGTCATAGTAGATGATAGTAGTATTGGTAGTAACTACATTGATAGTTGAAATTGTTAATGTATTCAATAATAAAACAATTTGTTATGGAGCATTATTAACAAAATTATTAATACTATACATTATAAATGAAGTAAAAATGTACCTTGTGAGAAATGGTTAAGACTCATTGAAGTTTGGAAACTTGAAGGCATGTACCGACAACAGTGACAGGAACTTGCAATGATGCAAATCATTGTGGTGAACCAGATCAGTTAGATGACAATTCTGCAACAAAGCAGCCTTGATGTTTATGACCAATGAGTGTAAAAATCATTTTTTTTTATTTCTAGGTTTTATGATTTGGCAATTTAAGTTATGAATCTTATCAGTTGCTACTTATTGATTGATTAATAAAATGCTTGCATACACAAGTAATTAATGCAATAGTTTCTTGATTTTAACTAGGGATATGCATTCCTATACCAATATACTCCTAGTGTAGTAATATATTACACTATGCTGCATTTTATATATTTTATTTTACTGCTCTAACATATTTTGCATATTGAACTGTACTAGTGTTAATGTTTGTTTATGGAGAGACTAACTAAGGCTGGGCCAACACTAGTGGGTCAATATGACTAGTAATATATTTTGTTTGCAGAGGCGCTAATGAAAGCTGGTCTGACACTAGTGGGCCCATATGATGTTCTCACGGGGAAGCTGAAGGGCTTAAAAACTCGGAAGATATCCAGCTATGTCTGTCATTGGCGCTACTACTATGATCCTCCTGAATTTATGGTTAATATCTATTTAGCTTTGTTTTGTTCTTGCCAACTTATACTTGCTTAGTTGTGCTTGCCTAGTTATACTTGCTTAGTTGTGCTTGCCTAGTTGTATTGGCAGGGAGCTATGTTTCTTGGTGTTGACTTTTGTTGGCATACCTTGAGGTGCATCCGGGGCTTAGCGTCCCCGCTATAAAAAATGGGGCATAGGGGGATCAAATATATAATTTGACCTGCATTCTCAGAACTGTAAGAACTGTACTTTCTTACTGTCTCGCATACAGAACTAGCCTATGCTTAAGACCATTATTGAGGGATAAACTTGTCCTTGCTTCATTTCTGGACACTGGCATTTGGTCTCGATAAGTTAGATGGGTCAGCATAGGTTCTAAGGTTTTTGGCATGGTATGTCAACACATTGATTCTCATGTAGTTATCATGGGAATAAGTCATCCAAGATATAGATACAGCACCAATTCCCATTCAGGCAATAAATACTCAGGTACGGTAATATTTAATAAATAGGAAATAAATGCTCTAGCAATATTTTATTCAAAAGTATGAGTTAATCATTATTCATTAACTCTACTGCTTTACACATCTATTTTCTAATTTACTCATTAGCCAGTGTAGCGGGTTCTCAAGATTTGACAAAATATTTCAGGGTTACCCCCCCAAACATAAAATGGTTGGGAATTACTGTCTGATAAAATTAGACATAAGGATGTGCATAATTTAAATTGTGGTAGCTAATGAGCATCTGCTATAATTGTTATTTAAAAAAAAATTGGAGAATATTTTTGAGGTATTTTAAGTACGTCTTTTTTGAGAAAAACAACAGGCACATCTCCAAGTGTGTACACAGTGAAATCACAAGAATCTGATATATCTGAGAAATGATTGAAGCTTTATGCTAGGACTGAACCTGCATCCCTGAGCTCCTCAGGCACGCACTACAGACTGCACCATGATTTAAGGGACACAAGCTCAGTTCCAGTATATGACTTCAATAATTTCTCAGACCTTTTGGTCTTGAGTTCATTGTGTACAGCTTTTATAGGAAGTGCACTTGGCATTCTTTCACTAAGTCTCTCTCCTTTATTTCTGCTTATCTCAAATGCCTCATCATATTGTACTGAAACCTTCTACATTTGTGTATGGTCCTGAAACCGAGATTACCTGTGTTGTTGGGCAGTATTGCCCAGTGCCAATATGGATTTTAAGGCTGTCTTTTTTATTATTCTCAAATAATTTTTAAATTGGGCAGGGTGATCTCAGTTTTAAAACCATTGAGGTTGCCTACACGACTACCTCCACCCACCTGGCTCCAACACCCACTACCTCCACACCCCACAAACCTTCCCCAACACCCAGTACCTCCACACCCCACAAACCTCCCCCAACACCCAGTACCTCCACACCCCACTTACCTTGCCCAACACCTGCCATCTCCACATCACACTAACCTCACCCAACACTGCCATCTCCACACCTCACAAGCCTCGCCCAACCTTCACACCTCACGAAGCATCTTGTAAAATATTTATTATTTACAGACTGTGGTAGCTGGTGATGAAAACGAGTACCACATTGGCTATTACCGCGACGATCCTTTTGCTCTGCCCAGTTTTGTAGCCTCAATGTCATCGATAAAACCAGGAAATATTAAACCTCTTGGGGAAAACATCTTTGCAGGAGTTTGGTAAGTGCACAAGGAAGTGACATTAATGTGATTGTTAATGAGAAAGTCAGTTTGGTAAGTCATCCTGTAACTGTATAAAGTGTGTGTAGCTATCTGTCTGTCCATCTAGTGGTGAAAGAGAGGAAATGAGATTATCAGGAGAAAGTGCTAAGCCCATATGTTTATATAGCACATGGAAGGGATAGAAGGACAAGGCTCTGGGATATGATGAAGGGCTGAAGGAATGTTGCCAAACCACTTGTACTGACGGTAATGGAATGTTGACCCAGCAAGAAGTGAGGCCATCACTGCCAATACGTTTAGGTGGTTGGGTGAAGGAGGAAGTTTGTATTCTTGCCATTATTTTCAATAGACAATTTAAGAATACAATCCCTTGTAGCAGTTGGTTACTTATTGGCTTGAAAATAAACCAAAGTACAGGTTTCCTGTCCCCAACAACAGGAATTATAATAATGAACATATAAAATAATGTATAATACTCTACCAACTTTTCTGCATGCTTGTGATTGATAACACTAACTATCCCTACAGTTCGTATTTAACACTAAAGATGAAGGAAGAGAATCCATTCAAGAAAGTTCCCCTTCAGCGGCTATACAAAGAAATTGAATTGTTTGCGAAGAAGAAGAAGTATTCACTTGAGGCAGTAACGCAGGATATGAAGAAGAGAAATAAGCAAGTTGTTGCGAAGACTTTCCATGGAGCTGGAATTGTTGTGCCTATGCACGGTGATGTTGGCTATAGAGAAGTTCCCGAAACACCTGGTAGGTTCCTCTGTGTGGTAAGGTTGGCTATAATGTTCCCAAAATGCCTGGTAGGTTGCATTATATATAATATTTTTATATACCTGTATATGAATACATGATACTGTAATTGCCTAAGCGTAGTTGCGTCACAAAAGGTCATTTTATTTGTCCTTTGCTATTGCATAGCACAGCCAAAGGGTTAATCAAGGAGAAGATAAGCTGATTGAGAGTGAATTCTTCACATTCATTAGCAAGGTGTTCAAGTAATATTAACAAAAACATTATTTGTGTGATTTATCGGATACAATATTTGTGGACTTTTGATATTTTTGTATTTAATATAGGAGGCCTTTATAATTTATGTAGTGTTATAAATTTGCAAATACGTTCATAAGAACAGCGATCACAACTGCTAAATTAATACAGTAATTTATCTTGATTACAGCAAATTTGCGGAGGATGTTCCAAAAAGTTGTCGATGCTAAAAGTGACAATGAAAGAAGAAAACATTTTGATGATATACAAGAACTAATTACCAATGTCCAATTTGCTTATGATGAAGGAGACTTTGGTAAGTGCTTAGAAGCTTTTTACACCCCCCCCCCCCCCAAGCAACCATATAGCTTCAATCCTTAAATGGCTTTAATCACTATGCGATTACCTCTATCGCTTGAATCGCCAACTGTGATGTTCTTTTACTTTTTACATTAGTTTTGTGAACTTTTGTCATTTGCACCATAATATTGAGCTTTAAATTATCCAAGCCATTTAAGGGTTAATTAACAAAAGCCACACATGGAAAAGGGACATTTTGGCATGTCATCTCTCTTAGTGTGTGGGGGTTGAGCTGTTTATTTTCATTGTTATTGCAACTTATTTTCTGCACATAGTTTTAAACTTATTTTTATGCCATTAAGACAGGACAGGGGTAAAGCTTAAGACAGGGCTTAAAGCTTCTCCTCCAGATGTCTTTCACTTCTATGGGATACATACAACAGATTTCAAGGTTTTAAACTGCTTTTCCCTCTCTCGTGCCCTCATTTCTGCTTGCCCCTCTCCCCCACACTTCTCTCTCCTGACCTTCTCCTGCACCCTCTCCTCTCCCCACCCTCTCCTCTTCCCACCCCTCTCCTCTCCCCACCCTCTCCTCTTCCCACCCTCTCCTCTCTCCACCCTCTCCTTTCCCACAGCCTCGCCTCTTCCGTGCCCTTGCCCGCACCCTCATCTCTCCATGCTTGCAGCCTTTATCAGTTAATTTAAGTACTCTAACTGCTTGTTAACCTTGTATTATATGCTTATGGATTGCTTTAAAATATAATTTTTGTTTTTGTTTTTACAAATGGTTTATATTTAAGAATAACTGTACAGTATATTAAAGAAAAATGTCTTATCCAATTTTTATTTGATACAGGAATGGGACTTGAGTTGGGACTGGACCTTTTTTCATTTGGCAGTGAATTGTTTCACAAACCCATTTACCATGTCCTTGGGGTGGGATATGATCTCTTAGGAAGAGAACCTTACATAGACATATTACAGGTGAGTTAAAGTTCTGTATAGTATTGTATTGTGGTTCTTGTATGTAATATGACGGGATTTCAGTCAACTAGTCTCCAGTTTTATGAATATCTGGGTAAACCAAAATTGATATAATTTAATCAGAAACTGTGATACAGCCACAGGAAATGTGGAGAGTTTCAGCTAGCCAGGCATGTTGATGTCTGACTAAACAGTATTATGTTGACATTGTGAAGCATAACATTTTGAAGACTACAAAATGTTTGATAATGCTTTGGGCTAGTTTTTCTCAGCAACTCTCCAGTGCTGAAAGCATTGGTGCCATAAAACCTTCTGAAGCATAAAGGCCTCTGTGATGATTGCTGACTACCAGAAACCATGACTGGAATTTGGTTAGCTTGGACTACAAGTTTGGTGATAAGAGATCAACCCTAAATCCAGGAAGTTTGCCAGAAAATCTCGAGGGGAAACAAAACAAATCTCGGTTTTTAACAATAAAAATTAGATGTTACACACCTCTCGCGCATTTCTTATAGCTACAACACGATAGCTCGTGCAATTGGACAATTATGATTATTGTATTTATTATATTTATTATAATGTATCTTGTGAGTTTTACTTATAATTACTCGAGGCAATTCACATTGCCTCGAGTATGCAAAGGGTTGTGCATGGAGTGATTTGTTGCCTTGTGTGTTCATGTGCACAGATCCTTAACTGCTTGTGCATTCAGGTATGATGGTTGTGTATGCTGTGAGCAGCTCAACAGTACTGGGATGGCTGTTGTAAGTCATCTGTGGAAGATTCTAAGAGACACAAGAACAGCCATCTGAATACTTTTTACTGTATTCAGCTTTGGACTGAACATGAGAGAAGTAGTAGTTTGGTGCAGTGGAGATAGGTTATCAGAGGTATTAAGTCACTTATCTCCCTGCAGATTGCCTGAGGGTACAAGCCAGGTCATATACAACAAACGTAAGGTCACATACGACACCTTCCCTAGCTTCTGGAAGATTCTGGTTTCTTTCCTTATGAGTATGGAAGCTGTTCTGTGATTGGCCAGTTATGAAAGCTGCCATCTCATTGGCTTAGGCATCTGTGTGCTACACAAAAGAATCAGCTACACTGTTGAGGCTGTGCGCATCATTCTGTGTTGAGAGTCCATGTCATCGAGACGACCCTTGATTTGGGCAAATCAAACCTCTCTGGACTCGGAGTTCTCTATCCCAACTTGTGTTCTACAGAATCCTCAAAATTGTGTTTCCTATTATAATGGAAGAATAAAGGAACTTTATAAGTGTGGACATAACATAAATAATCTCATGTGATAGTGTTAACAGGAGTAAGACTGTTATATAGACGTAAATCAGTGGAATCATATGCCTTAAGTAGCACCTGTGAGGGTGAAGTCATAGCCGAATCAACGTTGTCATCGAATCAGTGTCTCGTTAGTGAGGTGTGGAAGGATCGAGCGAGTGAGGAGGCCTGGCCAATTACGCAAGCGGTGAAGTGTTATTCTTGTTGCCTAATGATTAATTCCTAGGAATCGACCATCTGGCTAATTGAGACTCCACCAGTGTCTGTTACGTACGAAGTCTGTTAGCCAAGGTAACGTGTTACCCTTGTCACCCCAACATCTTGTGTAGTGATATCGGGACAAGTTTTGCCGAGTGTTTGATCATAGGATCACACATATTTAGGGTCATTTGTGGCCAGTGTTGAGTGTTATATTGCTTATGTGTTAAATATTGATTTCACATTGGACGGAGTCTGTGCGACTCAATTGGTACCAAGTATTTAATTTTTATCAGAGTAGATATTCAGTACGGGGTCAGTGGATCAGTTATGTAAGTGATTATTAGTGTCTTGATGACCTTTGTCATTTGTTATTATGTTATCTTTAATGGGTATTGTGATTGTTGATATATCATTATCTCGATCTTCTGCAGTTCTGTGACAAAATATAATTACAGTACAGTACTGTGTATTGCTTGCGTGTGTACTCCCCTAATTGTGCTTGCGGGGTTGAGTTCTGGCTCTTTGGTCCCGCCTCTCAACCGTCAATCAACAGGTGTACAGGTTCCTGGGCCTATTGGGCTCTATCATATCTACACTTGAAACTGTGTATGGAGTCAGCCTCCTCCACATCACTTCCTAATGCATTCCATGTCTGTCTGTCTGTCTCTGTGTCTCTTTCTTTAAACTGTACAAATTTTTGTGGGATCTGATGACTGGTGTTGCTCGTCCTGTGTGTTACTGCTCTTGTATTGGGATCCTGAATGAAATTTAGGAATTGGTTAATATCCTGTGTTTTACATTTTAGTGTTGCAATGAATGCACCATACATACTCAAAGAGCGCGAATGTTCTGATTACGCTAAAATGTGTCGTCCATTTATTAATGATTGAAAATAATTTTTTATTCCATAAATTTTTTGGAGCACAGTACATGAATGGTTTATCAGGGGACCATCCAGAGATCACATCAGCCAACTACTTACCACTCAAAATTATAATTGCTTTTGCATATTTTCACTGTTCTTTGCAAGTTCCATGCCCAAAAAGTATAAGATTTTTTTTTTACTGTGATATACTGATCATGGTACACATTTCTATATTTTTATTATGTTGAAAAATAGATGAATGTTGAAATGCACTTAAAAATCATAAACACTACTGTATTCACCACTGTTATGCACAATCTATTACTAAAACACATTCTGTAAGGCATCTATACTTTGGCAAATTAATTTAGAAACATTTTAACACCAAATTTATAGTTATAACACAAACTGAGATAGCGTAAAAAGAGTATAAATTTTATAGGCATCGTTGAGATGGTCAGGAATGCGTCGACAGGTTGGGACATTCGTATCGAGTCCTCTTGGCTTGGTGCCTTCTTTTTGATAATTACTTACACCATGAATTCATTCAGGATGATTATTGTTGCATACAATACTTTATTAAGAGACCTGCTACAGTGCTACATTTCTCCTTGTGTACAGACTTCAGTTTACAAGTTTTCACGAGATACATATATATGCGGAGAGTAAAAACTTAGTGCGTTGCCACAAATATTTCACTGTGCAGTACATGTTTTAGTTTACAGCCATCTGGACAGGTTATATAGGATATTGAAATTTAATGGTATTAATGCTCGAGTCCCCTTTGGAGCAAAACTTCTAGTATCTCTGCAAAGAATAAAGCATGATTTGTACCATTTGTATTAGGAAAATTGCAAATGCCGAGCATCGGTTATTTGAGGATTATTGGAGCGAGAAGTCAGGAATGTATATATGATGTAATTCATAATTCCCATTGTACGAACAACAAAAGTGTACACATACTTTGCTTTATCAAGCTTTCCCTAGGCCAACTATTGACCCTCTTAATGATACAGGCATAACAGCTGCCTAACTCGGATACCTGTTAATGCTAGGTGAATAGAGGCACCAGGTGAAGGAAAATGTGCCCAACCATTTCTGTCTTGACTGAGATTAGAGTTCATTAGGGCTGTTGAGTGAAATACCTACGTAGTGAAGCAGCAAGCAAGAGCTGTTGTTCTACCTGAGCTCATCTGAAGCCTGCTCATAGACATTTATTTCATGAGAATGTTCTTTGAAACTAACTAACTATATCACGTAGGGAACGATCATATAGTAACTTATCATGTATGGAACCTAGTGAAAGTGCAAGCAAGAGTTGTAATCATACCTCATCTCGGTTGAAACATACTCATATCCAGGAAAGCATTTCTTGTACCAAAGATTTATATGTAATTTGGAGACATGCTGTTTGTCTACTTAGTTCTCTTGATTGCACTACTTTTCACTAATCTTTAGCTACCTTCTGTAAGATGAATTTTTTCAACCACTGCATCTTTGGCTTCTACTGTAAGGAATGTAGATACAGTACTTTGTAGATAGTTATTCTGTAAGGAGCTTCACGTTGATTTTAGATTTCCACACTATTGACATGTGAAAACCACACCTAATAATCACTAATTTTCTGAATATTGTCAATCTTAATTCCATTAACAAGAAAACATGGATAACAGTTGATATACTTATTAGTATAAAATTTACTTTTTAATTTTAATTTGTGTGTACCGTACTATACTTTAAGATACAAGTAATTGAAAATCTTCTAGGCTTTATGCCACCTTTAGACGATTACTTTTAAGATAATTACTTTTAAGATAATTACCTTCAAGATAATTTGATTATTATTTTAAATTAATGCACTTTGCAATTGCAGGCTCATCTGAAGAATAGACGGCGGGGAAACAATATGAGCATCTTGGAAGTTGTAGAGTAGATGGTTGGCATGACCATCCTTAGAGTAGTGTTCTTGGATCAACATGTGTTCCAATGGCTTTAATTTATAATGCACATTTGACCACTTGCGTTAGGTAGAAATGTTTGATGTGATTTGTCAGCCACACTGAATCATGATAGTCAAAGTTACTTAAGTGGTCTTAATAACTGACTCACTTTTCAGTTAGTTAATGGCATCCTCTTAGTTGTGATATTTTGGTTTGATTGTAAATCATTCCTTTTTGTTATTTACCATACTGTATTTAAATACAGTACCTTGGGTTAATTAACAAGTGATTTGTGGATGTGCCATGAATTGTCAGCATTTTGGAAAACAAATAAATCCTCATACTTTTTATTAGTTTTCTTTATTTCCCAGTATGTCTTGATTGAAATGGAAATTGGCTCATCTGAGTAGTCAGTAGTTTGAAACATTTACAAGTGCATGTAGTGTTACATTCTTGTAGCCACTAGTCTTGTACACTTGCATGTAGGCCTAATCTGTTACATTGTAGAAATTGTCTAGTTGGACAACCATCGACCACTAGTTTTACACACTTGCATGTTAACGGTTACATTTTGTTCAAAATTACTTTAATGTTGGACCAATAAGGGGAATAACTGGCCAGCCTATCACTGTGTTCAAGAGAACTCAAACACCTCCAAAAGATATCTGATAAACCAGGCTGTGACTCCTACATCAGGCTGCAAGCAGCCGTGCCCAACAGCCTCGTTGACCAGACGGCCAACCAGGAGGCCTGGTCAGAGACTGGGCCATATGGAAGTAGATCCCTGGAACCTCACATGTTAAACCTGTGTGTAGCTACGTTAGGACAGGCATTCTAGCTGCTTCCAGGAGTTATCAACAAGTGTAAAATTAATAATATTAATAAGACAATGTAAAATGTTTTGCATGATGACATTTGTGTCATCAGGAACTCTGGGTGTTTTGGTTTTATGACACTATGCTGCATAAGGGAGGGAAAGTGTTAAATGTGTAAATATTCTAGGCATACTGATGTAGGATGATGTAGCATTTATTAAGCATAACAGAGCAAACATTGCATAAGCTAAACAATAACAGGATTGATTAAGATCCCTCTAATAGAGATAGAACCACAATCCTCTCTTTTTTTTCAAATCACTTATGCTTTCCCACCATGAGTACTACTTGGTACTTGCCTCACCATCCAAGATAGACTTTTTAATAAAAGGATTACAGAGAACATAAACGAAATGTATGTGCACACTAAAAGTTTTAAATTACCAAGACTCGGTTCGCACACAATATGCCCACTGGAAAAGTTACAAGAGGAGAAGTATCACATAATGTATACCTGCAAGATGCCAAGTTTGCCTCCCAAATATAGACAATAAAATAAATTACTGGAGCAAAAGACATGGCAGAAAGTTTTCAGTGACCCAGCCGAGAGGAGAGGTGCCATAGGGACATCCATATAACATTGTATGAATATCAGAGGCCCAAGACTCCTCAGCATTAGCTCCTCCCACCAAGTACATGTGCAAGAGATAGTCCCCAACCAAAGGTAGAGGTTTCCAGCGGACAATTTGAACAACTTCCTGTGGGAAGTGCCTGAATCAGTAGGGCTGTGGAGTGAATGTTGAAGATATTTGTAATGTAGAAACAGTACAGAGATGTAAGCAGACATGCAGGGGGTTTGTACAGCACAGTACAGGGTAGTAAGCAGGCATGCAGATGGTTGTACAGGGTAGTAAGCAGGCATGTAGGTGGTTGTACAGGGTAGTAAGCAGGCATGCAGGTGGTTGTACAGCACGTACAGGGTTTTAGAGCAGACGTGTAAGTGGTTGTAGATGAGCCATACAGTGGCTTGTAGAGATGAAACAAAGATGTAGAGTTGATATGTATGGGGTTCTACAGTGTACATTCAGGTTGTAGAATGGACATACATGGGCTTGTAGAGCATCATATAAGGGTTGTAGAGCAGACATACAGGGGGGTTGTAGAGGGGATACAGGGGGTTGTAGAGCAGATATACAGGGGTTGTAGAGCAGATACAGGGGTTTGTAGAGCGGACATACGGGGGTTGTAGAGCGACATACAGGGGGTTGTAGAGCAGACATACAGGGGGTTGTAAGCTACATACAGGGGGTTGTAGAGCAGACATACAGGGGGTTGTAGAGCGGACATACAGGGGTTGTAGAGCGGACATACAGGGGTTTAGAGCGGATATACAGGGGGTTGTAGAGCAGACATACAGGGTGTTGTAGAGCAGATATACAGGTGTTGTAGAGCAGACATACAGGTGTTGTAGAGCAACCTACAGGAGGTTATAGAGCAGACATACAGGGGGTTGTAGAGCAGATATACAGGGTGTTGTAGAGCAGACATACAGGGTGTTGTAGAGGCAGACATACAGGTGTGTAGAGCAGACATACAGGGTGTTGTAGAGCAGACATACAGGTGTTGTAGAGCAAACATACAGGTTATAGAGCAGACATACAGGGGGTTGTAGAGCAGATATACAGGTGTTGTAGAGCAGACATACGGGTGTTGTAGAGCAGACATACAGGGTGTTGTAGAGCAGACATACAGGGTGTTGTAGAGCAGATATACAGGCGGTTGTAGAGCAGACATACAGGGGGTTGTAGAGCAGACATACAGGGGTTGTAGAGCAGACATACGGGGTTGTAGAGCAGACATACAGGGTTGTAGAGCAGACATACAGGGTTGTTGAGCAGACATACAGGGGTTTGTAGAGCAGACATACAGGGGGTTGTAGAGCAGACATACAGGGGGTTGTAGAGCAGACATACAGGGGGTTGTAGAGCAATAACAGGGTTTGTAGAGCAGATATACAGGCGGTTGTAGAGCAGACATACAGGGGTTGTAGAGCAGACATACAGGTGGTTGTAGAGCAGACATACAGGGGGTTGTAGAGCAGACATACAGGGGGTTGTAGAGCAGACATACAGGGGGTTGTAGAGCAGACATACAGGGGGTTGTAGAGCAGACATACAGGGGGTTGTAGAGCAGACATACAGGGGTTGTAGAGCGACATACGGGTTGTAGAGCAGACATACAGGGGGTTGTAGAGCAGACATACAGGTGTTGTTGAGCAGACATACAGGGGGTTGTAGAGCAGACATACAGGGGGTTGTAGAGCAGACATACAGGGTTGTAGAGCAGACATACAGGGGTTGTAGAGCAGATATACAGGGTGTTGTAGAGCAGATATACAGGCGGTTGTAGAGCAGACATACAGGGGTTGTAGAGCAGACATACAGGTGGTTGTAGAGCAGACATACAGGGGGTTGTAGAGCAGATACAGGGGGTTGTAGAGCAGACATACAGGGGGTTGTAGAGCAGACATACAGGGGGTTGTAGAGCAGACATACAGGGGGTTGTAGAGCAGACATACAGGGGGTTGTAGAGCAGACACATGGGGTTGTAGAGCAACATACAGGGGGTTGTAGAGCAGACATACAGGGGTTGTAGAGCAGACATACAGGGGGTTGTTGCGCGTTTCCTTTCACCTGATCTTATTTTGTCTCGTTTTCTTCACCTGGTAGTAAATACGTCCCCGAGAGTTGGGCACCGCTAGAGGGGGGGGGGGGGGGGGGGCGGGGAAGGGTCACCTCCTTAGTCTTCCTGACCCCCACAACGGTTATTAAGACGAAACGTTTCCAGCGTGTGGCCATTGTTTACGAGCAGTGACGTCCCTGACCTGTTCTGAGAGCGCTTTCACCCAGCCCCAGCTGATATTCCCCAGCAGTTTTTGTCCCAACCTTCTTGACCAATGACGACACAGTCTACCAGTTGCATCTATTATGGAGCCTACATGGCACTCTCACTCAAGTCTATTCATTTGACTGGCTCTCGGTATATTAATTACTGTCCTCGGGCAATCCAAGATGGTAATTAGTCCGTTCATTAAAAGCTCATCGCCTCCTTCCCTGCAAGCACTATTAGGGAAGTACCCAACACGGGCATATATGACTGCCTCTACTTCAGTGTTGGTCACAGTTTCAAGCGTAAATAGTTTACAGAGACCCAGACACACTTCAGTTCACCTCAGGAACCTGTACACCTGTTGATTGACGGTTGAGAGGCGGGACCAAAGAGCCAGAGCTCAACCCCCCGCAAGCACAATGGTGGTGTAACATCTTGAAGTACTCACCTAAAAGATCACAGTCACTCCAAACATCAACTACCTACTGGCTACTCAGGCCCGTGACACACCTCTTGCGGTGACTTAGTCTTGGACAACAAGCGTTGGCGTCAGTACTGGTTGTGGCGTCGTGGCGTGAGGGTGTGCTGGGCCGTCTCTCTCCACCTCTCTCCACGTTCCCCACCCAACCTTCTCACTTAGTGTTCATAGCCTCTTAATCTCTTATGACACATAAGATCTCTCACTGTAGGCAAAAGTGTGACATGTAGACATAATCGGCAGGCAATATGTGCACAACTTACACGTATTGTGAAAGTTGGTTGGTTTGGGCAGCTGCTTGAAGTCCGGATGAGGTGTCCTGTCGGTTAGAATGATCGCTCGTCCGAAATATAAAATACTCCTCGGCTTGTGAGTTGTTAAACTGCATTTTTGTTTTATATTGAGGTAGCCTATAGTACGGCGTCACATGTTGTACCGACGCTGGTAATTAGTAGTTGGCGACTGTTCATAGCAGTAGGCCTATGCAAGCAGCATATTTCACATTAATAATATTTTATTTACAGGAAGGTCCAATGGGTTGGTGAGATTACAATAGTGATATTTTTACGTTCTTGCAAGGCCACCAACACGCATGTTTCGGGCCCGTCCTTAATCTAACATATCACGTAAGATGAAAAAATACATTGTAGCAAAGTTTTATATCGCCATTATAAATTTACAAGAGGTGATTATATACACTGTTAAACATTAAGTACTTAATTAGTCTCTAGTACTAATATTGGCGAAGTGGGTAGTATAAAGATACAGTGAGAGTTTGAAGCACAAGGTAGGAAACTATGAGAATGAAATTAAGTACTTTTTGGTTTTTACTTTTGAACAGGACATGGGTTGGACAATTTTGTAATTCATCAGGGAGTGAGTTCCGAAGACTGGGCCCTTTTATTTGCATGGAGTGTTTGCACAGATTTAGTCTGACTCTGGGGATATCAAAGATATATTTATTTCTGGTGTGGTGCTCATGGGTTCTATTAAATCTATCAAGGAAAAGTTTGAGATCAAGATTAGCATTTAAGAACAAGGTTATGTACATGTAGATAACACATGAGGATGTGTGGAGTGAGTGAATGTTTAGCATGTTAGGGACTTAATCAGAGGGGCTGTGTTGTCTGAAGACAGAGTTTGAGTTCTAATAGCAGATTTTTGCTAAGCGATGATAGGCTTTAGGTAATTTGCAGTGATTGAACTCCATGCACAAATATCGTATGTAAGATTGGGATAGATTAGTGCTTAGTATAATGAGAGAACAGAGTGGGGAAAATAATATCTGAATTTAGAAAGTATACCGACCATTTTTGAGTTTTTTTTGCGATCTGTTGTATGTGGGTGGTGAAGTTCAGTCTCTTGTCTATGTATAGGCCAAGGAACTTAACCCTTGTTATTTATTGGTAATGTTAACATTGTCTATCTGAACTTCAAGCTGATTTGATTTACTTCCAAATAAAATGTAGTTGGTCTTTGCTATGTTTAGTGTAAGTTTGTTGGTTGACATCCATGAGTGACTTTTTTTTTAATTCATTGTTGATCATATTATTTAGTGTGTGAGGGTTGGGGTCAAAATTAATGAAGGTAATATCGACAGCAAATAGCCCACTGCGGGTTCACCATAGCCAGTGCTACTTGAAACTTTTTGTTCCGAGTAGCGGAATCTAAAACGCCACCAACGGTGTTTGGTAGGCGGCTGCTGGAGTGTGATGCTACATGGGTCAGTCCTCTGTCCTTTTACAGCCTTATGCTCCTGCTGCTGTCTTCACCAATTGTGCCAGAAATCTTTTTCCTTTTCTTGTGGTTTCATTTTTCTTCTCCCATCCCCTCTTCTTCTTTCCAATTGTCATTTCCTGCTGACCTTTTGCCAGTCTTGATTATTCTTTCGGACTACTTCTGTTTTGATGCCTGGGTGTTTGGGGAGGCATACTCTTTCACCCGTAGAACAGTAATACCCAACGTCTCGAGCGAGGGGACCCTTTTATTGTCAATCCTCCTTTCGTCGCTGAACCTGATCTCGACTGACTGACGGTTCTTAAGGTGGCGATTGTGGAGTGTATACTCACGATGCACCCCTGGGGGGGCCCCAGCAAGACCGGCAACATGCCTCTTGTTGGGTGTCCTATCCTCTAATTGTGGCTCTGTGGTGGGTACAGGGGCACATTCGTGAATGAAAGTATTACCTCTCTTTTTCCATGTTGCTGAATACTGTTCCTCTTATGACTTCTCAGGCTCGTGGGGTGGCCGACCAAGCCCCGAGTCGGGCTGTGTTGGAAGACAGGGCTCTGTAGCCCCCACTACATTGGGCCCAGACTTAGCTCCTCCTTTGACCCTCCTGACTACTCCCCTCGGCTCCCCTCCCTCCTCTGTGGTTGGGTCGAGACACACGCCCCTAGCAGTGACTACATCGTCCCTTGGCATGACTCATGTCTCTTATTGTGACTATTGCGCCTTTTAACCCCCCCCCCTCTCTCTGGGGGTTCTCAACGCCGTCCCCGCCACGGCCGCACTCGCACGATCCCTTCCCATACTAATACGTACCAAGCCTTGTTTGGTCTTGCTTCGTGGGCTAAATACTTTTATCTTTTCCCTCTGGATTCTTTTTACTCCTGACGATTTCTCCATCCATAAACACCTTGTTGATTCGGTGGAGGCCTCTGTTACTTTTAACCCCACCTGTTTAGGTACACGTGTCGTCGCTGCTCCTTCATCGGATGCACCTACCCGCTTAGTTGTGTTGTCCTGCACTGGGGAGACCCCTGTTCGGGTCTCCAAAAATGCTCGGTTAAATGCCAGTATTAGCACCGTTCCCCTCCCACACCATGTTACAACTGGTGTTAGAGACCTGAAAGACTGTCATGATAATATTAAACATATCCTCGAAGCCCAAGGCCTTCCTGTCCTCCAGGTGGACACGTTCACTCGACCCCCTCATGATTGCCGCCGTCAGCCCCTTCAAGTTGTGAAAATCACCTTTGATAGTAGGATCCTTCGGCCCTCTTTCTTTCCTGCTGGTGCCAGATGCTCCGTTCAGGAGTACATCCCCCCCTTCCTAGACTTTGTAATAAGTGTTGGAAGTTCGGGCACGGTGCCCTCAAATGCACAACTCTTTGTTTCTCTATGCCCCATGTGTGGGGACGATAGCCACTCTGACAGATTGTTCATCTCCCTAGGCTCGCTGCCTCAATTGTAGTGAGGCCCACCCTACCTTCTCCCGTACGTGTATCCACTACAAGCTTGAGGAAGCCGTCCTCGACTTGAAACACCGGGATCGTCTAACGTTTCCTGAGGCAAGACGCCAAGTCCGCCGTCTCCACCCTTTCACTGGCGTATCTTGTGCTCGTGTGTTGCGTTCTACCTCTCCTCGTCCTTCCCTCCTTTCTCAGTCCCACAACCGTTTCCAGGCCTTGGACCCGAACACGCCCACCACCTCCTCTCCTGTTCCTTTACGTCCTGTCCCGGAAGGTCTCCCTCCTGATCCCCCTTCTGGAGTTCCCCCCTTCCTACCCGGTCCGCCATGTCTCCTGTGTCTTGTTTTCCTTCTTCCCCCGATCCTTCTTCCCGTCTCTCTCCATTATCTTTTGGCCCTTCATGCCCCCTGTCTGTCCAGGCTGATGTCCATCATCCTCCCAGCAATCTTCGTGTTGTTCACTCCCTTTCTTCTCCTGCTGAGACCCTTGAGTCAGTCACCCAGCACGTTATTACTGGAACACCTGTCTCTCTGAGTCAGAAACGTAAGCCTGGCTCCTCTCCTTCCTCCTCCCCTACGGGTAAGAAGGCATCGCTTTCTTCCTCGCTCTCTAACTGCCACTATCGCTTCGTCCCCTCCCATTTCGGTGGTCGCGCCTTCTGTCCTTGTTCGGTTTCTTTCGCCCCAGATTCCCTCTCGGTTGTTGCCCTTGCCGAGGTGCGCTCCCCAGCTTCTACCCCTCCTCCTGCTGTCCTTGATAGCCCCTCTCAGTTGTCTCCCCCTCCTCCGGACCCCGTCCGTCTGCCTCTGGTCTGTCCTCCCGTCCCCTTCCCTCTATCCTTACTAAGTTTACCCATGCCCTTTAACTCTGATTTTGCTGAACCTGATCCTTATTCTGATCTTGAGCTTTTTTAATATGCTGTGTTCTTCTTTACATTTTTGTTTCTTCATTGTTCTCTGTTGCTGCCCTTTATCTTTTTTATAATGTCTATTCTTCAATGGAATATTCATGGATTTTATGCCAACTTCCATGAACTCCAACTTCTGATTACACAGTTTTCACCATTTTGTTTGTCTTCAGAAACCGATGCTTGGTGCTCGTCCTGGTCACTTTCCTGGTTATTCCTTTCTTCCCCCCCCCCCCCCATAACTCTACTGCTCTCTTGATTCGTACTGATCGTACTGATTCGTCCCCCTACTGTTTCCATTGCCTATCCCATTGTTCTGCAGCACGTGTTTTTGTGAGTAATTGGTATACAGTCTGTTCCATTTATCTCCCCTCAAATGTCCAGCTTTCCCTTCCTGATCTTAAACACCTCCTGGACTCCTTGCCAGAGCCGGTGCTCCTGTTGGGTGATTTCAACTGTCGACATATCCTCTGGGGTGATGTTCTGACAAACACCCGAGGCCGCCTTCTCGAACCGTTCGTCCTCTCTTCTTCCCTGTCTCTTCTAAATTCTGGTGAATCCACTCATGCGGACTCTCGAACTCGCACCCTTTTCTGTCTTGATCTTTCTCTCTGCTCGTCGTCCCTTTACTTAGATCTCACGTGGCGGGTTCTTGATGACCTGCATAAGTGACCATTTCCCCATCCTTGTTTCCTTTTTCTCTTTTCACCCTCCCCCTCCTTCCCTAGGTGGCAGTTTGCCAAAGCTGACTGGAACCTATTCACCCTCTGTGCTACTCTCTCTGACCTCTCCTCTCTGCCTCTTCCTCGCGCCCTCCTCGTTTTTCATAACACTGTCTTCGATGCTGCCCTCTGCTCTATCCCTCGCTCTACCTTCTGGGGCACGCGGAAATCCGTTCCCTGGTGGAATGCAGACTGTGCTCGGGCTGTCCGCTGTAAGCGTCCATCCTGGAAGAAACACCGACGCCGGCAGCCGGCTGATTCTTTTATTTTGTTTCGGAAGGCAAGTGCGGTGGCCCGTAGGATCATCCGTACAGCTAAGCGTGAGAATTGGAAATCTTGTGTTTCCACCATTACGTCCGATACTCCTCTGCCGCAAGATTGCGGGCAAGTTCGTTCTAGATGTCTCACCGGTTCTTCCCCTCCATGGTACTGTGGTGGCAGATCCAGTACAGGTCGTGACCGAACTGGGTGCCCACTTTTCTTCTGTTAGCTCTGGTTCTCATCTTCCTCAATCTTTCCTTCTTCGTAAAGCTGTCCTTGAATTTCGTTCCTGACAGCACTTGGCACAGAGCCTGACAGCACTTGTGTGTCACTTACCTCCGAAGACTAGCATCTTCACAGTGGAGCTTTATGCTATTCTCCATGCTCTCCGTCTCCTGCTCTTGCGTTGTCAATCCTCCTTTGTGATTGTAATTGACTCTCGTAGTGCCCTCGTGGCTCTCTGGTCCTTTAATGCTGTCCATCCCGTTGTCGTCGAGATTCAACATTGGCTGTTTCTTGTCTCTAGTAAATTTAAATCCGTGGAGTTTTGCTGGGTTCTCAGCCATGTTGGTGTTTCTTTAAATGAGCGTGCGGATGCTGCCGCTAGAGGCTATCATCTCTTGTCCCATTTCCCGTAAAGGTCTTCCTTTTTCCGAATTTTATCCGGGCATTCATTCCTCCATCCTTGCCCGTTGGCAGGATTGTTGGTCTTCTGTTACTGGTAACAAACTGCACACTCTTAAGAGTAGTGTGTCATGGCCTTCCTCCTATCAATGTAACCGGCAATGGGAAACAGCTCTGGCGAGGTTGCGTGTTGGCAATAAACGCTTAACTCACGGTCACTTAATTAAGCGCCGACCTGATCCTTATTGTCCAAATTGCATTGTTCCTCTTAGTCATGCATATCCTTGTTGAATGTCCTGAATTCCAGGACGAGCGTGTGTCTTGCTTTCCGACCGTCCCTCGTGGTCGCTCATCCGTCGATAGAATTCTTGGTGAATCGAATACTTTTGATATCGTTCACCTTATGTGTTTCTGTTCTCGTATTGGCATCCTTAGTAATATTTAGCGCCCTCTGATTATTCCGCACATTTGGTGGTGCCTCATAGCCTTCGCGGTTTGGTTCCTTCTTTTGATAATTACTTGTTAAAGGACGGAGCACAGGAAATTGTATAGTTAATTACTTGGCTAATGACACAGCTAAGTATTCTGTATTTGTTGACATTAAAGGAGCCTTCGACATAACACCGGGAATTGCGATCCTGGGCGAGCTTGCATGCATGGGTGTTAAGGGGAGACTCGTGAAATGGATTGTAGACTACCTCACAGGGAGGAAAGCCAGGGTCTGCTTCAACGGAGCAGTCTCCAGAACAATGAGTATGAAACTTGGGATCCCCCAAGGAGGGATCTTAAGCCCCCACACTATTTAACATAACTGTGAACGCCATTGCAAATATTGAATTTCCAGAAGGAACACGACAAGTGGGATATGCAGATGTCCTAATACAAGCTCCCACCTTGGGAAAATTAAAGTCCATCGAAGTCCTTGAAAGGAAATGTGTTGCACTTGGTTTCACTCTCTTCACAAACAAGACAAAAGCATACTCTCATCACAAGCGGGAAGAAAATGAAGAACTACAAATTAATGGTGAAACACTTGAGTGGGTTGACCACTATCGGTACCTTGGCGTCACTGTCGGCTCTAACAAGGGGAAGAAAGAGCTCAATCAACTCATAGGAACGTGCAAAAGTCGACTCGGGGCACTGAAAGCAGTGACCTGGAATGGGCATACGGCCTCTATTGCCGCGCTTAAAATGATGTACACAGCCTATGTGCACTCCGTCATAGATTATGCCGCGCCAGTTTT
Organism: Procambarus virginalis; assembly: GCA_020271785.1. Taxonomy (NCBI): domain Eukaryota; kingdom Metazoa; phylum Arthropoda; class Malacostraca; order Decapoda; family Cambaridae; genus Procambarus; species Procambarus virginalis. The sequence continues at coordinate 24,126,161 of WNGS01165751.1, read as the reverse complement.
GTGCACTTATTCCCAAAGCGATATGAAAATCTTGAAAGCATACAAAATTAAGCCATGACAATCATTCTTGGAGTCCCAAGAACTGCCAAAACATCTAATCTACGAGAGTTGTCCCCAATGTCAAAAGCCGAATTAAGGAGCTGAATGCTAAGGTTGCAATTAGGATAACCAGAGATTACAATGATATTGCCAAGAAAATAAACTGAGTTCTGTGCTATTTTCAGGGGGGAGGGGCAGGAGAAGCAAAAAAATGGCATCACAGATCAGTCTGCTACCTCGAAGAACTTCACCTGCTTGAGCAAGCCCGTGAGCTCATGTCTTTAGAGAGGTTACCTCCCTGGGAGGATGACCCATGCAGGATCATCATCAATGAGATGGCAATGAAAAAGTCCAACATGATATCTCAAGAAATGAGGCACAGTTATCTGGAGGAAATCTATAAAGAAGCCGGAAATGAATTAGATCAAATCTACACTGATGGGTCATCTAACCCTGTCAATGGCAGGGCTGGTGCAGCATACACTGTAATTAGGAATAATTTCTTACAACGCGGAAATGAAGGAAAAGCCAGTATTGAAAACTATGCCTCTTCAACACAACGGAAGGGGAAGAGAAACTATCAGGAGAAAGCACTAAGCCATTAAGACTATAACACTTGGAAGGGGTAAGGATAAGGATTTGGGATGGGATGGAGAGAAGGAATGGTGCCCAATCACTTTGATGGTCGGGAATTTTGTAGCTAGCTCATCAAGATTGTAACTTGCTTAGCTAAATGAATGTGGGGTTCAGTCCCTGAGCCCATTATGTGCCTCTGTAACCCTTTCCACTACCGCCCACGGGATGGGTATGGGGTGCATAATAAATGAACTAAACTAACTAACTAAGGATTGTACGCTGACCTGCAGAAAGCGAGACCGTCGCTCTACCGTCTACCATTGTTATGACGTAAAGATTCCTTGAACGAAGCACTAACGGTGCAGTGATCTGCACTGATTCTGAAGCAGCGCTACTAAGCCTTAGAAAAAATCGGGCGGAAAATCCTCAGATAGTCACCGAGATCAAGAGAGCTGTGAGAGTGCTAACCAATCGGGAAGAATCGTCAAATTTCGGTGGATCCTCTCCCATGTTGGATTCTGTATAAATGAAGAAGTGCTGTGCTGGCTGCTGAAGGCGCTGAAGGAGACCATATTGAATATTTCATATCCAAGACTCTTCTACAAATCAGAGGTATCATCAGGCAATATCACCGTGACAAGGTTACTGAGGAAAGGAGGATAGAAGCACAAATCGGTGAAACTGTACGATGGTACAACATGGTTGCAGTTGGCAATCCCAATCATTATGGACGACGAGGAGGAGGCCGCGGTAATAGAATCAGTAATAGGAAGAACCCGTCTTGATACAAATATTCATGGAGATTCGGAATGGAAGCAACAGTTGAGCAGAAGAGTTGCAGAATCTGTGGTGAGAGTGATGGGCACCGCCTTGACCACTACCTGAGTGTGTGTGAACATCTAAGAGTCAGTAGAAATATGTGTAGAATAACAAACCCCACATTGAGTTAGGAAAACACTATTTGTAAAATATAGATACAGTTCTTAAAAGATTCCCCTATGTTGCATCTGCAAGATAACGTACGATTTTAAGGGTTGACGAATGCTAATCTTCCTGTTTGAGGAGCTGTTCACTTGAGACAGTTCAGCAAGTCCTGTTGATACCTGGTTGATACCTGGTTGATGGGGTTCTGGGAGTTCTTCTACTCCCCAAGCCCGGCCCGAGGCCAGGCTGACTTGTGAGAGTTTGGTCCACTAGGCTGTTGCTTGGAGCGGCCCGCAGGCCCACATACCCACCACAGCCCGGCTGGTCCGGAACTCTTGGAGGAATAAATCTAGTTTCCTCTTGATGTCCACGTTGTTCGGCAATATTTCTTATGCTTGCTGGGAGGACGTTGAACAACCGCGGACCTCTGATTTATACAGTGGTCTCTGATTGTGCCTATGGCACCCC
>WNGS01165751.1:24068576-24086332 GCA_020271785.1 Procambarus virginalis | reverse complement strand
AGATACTGAGCATGATAATGTATACGTAGCTTTAGTCCTCCTGAAGTTCCCAAACGTCAAGAAAATTGTCGTACTAAAGTGGGCCTTATCCCTAATATCCAAAGCGTCTCGGGCATAGTGTTAGGCTGTATTGCTTAGGTTAGGCTAGGCTGTATGGCGCTGGGTTAGCTTAGGTGAAGTTAGGTAAAGTTAGGTTAGGAGGCTAGGCTGAGTTAACATAGGATAGGTTAGCTTAGGCTACGATCGAGGTTATGGTTAGGTTAGGTTAGGCTAAGATGGGTTAGATTAGATAAGGTTACGTTAGGCTAAGATGGGTTAGGTTATGTTAGGCTAAGATAGATTAAATTAGACTAAGATAGGTTAGGTTAGGCTAAGAGGTGGTTAGGTTAGGCTGTATTAGACTGGGTTAGCTTAGGTTAGATAAGGTTTGGTTAGGCATATTAGCCTGGGTTAAACAAGATTATGCTAGGTTTTCAAATTCGTTGGTGAACGCCTTGTTCGCCAGAAGGTGACTTGTGTCGTGTTAACCCCTGCAGAGGGCGGCGAATTATTTGGTTTCCAGGATGCAACCCCCAAGCAGTTTAATAACCCCGAATATCTGTTTACTGCTAGGTAAACAGATGCATCAGGTAGAAGGAAACATACCCGACCGTATTTGTCCTGTCCGATGACTGGCTCCAGATCCCTTGGTTGTGAGCCGGGAATGTAGCCTACTGTACCACAGAACACTGTACACCATTTATCTTTGAACAAATCATGAGGGCAATTGGGGGGAACCTTTGATAAGCCGCCGGCTTCCTGTCCTCGTCGAGGCCACTCGTGTTGGTGGCCCTCAGGTAAAATTCAGGTAAATTCAGAACTCGTGAGTGGCCTATAGGAGGATATATTAAGACTATTGATCATTGCAAGGTTCTTGTTAAGTCTGCCATACACATATGGCTTGCCTGTCCCCCCATTGGCTCTCGGGTGACGTGTAATTGGCAGTTAAGGGGTTAATCGGGTACAACCTGACTAATTGACGTGAATAAATCCAGTTTTTGAAGTTAAGTTGAATTGGAAATAATGTTATGAAGGTTAAGGCTACAACAGCCTGGGTGATCAGTTAGTCTACCTGTCACCTGCATGGTAATTAAGGCTTAGTTAGTGTGGATTACGCCTTCCTTCCTGCCCTTCTTGTTTCATGATCCGTCGCATTTTTTACGGAATTCACCAATTCGTAAAAAAGGCGACGCATTTATGAATAAAATGAAAGCACCGTAATATTCACGTTTTCTATGTATCGGCCTCGATATAAAGTAGGTTGCTTTGGTTCGCACGTTTCTGGTCAGGTAAGAAACCGTTGAGGTTTCCGTTGAAGAAACGGTAAGAACCGGTAAGAAACCTCAACGGTAAGAAACCGTTGAGGTTTCTTACGGAGTGAGAGATGGTTAGTGGCAAGTCATTTTAACAGATCAGTTGGGGGGGGCGGAGTCTAGGGCCTGGCCACGCCCACCAGGGTATAAAAGCAGGTCTGGCGCTGCGGAGGATCAGTGTGCGTGAGCCCGTCGGCCAGGCAACATGGAGTGTACCTTCCTGCGTAAGAAAAGTGGTCAGTGTAAACGCTCCCATGACTGGAATGAACTCCTTCCCACCCACGGCCAGGAACTGGGAGTCAGTGAACAGGATCTTAATTTTTTCTTCGCACCTGTCAACAGGACTGACACCTTCGGCGATCTGGAAAGATTTGTAAGTACACATGCAGTACATTTAAGACACAGGTAGACTTACAAGGACACGTGTGGACATAAAAAAATGAGTTGGTTGTGAATTATTGTGACGTAATAACGTGGCCTCGTTCACAGGTTTGGATGACTCGTTCCTGCCCCACATTTTGAAGTAATTTCCAAATGTTATTAATACAAGCATTGCTTCACGAAGCTTGCGTAAGGGAGCTTGATAAGCCGAGCAGCACGCTTCCTGTCCACTACCATCTTACACAAGTACAAAAAAAAAATGCAGCTTTTGAAGGAAGCTGAATTGGGAGACGAGAAAAATAACATTGATTTTTTATTTGAAAATCTGATGATCTGCGTTAATTTGGTAATGTTAAGATACGAAATGCAAGCGGAAATAGATGGCTTGGTCGGGTAAGTTTCCCGATTGCTCTGGACCAAGGTAGGTACTGAGTACAACTCTTCCTTAAAACCGAAACGGGGACTACTGGACTAACTAATACTGAATATATGTGTGTTAGAAATATATGTAGTAGACACAGAAATCACAGAGTGATGCATCAAATGAACAAATTCACAAGGGCCGTGACGAGGATTCGAACCTGCGTCCGAGAGGATCCCAGACGCTGCCTTAATCGACTGAGCTACGACATGGAGAAAAATTGCAACTGGGAACCTATCTCCCTTCTGGATTTGTTCATTTGATGCATCACACTATTGTGATTTGTGTGTGTAATGAAGTAAGGGCGAAGAGGTAGAGTAGCTAATTGACAGCTCGGGTGCATGGGGGGAATTGTGTAAAAACCTGGTTTGTGTCTCGGAGAGGCTGCAGGATCCGTGGTAGGTCAAGTTGATTTCCCGGTTGCAATTCTTTTACCATGTCGTAGCTCAGTCGATTAAGGCGCGTCTGGAATCCTCTCGGACGTAGGTTCGAACCCTCATCACGGCCCTTGTGAATTTGTTCATATGTAGTAGATATAATATAGGAAAAATAGATTGGTTAGAAAGGCCAAGTGCTAATAGCTCGATTCTGCAGACAAATAATAAACACACACACATCCCCAGGAAGCAGCCCGTGGCAGCTGTCTAACTCCCAGGTACCTATTTACTACTAGGTGAACAGGGGCATCAGGGTGATAGGAACTCTGCCCATTTGTTTCTGCCTCTGCTGGAAATCGAACCCGGGCCCTTAGGACTATGACCTCCCGAGCACTGTTCACTCATCCGAAATTCTCCTTGTGTGTGTGGGGGGGGGGGGCTGTGTTTATTTGTAATTACGAAAGTCGCTCGTGGTGTCCCGTCTTCCTAGCACTCTTTGTCTTATAACGCTTGGAAACTACTGATGGTTTTGGCCTCCGCCACCTTCTCACTTGTTCCAACCATCTACCACTCTGCGGAAGTGAATTTTCTAATGTTCTTTCGGCAGCGTTGTTTAGTTAGCTTAAATCTTTGACCTCCTTTTCTTAGAGTTCCAGGTTTCAAGAATTCTTTATCAGTTTTGTCGATTCCCTTTACTACTTTGTTCGTAGTGATCATATTACCTTTTTTTCTTATGTCTTCTAGCTTTGGCATATTTAATGCCTTTAACCTCTCCTCGTAGCTCTTGTCTTTTAGTTCCGGAAGCCATTTTGTTGCAGGTCTTTGCATCTTTTTTTTTTGTTTATTGCTGTGCTTCTTAAGATATGGGCACCATACATCTGCTGCATATTCCAACTTTGGACTCAAAGGTCATGGATAATTTCTATAATGTTTCATCACGTATCTAAAGGCAATTCTGAAATTGGAAAGCGTAGCATAGGCTCCTCGCACACTGTTCTTTATAGTCGCCTAGTTGTGCCACCAGGGGTTGATCTTTGGGTCTTTGGTCCCGCCTCTCAACTGTCAGTCAACTGGTGTACAGATTCTTGAGCCTATTGGGCTCTATCGTGTCTAAATTTGAAACTGTGTATGGAGTCAGCCTCCACCACAATTCTTTCTCGTGTGTCTGAGGCTCATTTAGGTACTCAGTTTCCACCTGTCCCCCCTTGTTCGTGTTCCACCCGTGCTAAACCTTCTTTGTCTACCCTGTCAATTCCTCTTGAGAATTTTGTAGGTAGTAAGCATGTCTTCCCTTACTCTTCTCTCTTCCAGGAACGTGAGGTTTAGCTCCCGTAGCCCTTCCTCGCAGCTCATACCTTTCAGTTCTGGGACTAGTCTGGTGGCATACCTCTGAATCTTCTCTAACATTTACTTATGTTTAACTAGGTGTGAACTTCTGGGTGGAGCTGTATAGTCCAGGATTGGTCTAACATATGTGGTATATAAGGTTCTGAATGATTCCTTACACACGTTTCTAAAGATAGTTATGTTGGCCAATCTAGCAAATGCGCTAAGGATATTATTTTGATGGCTTCTGGGGACAGGTTCGGTGTGATATCAACCCCCCAGATCTTTCTATTTGACTTGCAAGATTTCACCTCCGTGAAATGTCTTCGGCCTCCTGCCCCCTTCGCCTAATTTCATTCCTTTACACTTTTCTGAGTTGAACTTTAATAGCCATTTTAAAACCATTCGTCCAATTTGTCTAGGTCGTCTTGTAGTCTCTGTCTATCATCATCTACCTTGATTCTTCTCATAATGTTTGCTGATGCAAAAATTAAGAGGAAGGAGTCTATACCCTCTGGAAGATCGTTTACATATATTAGGAACAGGATGGGTCCAAGTACAGAGTCCCGTGGGACTCCGCTGGTGACATCTCGACACTCTGATGTCTCCCCCCTCACAGTTACTCGCTGTTGTTGTTGTTGTTTTAGATTCAGCTTCTTGGAACTAAATTTAAAAGTAGCACGGGCTATGGTGAGCCCGTGAGCCCTGGGAGGTATGATTTACCATCCCTGAGCCTATGCTGGTGGTGTGTTGGAAAGCTTATATTTATGTGCTCCTTAGCTGACAGTTTTATATTTAGAACCACTCTTAGATCTCTTTCTTTATCAGAATTCTTTAAAACCTTTTCACATAATTTGTAGGTTGTGTGGTCGTCTATTTTCTCCTATTCTACATTCCGTAATGAGGCATTTATTCACATTAAATTCCAGTTGCAAAGTGGTGCTCCATACACTTATTTTGCCCAGTCCAGTGTTCACAGAACTGAACACTGGTACTCTCACTTGTGACATTCCTCCAGTCTGATACATTGCCCCTAATTACTGCCCTCACTTTTCTATCAGATAAATTTTCAGCCATGTTAGAAGCCTCCCAGTCACTCCTTCAGTATTTTCCAGTTTCCAGAACAATCTCTGATGTGGAACTCTGCCAAAAGCCTTTTTTTTTGTCCAGATAAATGCACTCAACCCAACCATTTTTCCTATAAAATCTCTGTGGCTCTTATCACAGAAACTAAGGAGATTTGTTACACAGGATCTTCTTGTTCGAGAACCATACTGTCTGTTATATCATTTCTCTCTGTGTTCTACCATTTGGTTTTGATTATTTTTTCCAACGTTTTGTCAGCAATGCATGTCAGTGATACAGGTCTATAAATAAAAGTGTGTTCTCTGCTACCGGTTTCGTATATTGGAACTATGTTAGCCTTTTTCATATGTCTGCTCAGATTCATGTACCTATAGATGCTTGAAAAATCAATTGAAATGGAATACTCTGCTCAGGTGCGCATTCTCTCAGCATCCAAGGTGACATTATCTGGACCATTTGCTTTGTCCCTTCTTAGTTCCTTTAGAATTTGTTCTACTTCGTCTGGAGACGCCTCTCTGTACCATGTTATTATCTGGTTCTGTGAAGATTTCATTTCATATAAACCCTCTTTGGAACTCTTCATTTAGTTTGACACATTTTCTTTTCATTCTCCGTTAACCTGTTCCCCATTTTCAACCTCTGAATTGTATTGTAGCCTTTACCAGCCCTTTTCTTTCGATGACGTTATAGAATGGGTCTGGTTCTGTTTTAAAATTGTCTCCGCTGGTCCTTTCTCGAAATGTCTTTCTGCCTCTCTTCTCACTGGCGTGTAGTTGTCCTGTTTCTTTGTGTTGCTGGCATGCTTGAGGCTTTGGTTCCTATGCTGAATGTATACCTTGTGTTCTCCGAGTCTCTCACTTATGTTGAACTAATCCTGCTGCCTAGTTCTGCATCTCTGTACTTGCTTACATTGTTCCTTCATCATGTATCTTACAAAATTTGTCATCTAATTTATCTCTTTTAACTAACACTAAATCCAGTCAAATTTATTAAAGAACTTGCAAAGTTCCACATAGTGTCCTCTCTTGAAATCAAGCTTTTCCACTATTTCATTGTCTCCAGTCTCATGCAATTTATAATAATTTACAAATTTGATTTCCATGGGCGCTCTTGCCCAATTGCAGGAAGGAATTGAATATCAAATATATCTTTTTTCCTGGTAAATATTAATGACCTCACATTGATGACATTATCCTGATGAATAGTCAATATAGAAATAAGTAATTACATGAGTTAGGTAATTACAGAGTTAACTTGCCACACTGGGAGAAGCATGGTTAGTGTCTCTACTGGACCGGGGTGAGGGTGGTACCTAGTGCCATATCTCTCTCTCCCTTCCTCCCCTTGTCTCTCTCTGTCTCTCTCTNTACCTCCACCACCCCGGTACCTCCACCGCCCCGGTACCTCCACCACCCCGGTACCTCCACCACCCCGGTACCTCCACCGCCCCGGTACCTCCACCACCCCGGTACCTCCACCACCCCGGTACCACCATCCCGGTACCTCCACCACCCCGGTACCACCACCACCCCGGTACCACCACCACCCCGGTACCTCCACCACCCCGGTACCTCCACCACCCCGGTACCTCCACCGCCCCGGTACCTCCACCACCCCGGTACCTCCACCACCCCGGTACCTCCACCGCCCCGGTACCTCCACCACCCGGTACCACCATCCGGTACCTCCACCACCCCGGTACCACCACCACCCCGGTACCACCACCACCCCGGTACCTCCACCACCCCGGTACCTCCACCACCCCGGTACCTCCACCGCCCCGGTACCTCCACCACCCGGTACCTCCACCACCCCGGTACCTCCACCGCCCCGGTACCTCCACCACCCCGGTACCTCCACCACCCCGGTACCACCATCCCGGTACCTCCACCACCCCGGTACCTCCACCGCCCCGGTACCTCCACCACCCCGGTACCTCCACCACCCCGGTACCTCCACCACCCCGGTACCACCACCACCCCGGTACCTCCACCACCCCGGTACCTCCACCACCCCGGTACCTCCACCACCCCGGTACCTCCACCACCCCGGTACCTCCACCGCCCCGGTACCTCCACCACCCGGTACCTCCACCACCCCGTACCTCCACCACCCCGGTACCAGGTGTGCGCGTCAAGGAACAGCTGGAGGCATTTCCCGTCCCGCACCATATTTTCCCACAAGGTGGTGAGGAGACGGAAGGGGAGCTTGGAGGAGGGGGTGATGGGGCAGGGGGGGGGTCAGTGGTGGGGGGGGGGTGAAGACGATGGGGGGGGGGTGATCACAGGCGATGTTGTTGTTGTTGTTTAAGATTTGCTAGGTAAGGTAGCACGGGCTATGGTGAGCCCGTAGAACAGGCGATATTTTGTCTAGTCCCTCCTGCACCCCCACCTGTCTTAAGCCCCCGTTTTCTCTATCATATTCACTTTTTTTTTTATTTCTATGTAGAACACACACACACATTTATAGGATGCCGTCCCTAGCAGCTGTCTGACTCCCAGGTACCTATTTACTGCTAGGTGAACAGGTGCATCAGGGTGAAAGAAAGTGCTCATTTATTTCTGCCTCGGCGGGGAATCGAACCCGGACCCTTAGGACTGCGACTCCCGAGCGTTGTCCACTCAACCGCGAGGACCTGTGTGTGTGTGTGTGTGTGTGTACTCACCTAGTTGTGCTGGCGGGGGTTGAGCTTCGGGTTTTGGTCCCGCCTCTTAACTGTCAGTCTACTAGTGTACAGATTCCTGAGCTTCTCGAGCTCAATCATATCTACATTTGAAACTGTGTATGGAGTCAGCCTCCACCACATCACTTCCTAATCCATTCCATTTACTAACTCTGACACTGAAAAAGTTCTTTCTAATGCCTCCGTGGCTCATTTGGGTACTCAGCTTCCACCTGTGTCCCCCTTGTGCGTGTACCACTCGTGTTAAATAATCCATCCTTATCTACCCTGTCAATTCCCATGAGAATTTTGTACGTGGTAATCATGTCTCCCCGGGCTCTTCTGTCTTCCAGCGACGTGAGATGCATTTCACGCAGCCTTTCCTCATAATTCATGCCTCCTAGTTCTGGGACTAGCCTAGAGGAAGTCACAGAGCAGATGCCAAAATAGAAAACATCCTTGATAATCTAGCGAACCCAGCACCAGATATTATCTTCCTTGGAGATTTCAATTTACCGAGTCTAAGATGGAGAATGGTAAACACAAATATCATAGCAGTGAATGACCCGGGAAATAACCAGCCACAGGTCAGAGAACTTTTGAGATTCTGTGACAAATTCTCGCTCAATCAACAGATCACAGATCCAACTAGGAACGAAAACACACTAGACTTGTTATTCACAATGATGAACTAATCAGAGACATTACAATCTCAGATACTACATACTCAGACCATAAACTCATTGAAGTGCGAACTAGCATAAAAAACGGTAGTAGGTCCAAGAGACCCAACAAGCGAGAAGGAATATTCAATCAATTCAATTTCAACAATAAGAGGATCGACTGGGAAAAAATAAATGTAGACCTTGCAACCATTCAATGGGAGACGGTCTTAAGCGACAAAACTCCCACACAGGGAATAGCTCAACTGACAGCTGAAGCTTACAAGGTCTGCTTGAAGCACGTGCCTGTGAGGAGGGGCAGAAAGAGGACCACTCTAGAAAGAGAACGCAGACGACTGTACAGGAGAAGGAAAAAAATAACGGAAATGCTTAGGCAGACACGACTATCACAAGCAAGGAAAATAAACCTAAACAGGGAGACCGAAGAAATAGAACAAACGTTGAAGTGATCATACGAGGCTGAGGCAATGGAATTGGAACAGAAAGCTATACAAGAGATAAAGAAAAATCCAAAATATTTTTTCACATATGCAAAATCAAAATCAAAAACCTCGACCAGTATTGGACCGTTAATTACAAATGAAGGTACGTACACAGAGGACAACAAAGAGATTAGTGAAATTCTAAAAAGCCAGTATGAGGCTATGTTTAGCACACCAATAAACAACATGAAAGTTGATGACCCAGACAGCTTCTTTATGAATGACATTCAAGCTGCAGATAATATAACGGATATTAACACGAACTCGGAAGACTTTGAAAGAGAAATTGACAATATGCCCATGCACTCAGCTCCTGGGCCTGACTCATGGAATTCAATATATTCATAAAGAAATGTAAAGTACCAGTAGCGAGAGCACTCAGCGTAATATGGAGAAAGAGCCTGGATACAGGGGAGATACCAGCAGTACTTAATCTGCAGATATAGCTCCTTTGCACAAGAGGGGAGTAAAGCCTTGACAAAAAATTATAGGCCAGTTGCACTAACATCACACATAAAAGTTTTTGGAAGAGTGATTAGGAATCAAATTTCAAATTTTATGGAAAAAAATGAGTTGCACAACCCAGGACAACATGCATTTAGAGTGGGAAGATCCTGTCTGTCACAGTTACTCAACCACTATGACAAAATCACAGAAGTCCTAGAAGAAAAGCAAAATGCAGATGTAGTATACACAGACTTTGCAAAGGCATTCGACAAATGTGATCATGGAGTGATAGCACACAAAATGAGGTCAATGGGAATAATAGGTAAACAGCATGTCAAGGATTTGGGAATAATGATGTCCGACGATTTAACGTTTAGGGAACATAACCAAGCAAATATTGCGTCAGCCAGAAAAATGATAGGATGGATTACGAGAACTTTCAAATCCAGGGATCCCATCACGATGGTTGTACTCTTCAAGTCACTTGTGCTGTCCCGTCTCGAGTACTGCTCAGTACTCACTTCCCCCTTCAAAGCAGGAGAGATTGCTGAAATAGAGGGAATACAGAGAACATACACGGCACGCATAGGCGAGATAAAACACCTAAGTTATTGGGATCGTCTCAAAGCTCTCCAAATGTACTCACTAGATAGGAGACGAGAGAGATACCAAATAATATACACATGGAAAATACTGGAGGGCCAGGTCTCAAATCTACACAGTAAAATAACAACGTACTGGAGTGAACGATATGGAAGAAAATGCAGAATAGAACCAGTGAAGAGCAGGGGTGCCATAGGCACAATCAGAGAACATTGTATAAACATCAGAGGTCCGCGGTTGTTCAACGTCCTCCCAGCAACTATAAGAAATATTGCCGGAACAACCGTGGACATCTTCAAGAGAAAACTGGACTGTTTTCTAAAAGACGTTCCGGACCAACCGGGCTGTGGTGGGTATGTGGGCCTGCGGGCCGCTCCAAGCAACAGCCTGGTGGACCAAACTCTCACAAGCCAAGCCTGGCTTCGGGCCGGGCTTGGGGATTAGAAGAACTCCCACAACCCCATCAACCAGGTATCAACCAGTGGCATACCTCGGAACTTTTTCTAGCCTCGTCTTGTGCTTGACAAGGTACGGGCTCCATGCTGGGGCCGCATACTCCAGGATTGGCCTTACATACGTAGTATTTAGGGTTCTGAAAGATTCCTTACACAGGTTCCTGAAGGCTGTTCTGATGTTAGCCAGCCTCGCATACGCCGCCGATGTTATTCTTTTTATGTGGGGCTTCAAGAGACAGTTTGGTGTGATATCAACTCCTAGATATCTTCATCTCCTAGAAGGACTTCATCTCCTATTCCGTATCCTGTGTCTGGCCTCCAGTTTCCACCGCCAAGTTTCATTACCTTTCATTTACTCGGGTTGAACTTTAGTAGCCATTTGTTGGACCATTCCTTCAGTTTGTTTTAGGTCATCTTGTAGCCTCATACTATCTTCCTCTGTCTTAATCCTCCTCATATTTTTTGCATCATCGGCAAACATTGAGAGGAACAAGTCTATTCCCTCTGGGAGATCATTTACATATATCAGGAACAGTATAGGTCCATGAACTGATCCCTGAAGGACCCCACTGGTGACGTCTCGCCACTCTGAGACCTTACCCCTCACATTGACTCTGTCTTCTGTTGTTGTTGATCCCTTATCCAGTGGAGTACCTTCCCTTTCTCTCCTGTCTGCATCTCCAGTTTGTGCACTAGTTTCTTATGTGGTATGTGTGTGTGTGTGTGTGTGTGTGTGTGTGTGTGTGTGTGTGTGTGTGTGTGTGTACACTGAAGCAGAATATCACAAAACTACGTCATAGTGAAGATTATCGCGGGATGAATATTAATTATAATTTTCCTACATTTGTGTAATTTTCCTGGTCAGTGTAACGAGGTTATGTTCGCTTGAGCCAGGGTCGGTCTCCCAGCTCCGCTGGTCCCACGGCTTGGGATAACCTGCTGTAACAGGCTGCTGTAACAGGCTGTTGTAACAGGCTGCTGTAACCCCGTGTATGAGAACACGGGGAACACATGTGTCACCGTGTATGTGAACACGTGTCAGAGTGAGAGGATGTACAGGTTCCGTCACGCTAGACTTGACGGAACATCACACAAGGCGCAACCTGTCCTCAAGACGGGTCAAGAACGTCCGTTTTCAGCTCTTAAGACCGTTGTCCTCCTAATAGCACGTCGCATTTTGACGTATAGTCCACTTTAAGCCAGCAAAATCGTCTTACCAGAAAATAGTAGCGGCCTCGTGAAGTTGACACACACTCCCATTTTCTGTTTTGGGTCCTCTGGTAAGTTAGGATAAGGAGCCACTTTATTAGGACAGTTTCTTGACGTTGGGGGAATTCTAGGAGGACGGGCTGGGATATTAATGATTTTAGGCCATGTTCGTATGTTACTTGTGAATCCTCCACTGTTCATGTATTGCTTTATGTCTGTGCTCGTGCCTAAATGAGCATTATCAATGTATACGTAGCTTGTTCTCCTAGGATTTCCCAACGTCAGGAAACTGTTGTACTAAAGTGGGCCTTATCCCTAATATCCAAAGCGTTTCGGGCATAATGTTAGGTTGTATTAGCTTAGGTTAGGCTAGGCTGTATGACGCTGGGTTAGCTTAGGTGAAGTTAGTAAAGTTTGGTTAGGCTAGGCTAGATTGTATTAGGCTGGGTTAACATAGGATAGGTTAGGTTAGGCTAAGATGAGTTAGGTTAGGTTAGGCTAAGATGGGTTAGGTTAGGCTAAGATGGGTTAGATTAGATAAGGTTACGTTAGGCTAAGATGGGTTAGGTTATGTTAGGCTAAGATAGATTAAATTAGGCTAAGATAGGTTAGGTTAGGCTGTATTAGACTGGGTTAGCTTAGGTTAGATAAGGTTTGGTTAGGCATATTAGCCCGGGTTAAACAAGATTATGTTAGGTTTTCAAATTCGTTGGTGAACGCAGCGTAATTCGTTGGTAATCGCAGCGTAAGTAACAAGACACCTGGTGTGGTTCTCAAGCTATATCTTGCTCTGGTTAGGCCCCCATTTAGATTGTGCAGTTCAGTTTTGGTCGCCATATTATAGAATGGATATAAATTCACTTGAACGTGTCCAGCGTAGGATGACTAAGTTAATTCCCCAAATTGGAAATCTTTCATATGAAGAAAGATTAACAAAGCTTAATTTGCATTCACTGGAAAGGCGAAGAGTTAGGGGTGACATGATAGATGTTTACAAGTGGATGAATGGACATAACAAAGGGGATATTAATAGGGGTATTGAAAGTATCAACACAGGACAGAACGCGAAACAATGGGTATAAATTGGATAAGTTTAGATTTAGGAAAGACTTGGGTAAATACTGGTTCAGTAACAGGGTTGTTGATTTGTGGAACCAATTGCCGCGTAACATTGTGGAGGTGGGGTCCCTCGATTGTTTCAAGCATGGGTTGGACATGTATATGAGTGGGATTGGCTGGTTATAGATAGGAGCTGCCTCGTATGGGCCAATAGGCCTTCTGCAGTTGCCTTTGTTCTTATGTTCTTATGAACCGCCTTGTTCGCCAGAAGGTGACTTGTGTCGTGTTAACCCCAGCAGAGGGCGGCGAATTATTTGGTTTCCAGGATGCAACCCCCAAACAGTTTAATAACCCCGAATATCTGTTTACTGCTAGGTGAACAGATGCATCAGGTAGAAGGAAACATACCCTACCGTATTTGTCCTGTCCGATGACTGGCTCCAGATCCCTTGGTTGTGAGCCGGGAATGTAGCCTACTGTACCACAGAACACTGTACACCATTTATCTTTGAAAAAAATCATGAGGGCAATTGGGGGGAACCTTTGATAACCCGCCGGCTTCCTGTCCTCGTCGAGGCCACTCGTGTTGGTGGCCCTCAGGTAAAATTCAGGTAAATTCAGAACTCGTGAGTGGCCTATAGGAGGACATATTAATACTATTGATCATTGCAAGGTTCTTGTTAAGTCTGCCATACACATATGGCTTGCCTGCCCCCCCCATTGGCTCTCGGGTGACGTGTAATTGGCAGTTAAGGGGTTAATCCGGTACAACCTGACTAATTGACGTGAATAAATTCACTTTTTGAAGTTAAGTTGAATTGTTAATAATGTTATGAAGGTTAAGGCTACAACAGCCTGGGTGATCAGTTAGTCTACCTGTCACCTGCATGGTAATTAAGGCTTAGTTAGTGTGGATTACGCCTTCCTTCCTGCCCTTGTTGTTCCATGATCCGTCGCATTTTTTACGGAATTCACCAATTCGTAAAAAAGGCGACGCATTTATGAATAAAATGAAAGCACCGTAAAATTCACGTTTTCTATGTATCGGCCTCGATATAAAGTAGGTTGCTTTGGTTCGCACGTTTCTGGTCAGGTAAGAAACCGTTGAGGTTTCTTACGGAGTGAGAGATGGTTAGTGGCAAGTCATTTTAACAGATCAGTTGGGGGGGGCGGAGTCTAGGGCCTGGCCACGCCCACCAGGGTATAAAAGCAGGTCTGGCGCTGCGGAGGATCAGTGTGCGTGAGCCCGTCGGCCAGGCAACATGGAGTGTACCTTCCTGCGTAAGAAAAGTGGTCAGTGTAAACGCTCCCATGACTGGAATGAACTCCTTCCCACCCACGGCCAGGAACTGGGAGTCAGTGAACAGGATCTTAATTTTTTCTTCGCACCTGTCAACAGGACTGACACCTTCGGCGATCTGGAAAGATTTGTAAGTACACATGCAGTACATTTAAGACACAGGTAGACTTACAAGGACACGTGTGGACATAAAAAAATGAGTTGGTTGTGAATTATTGTGACGTAATAACGTGGCCTCGTTCACAGGTTTGGATGACTCGTTCCTGCCCCACATTTTGAAGTAATTTCCAAATGTTATTAATACAAGCATTGCTTCACGAAGCTTGCGTAAGGGAGCTTGATAAGCCGAGCACGCTTCCTGTCCACTACCATCTTACACAAGTACAAAAAAAAAATGCAGCTTTTGAAGGAAGCTGAATTGGGAGACGAGAAAAATAACATTGATTTTTTATTTGAAAATCTGATGATCTACGTTAATTTGGTAATGTTAAGATACGAAATGCAAGCGGAAATAGATGGCTTGGTCGGGTAAGTTTCCCGATTGCTCTGGACCAAGGTAGGTACTGAGTACAACTCTTCCTTAAAACCGAAACGGGGACTACTGGACTAACTAATACTGAATATATGTGTGTGTTAGAAATATATGTAGTAGACACAGAAATCACAGAGTGATGCATCAAATGAACAAATTCACAAGGGCCGTGACGAGGATTCGAACCTGTGTCCGAGAGGATCCCAGACGCTGCCTTAATCGACTGAGCTACGACATGGAGAAAAATTGCACCTGGGAACCTATCTCCCTTCTGGATTTGTTCATTTGATGCATCACACTATTGTGATTTGTGTGTGTAATGAAGTAAGGGCGAAGAGGTAGAGTAGCTTATTGACAGCTCGGGTGCATGGGGGGAATTGTGTAAAAATCTGGTTTGTGTCTCGGAGAGGCTGCAGGATCCGTGGTAGGTCAGGTTGATTTCCCGGTTGCAATTCTTTTACCATGTCGTAGCTCAGTCGATTAAGGCGCGTCTGGGATCCTCTCGGACGTAGGTTCGAACCCTCATCACGGCCCTTGTGAATTTGTTCATATGTAGTAGATATAATATAGGAAAAATAGATTGGTTAGAAAAGCCAAGTGCTAATAGCTCGATTCTGCAGACAAATAATAAACACACACACACATCCCCAGGAAGCAGCCCGTGGCAGCTGTCTAACTCCCAGGTACCTATTTACTACTAGGTGAACAGGAGCATCAGGGTGATAGGAACTCTGCCCATTTGTTTCTGCCTCTGCTGGAAATCGAACCCGGGCCCTTAGGACTATGACCTCCCGAGCACTGTTCACTCATCCGAAATTCTCCTTGTGTGTGTGTGGGGGGGGGGCTGTGTTTATTTGTAATTACGAAAGTCGCTCGTGGTGTCCCGTCTTCCTAGCACTCTTTGTCTTATAACGCTTGGAAACTACTGATGGTTTTGGCCTCCGCCACCTTCTCACTTGTTCCAACCATCTACCACTCTGCGGAAGTGAATTTTCTAATGTTCTTTCGGCAGCGTTGTTTAGTTAGCTTAAATCTTTGACCTCCTTTTCTTAGAGTTCCAGGTTTCAAGAATTCTTTATCAGTTTTGTCGATTCCCTTTACTACTTTGTTCGTAGTGATCATATTACCTTTTTTTCTTATGTCTTCTAGCTTTGGCATATTTAATGCCTTTAACCTCTCCTCGTAGCTCTTGTCTTTTAGTTCCGGAAGCCATTTTGTTGCAGGTCTTTGCATCTTTTTTTTTTGTTTATTGCTGTGCTTCTTAAGATATGGGCACCATACATCTGCTGCATATTCCAACTTTGGACTCAAAGGTCATGGATAATTTCTATAATGTTTCATCACGTATCTAAAGGCAATTCTGAAATTGGAAAGCGTAGCATAGGCTCCTCGCACACTGTTCTTTATAGTCGCCTAGTTGTGCCACCAGGGGTTGATCTTTGGGTCTTTGGTCCCGCCTCTCAACTGTCAGTCAACTGGTGTACAGATTCTTGAGCCTATTGGGCTCTATCGTGTCTAAATTTGAAACTGTGTATGGAGTCAGCCTCCACCACAATTCTTTCTCGTGTGTCTGAGGCTCATTTAGGTACTCAGTTTCACCTGTCCCCCCTTGTTCGTGTTCCACCCGTGCTAAACATTCTTTGTACCCCTGTCAATTCCTCTTCAGAATTTTGTAGGTAGTAAGCATGTCTTCCCTTACTCTTCTCTCTTCCAGGAACGTGAGGTTTAGCTCCCGTAGCCCTTCCTCGCAGCTCATACCTTTCAGTTCTGGGACTAGTCTGGTGGCATACCTCTGAATCTTCTCTAACATTTACTTATGTTTAACTAGGTGTGAACTTCTGGTGGAGCTGTATAGTCCAGGATTGGTCTAACATAAGTGGTATATAAGGTTCTGAATGATTCCTTACACACGTTTCTAAAGATAGTTATGTTGGCCAATCTAGCAAATGCGCTAAGGATATTATTTGATGGCTTCTGGGGACAGGTTCGGTGTGATATCAACCCCCCAGATCTTTCTATTTGACTTGCAAGATTTCACCTCCGTGAAATGTCTTCGGCCTCCTGCCCCCTTCGCCTAATTTCATTCCTTTACACTTTTCTGAGTTGAACTTTAATAGCCATTTTAAAACCATTCGTCCAATTTGTCTAGGTCGTCTTGTAGTCTCTGTCTATCATCATCTGCCTTGATTCTTCTCATAATGTTTGCTGATGCAAAAATTAAGAGGAAGGAGTCTATACCCTCTGGAAGATCGTTTACATATATTACGAACAGGATGGGTCCAAGTACAGAGTCCCGTGGGACTCCGCTGGTGACATCTCGACACTCTGATGTCTCCCCCTCACAGTTACTCGCTGTTGTTGTTGTTGTTTTAGATTCAGCTTCTTGGAACTAAATTTAAAAGTAGCACGGGCTATGGTGAACCCGTAGTGAGCCCGTGAGCCCTGGGAGGTATGATTTACCATCCCTGAGCCTATGCTGGTGGTGTGTTGGAAAGCTTATATTTATGTGCTCCTTAGCTGACAGTTTTATATTTAGAACCACTCTTAGGTCTCTTTCTTTATCAGAATTCTTTAAAACTTTTCACATAATTTGTTGGTTGTGTGGTCGACTATTTTCTCCTATTCTACATTCCGTAATGAGGCATTTATTCACATTAAATTCCAGTTGCAAAGTGGTGCTCCATACACTTATTTTGCCCAGTCCAGTGTTCACAGAACTGAACACTGGTACTCTCACTTGTGACATTCCTCCAGTCTGATACATTGCCCCTAATTACTGCCCTCACTTTTCTATCAGATAAATTTTCAGCCATGTTAGAAGCCTCCCAGTCACTCCTTCAGTATTTTCCAGTTTCCAGAACAATCTCTGATGTGGAACTCTGCCAAAAGCCTTTTTTTTTGTCCAGATAAATGCACTCAACCCAACCATTTTCCTATAAAATCTCTGTGGCTCTTATCACAGAAACTAAGGAGATTTGTTACACAGGATCTTCTTGTTCGAGAACCATACTGTCTGTTATATCATTTCTCTCTGTGTTCTACCATTTGGTTTTGATTATTTTTCCAACGTTTTGTCAGCAATGCATGTCAGTGATACAGGTCTATAAATAAAAGTGTGTTCTCTGCTACCGGTTTCGTATATTGGAACTATGTTAGCCTTTTTCATATGTCTGCTCAGATTCATGTACCTATAGATGCTTGAAAAATCAATTGAAATGGAATACTCGGCTCAGGTGCGCATTCTCTCAGCATCCAAGGTGACAATCTGGACCATTTGCTTTGTTCTCCTTAGTTCCTTTAGAATTTGTTCTACTTCGTCTGGAGACGCCCTCTCTGTACCATGTTATTGTCTGGTTCTGTGAAGATTTCATTTTATATAAA
>WNGS01165751.1:24030475-24043715 GCA_020271785.1 Procambarus virginalis | reverse complement strand
AACATTAAATGTTGCTAACAATTTTAGAAATAAATCCCAGTTTCTATTGGATTTATTCTGTATAATTGATTTTTTTTTACGTCTTTGCTTAAGGTCTTAATTATGACTCCTAAGTCTGTTTAATTATGACTCCTAAGTCTGTTCCGTATTGGTCTTCACAGTTTCATCAATGTCCAGCTCATATCTCGACACTCTTTTTATTTCTTAAACTCAGAACTTTACATGTGTCAAAATTTATCCACATCTGCCAATATTTCGTCCATTTTCAAAAGTATCTAGATCGTCTTGAAAGCGATTTTCGAGTCTTCATCCGAATGTATTTACCACCCAATTTTAGTAGTGTCTGAAACATGACAAATTGCAGTTCACTCCCGTCTAAATAATTATATATATATATATATATATATATATATATATATATATATATATATATATATATATATATATATAATATTATTGTAAAGAGCAGACGGTACCAGTACAGAGTCCCGCGGCACCCCGCTCACAATGGTTTCTCACCCTCATTTAACTCCATTTACAACTAACTATTTTTTGTTAATAATCCAGCTTGATGCCGTGTGCTTTTAACATTTGAACGCGTTTGAGGCACGAGACGCAAAGAAAAGATTGTCATAATCCTTTTATTTTATCAAAAGCTTCAAATATGTTGGGGGAAAATTGTGATTTTTTATTATATTTAATTTAAAAGTGGCAGATTATGGTTTAGAAATTCCCCACCCCCCCTCAAAAAAAACATTTAGAGGAGCAAGTTACAATCTTGTTGAGCTAGTTACATGGTTTAATTGATATATTTATAGTATTTTATAGCACAATTGGTTCAAGAACTGGACCACAACAGTCCCTAAGCTGAACAACACACACATGTAGTGAGCCAGTTACATGCAGTCCAATTTACTAATCATGCATTCCACTCCCATCCCGTGGGAGGGTGTGGAAGGTTTACAACCATGTACATGCACTACCTACAGTAAGCAAACTTTCCATATCTGACTAAGATATCTGGCAGTACATCATTTTCAAACAATACTTACACCTTTCATGAACATTTGCAATAAAAGATAAGTTAATTCTGAAATTAGTTTGCATCTATTACACAGTGACGTAAAGTATGTGAATAGTTCTGCTAAGAGAGTTTACATGTGGGTTAGATCTGCTTCAGCAGGCGGTGCAGACTCTCAGAGGTACTTGTAGCAGCAAGTTGCCTAAGCCTAGCAGCAATACAAGTCCGCTACGGGTTCACCCTACCCCGTGCTGCTTGTTACAGCTCCGCTCCTGTGCCAGGTAAGTCCACTACGGGCTCACCATAGCCCGTGCTACTTGCAACTTTTTGTTCCGAGTGGCTGAATCTAAAACAACACCAAAAGCCTAGCAGCAACAACAGCCTAGCAGCAGCAACGTCTAAAAGTCTGCTAGACTTATTGGATAAGTAATATATGTAGTTCGTCCTGCATAGTAATTTGATGATAGTTGGATTAACTAGTGTGAATTTCACTTTCTCTCAAGTCTACTAAATTTGGTGGGAGTTCTGTGGACAGTGCCTCCCCCAGGCTGCCCAAAGACAAGTGAAGATGGTAATGAGGAAGAGAATAAATTTGTTAGACACAAGCGGCTCTCAGTAAAGCCGTGTTCAATGAATATCTTAGCAATTGTCGATTTAAGTAATTATGGTATAATAGATGTGATCTCTCTCTCCTTTCCTAAGAATTTAAACTACATTTGCAGCACTCCAAGACTGTTTAATAAAGATTTATAAAGTCTGTAAGACTCGCTAAGGCTTCCATAACAATTGTAAGCACCCTGGCCAGTACTTCGTCTAGCTCTGGCGATTTGTTGGACTTTAATTGGTCTATTCGTGTAATAACTTCCTCTGTGATAGTCACTGAACTAGTAAACCTGTCCTCTTCACCACCTGCATAGATTTGTTCACTTTCAGGCACATTACCAAGTTCTTCTCTTAACAAAGACAAAATACCACCCATTTATTATCATTATCAAGTACCTGACGCCAGGTACCTTTACAATGTGTTGCTCTCTGTCCTGTTACACGTACGTCACACAGTTCTGGTCACCGTACTATAGAAAAAAATTATTCTATTGTGTACAGAGAAGGATGACTAAGCTAATTCCTGGAATTAAGACACAATTTGTTTGTTTCATTCTACCACAGACATAGACATATAACTGCAATGCTGTCTACCATACATACAATTTGTTCTATCGTCCATAGGCAGGGATCCACACATGGTGTAGGGAGAGTATCCGACCAGCGGGTGATGGAAGTCATTTTATAATAACAGATTACAGTTCTTAGCTATATATATATATATATATATATATATATATATATATATATATATATAATTTTTTTTTTTTATATATTAGGGGTACCACCTCTGGTGCAATTGCAGGGACCCACATCCTCGAAGAAGAAAACAAAGAGCATTATATAATATATAATATATTATAATTCTAATATATTCATCCGTCCACCATGGATAGGGTAAGAGAGCTACTACTTAAAGAGTGTGAGCACTCGACCCAGAGGATGAGTAAAGTATATATACAAACAAAAATGACAATATTATCTTGGGGAATGGCTAAGAATACGTATAACTTAACACTATTATGTATAATCATTGTGTTATGTACTTGAAGAAATATAGATTTTGAATTGAACACCAAAGAAAACTTTCGTCAGTTTAAACGTAGGTTTAAACGCACCGTGGACGAACACAGCCTACTACCTGGAGACGACTCGTTTCAAGAGTCTAAGATTCGAACACAAAGCTGACGCCTGGAATTAGAGCCTCGGTCATTTGAGTATAAACTGGTGGTTTAACATGCAACAATTTAATGTTTAGCCTAAACTGAGAATATTCGGTTTACTGTTGAAGTCCGGCTGGTCCAGCAGATCGCAGGAGTCGTTGATCTCAAACTTAATGGCTGTTTAGACAAGCAGTAAAGTATACGTGCACTTAGGCGCGTTTTCCTCCTCTGTTGCATCTGCCACCACCACTGTTGTGCCTGCCACCACCACCACTGTTGCACCTGCCACCACTGCACCACTGTTGCACCTGTCACCACTGCACCACTGAATGCCTGCCCAGACGCATTCATCAATTTTAACATACTGTGTATTAAAAATTGGGTTGTTCTCATATATAAATTAGTATTATACATAAATATTTCTTTGTATAGTTAGGCATAAGTTAGGTGTTTAGGTTCTGTTGTCGATTATTTGTATTTGTAGTACGTGGGTGAAGCATTTACAGCGTTGTGGTTCGAACAAAATTCGTCAGTGAAGCACTTGTTTTTCATTCATACACAAGGAATTTGGCGGCTGGATTAACGAGCTTGGATCTTTGTATGCGAGGACGGGCTGATTCAACCCATCCTCCAAACAAAGATCCAAAAGTGATTCCATGCACCCGCCAACCCCCTGTTTATGAATGAAAAGCGGTTTACACACGACTCACAACTGCTGGCGTTCGAACATATCCGGAACAAGTGCTTCACTGACGAATTTTGTTCGAATCACAACGCTGTAAATGCTTCACCCACGTACTACAAATACAAATAATCGCCAACAGAACCTAAACACCTAACCTATGCCCATATATGCACAATATGCTCATATATTATAATATTAATTTATATTTTAGAAAATTCCCGTTTTGATTGAACAGCATATAAAAATTTATGAATGCGTCTGTGGGGTCGACCGCTGGATGGAATGGACTTGGTCTGAAGACGGGTTGCAAAATGTCTCACCCGCGAACTTCATATACAAATAATTGGCCGCCGTAACTTAACCTCGATTTAACTACACTGGAAATTATGTTAGGTATATAATAATTATTTAAATTTGAATCGGTACCATTTTGAATACACAATACGTGTATAAATGACGCACGACCTAAATGACGCAGCCTGGACAAGCTTTGCTTGACAGAACGAGTATTGTGTAGTGTTGTTATTCATTAACAGTGGAGGTTTGTGGCTGGATGAACGAGCAATTGGCCATTGTTTATGAGAACGGGCCAATTGGACGCACTCGAGACTTACACCACACACTCGAGACCTACTTACGCCAGAAGTAGACTTGAAGCATTTTGACTTGAATACACATTTCGTGTTTGGTTGTAAAGCTACAAACGAACATTGAAAACTACAAGTGATCTAATACTACAGCGAAGGATTTTATGATTGTTTGGCTCGTATCAAAATGTACTCTTGGGTCGAGACTGTACAGGACGCAGGAACGATTTGTGACTTGCCGGGTTGGTGCTGCAGTTGATTTTGATGGTGTAGTCGTTGCTGCTGTTTTAAGAGGAGAGGTACAATGGGTAGGGCACAATAGGTACCTTAAGGGACAAGTCTATCAACATTAAGAACCGCAAGAGTTCAACACCCTTGTAATATAAACGGCACCAAAGGCGACCTCTTACGGCGAGTGGAAGATTACATGATATAAACACCTCTGAAGGCAACCTGATCAACCGAGCTGTGATGCGTCACACTGCCAACAACGACGTCTTACAACCTTCGTTACCGGATCACGAACCGGAGGTTTAATCAGAGACCGGTCGTGGAGGTTTTGATCCTCGGAACAAACCTCAAGTAAGGTGAGCTTCCTCTGGTGTTGTTCTCTTGCTTTGTGCTGTTGCATCTGCATTTTCTATTGTTGCATTAGTCGTTGATAGTGCTGCTGTGGCTAATGTAAATGTAGCTATTGTACAGTGTAGGCGTTGATGGGACAATTGTAGGCGTACGTGCGGCTGTTGTAGAATGTAGAGTTGATGTGATTGTTATCGATGTTGATTTGACAATTGTAGCCGTAAATGTGGCTATTGTAGACGAAGTTCTGCCTATTGTAGCATATAGTTGACGTGACTATTATAACCGTAGATGTGGCTGCTGTAGAGTGCAGACTCTACAGCAGCAGATCTGATTATCTGAGACTGTAGATGTGGGTGTTGTAGAGGCGAGGCGAGCATCACCAGCCTTGGCATGGCCGAGGAGGAAACAGGATGTACCTTGTTTGATATTCTGTGTCGCATCTTTTAACAGCGGTCGTGTTTCTCGTGGTAATACTCCTGGCTTGTGACCAGGGCTTGTTCTTCCTTGTTACTTGTGACCAGGGTTTGTTCTTCCTTGTTACTTGTGACCAGGGCTTGTTCTTCCTTGTTACTTGTGACAGTGATTTATTGTTCCTTGTGATCAGGGCTTCTTGTTCTTTCTTACGCTTTTGTTCATGCAGTATATGAATGGTAATAAGGAGCCGAGCGGACAGCACGCTGGACTTGTGATCCTGTGGTCCTGGGTTCGATCCCAGGCGCCGGCGAGAAACAATGGGCAGAGTTTCTTTCACCCTGATGCTCCTGTTACCTAGCAGTAAAATAGGTACCTGGTGTTAGTCAGCTGTCACGGGCTGCTTCCTGGGGGTGGAGGCCTGGTCGAGGACCGGGCCGCGGGGACACTAAAAAAAAAAAGCCCCGAAATCATCTCAAGATAACCTCAAGATAATACTCTTAAGACTAATAATTCTCAACATTTGAATATCTGTTTAAGATTAGAGTCAGATGCTTGGGGCTAGTCCCAGTAATTTTTTTCAACGTGGTTGCTGATGGGTACGTGCCCAACATGGTCTCGTTTGGGTAATTCACCAGTAAATGACTACAGTGTCATATGAAATGCCTGTGAACTGGCGACTCTGACATCGGCTGGAACTTTGAAATGTTTGAAAAATCTAAAACATTATTCACTGTCGTCGGAGTAAATATAAAAAAAGATATCTTACTTTGGCTGTAATAGACAATGTGGGTTCATGAAAACACCAGTGGTTAGGCCTAGGGCTCGGGTGGTGGGGGGGTCACTCCGAGCCTCAGGCCACCAGCGAGACATGTTTCGGTGGTGAGTGAGTAGAGAGAGAGAGAGAGAGAGAGAGAGAGAGAGAGAGAGAGAGAGAGAGATAGAGAGAGAGAGAGAGAGAGAGAAGAGAGCCACACAAACCAGCCTAGTCACAATCAAGACACAAACCCCGCTATAGTATGTCATATTGTATAAATATGAAATGATAAAGATATCCATTTATCATTTCTTTATGAAATGATATAGATAGCTTTATAATTTCATAAGAAAAAAATTGATAAATTATAAATTCAGGGAAAACTTGGCTTATTAGGCAAATCGGCCTAACATAGTAGGCCAAGAATATGTTCTGGCTACTAGTACGACATTATATATATATATATATATACCTATCTCGGAAAAGGGATGAAGAACATTCAGAGAACAACTTTCCGTTGACTCTATATACGAATGAGTATTCTCTTCTCCTACAGCCCTTTTTATTATTTATGTTGTATACTTTATTATACAAGGTTACATAGTTACATAGCTGATTGGTTACAAAATGTGGACATCAAGACGAAATTAAAGGAAGTTGTGTTTCCAGGAGGCTGTAGATTTCTTCACACTCCTCTAACTCCGGGCAGGAACCGAGGACGCAGCGAGCATTCCCCCCTCTGGATCGCTACACTGAGGCGCTGGAAGAGAAAACTTGCCGAGTCTAGAGTCTCTTGTTTCGACAAGCCTGGAACCAGGATCCTTAACACCATGCACTCTCCATGATCCAAGGGTCTCGGATCCTATTGGAGGCGAAGATGTTCCGGTGAGCTATTTCCTTGTACTTGGTTGATTTGTCTCCCTGTATGTGGCCGCGGCTCCTGCCTGGCCTGAGAGAGGTTGATGTATGTGGCTGCCAGGGTGGAGACGCAAGTGTAGTCACACGCTAATTGACTGCCATTTTTCCATGGGCACAGTAATTCATTTGGTCGGCCAGCCAAGTTTTTTTTTTCTACCACAGACGTGCCCAGACATTTACAATGCTAACTAGCATATATATACATCTTCTGGCCTCCATGGACACAGGTGAGAGATCTTTAAACATATAGTTCTGGGATTTATTGAACAATCAAGCACAGAAGGTGAGTGTAGTGCTTTTCAAATGCTAATCTAACCAACAGACATAAATACATAGATGCAAGGCTAATAGAGTTACTGCTCGGTATATATTGCGAGACTTTATCTCTGCTGGACATTTGGGCAGAGACAAGGTTCTTCTTAATGATGTCATTGACTTCGCCATATTGTGAGTGCCAACTGCCTGATTTTACACAGTGCAGGCCTTATGATTCATATTCATCTGCATCTGCCTCGCCGCAAATACACAATATGCAGTGTGGATTGGGCAGCACTGATACGTGCCTGTCACAGACTATATATATATAATATAATATATATGTCATTACACATAACAGCGTTGTGATTGTTAATCTTCTCATAATATTTTCTATGTATCTTATACATGTAGATGGTGAAGAACACTAGACCACTTGACCTTTCCACTTTGTTGTTTAGACCATAATGTGAGGATGTCCCAATGCTGAGGACAGAAGTGGACATCCTCGGGAATACACACTGTACATACTGAAGGACTAACACTGTCAACAGACAAGACAGATCTCTTCCAGATATTTAAAATACTGAATAGTTGAGAATATTAATACAGAGCACGTCTTTGACAGGTCACATGACACACACACACACACACACACACACACACACACACACACACACACACACACAACACACACACACACACACAGGGTTGGGAATCGACAGGGTTGATAAAGATAGGCTGTTTAACACAAGGGGCACACGCACTAGGGGACACAGGTGGAAACTGAGTGCCCAAATGAGCCACAGAGATATTAGAAGAACTTTTTTAGTGTCAGAGTGGTTGACAATGGAATGCATTAGGAAGCGATGTGGTGGAGGCTGACTCCATACACAGTTTCAAGTGTAGATATGATAGAGCCCATTAGGCTCAGGAAACTGTACACCTGTTGATTGACGGTTGAGAGGCGGGACCAAAGAGCCAGAGCTCAACCCCCGCAAGCACAACTAGGTGAGTACAACTAGGTGAGTACACACACACACACACATAAGGGGCAACAGCTTCAAGCTCAACAACCCACAATGCAGGACACAAAAGAGGAAATGTTTTTCCTCGTCCATAAAGGTTATTATATAGACCTTATCTTCGGGCGGGACAGAAATAGTCGGGCGCGTTTCCTATCACCTCATGCCCCTGTCCACCTAGCAGTAAATAGGTACCCGCAGGAGTTATAGTCAGTAATTCGGCCCTTTGGGGGGAAAGGGGAATGAGGGATGTCGATATAAGCATATTGTTATACATATATGTTATACATACATGTACTGTATGTATAACCTGGCTTCCTGTCCCCGACACAATGAATTATTATTGTCATAAAGACCATGGACCCGCAAAAGCCGTAAATGCCAAAATGTTACTGCACGTTAAAATCCTCAGGAACAAAGGAGGAAGGGGGGGGGGCTTTGACAAGCCGTCGGCTTCCAGCTGAACCCCGCCAAGGCCACTAGAGATGATAGGCCAGAAGCAACTGCAGGTTAACTTTATGGGCAAGAACACCTGAGGCCAGTGGCCAAGCCGTCCCTTCTATCTGTTTGCAAGTGCTAATGCGAGCCGCATGCGGCCTTTTGCAAGCACTCCTGCCACCCGCACAAAAGATACTGTAATTTTGTATATAATATATAATATAATAGAAACAATATTCTGCAATAATTTGTATTAAATGCCTTTAGTTTTTATTAAACTGTTATTAAATGATAACATAAATGTGTCTCATATGGCCCTCGAGGGACAGTTTGACATGCCTATCTTGAGATTATCTTGAGATGATTTCAGGGCTTAGCGTCCCTGCGGCCCGGTCCTCGACCAGGCCTCCTTTTTGTTACTCACCCCCAGGAAGCAGCCGTCTAACTCCCTGTGCTAAGATACAACCGCTTTTCCTTACCAATGGTGCCTTCTTTTGATAATTACTTTTCCTTATCAGAAACCTAACGAACCCAAGCAACCCACCTAACCTTTTGTGGCTCATGTATAGAAAACGTCAATTTTACGGTGCTTTAAGTTGTGATTATCTATCGCAATTTTAATGGAATGAGTGAAAGCCCCCCCCCCTCTCGACTACAACATAGATACCCTCCCCCTTCCTAGGCTACGACATAGATACCCTCCCCCCACCACCTCGGCTACAACGCAGATACCCCTCCCCCCCCCCTCCTAGGCAACAACGCAGATATCAGTCATAAAAAAAATCTTGTCTTTGATCAATAAAACTCAAGTCCTTATCGGCTCACTTTATTATTATTATTATTATTACTACTTGATCTGTATGACAACACGAATTGAGAACTTGTTCGTGTCGGTGTGTTCTTGACTTGTTAGGTGGTAGAACACACAGGGCGGTGCACACAGGGTAGAGCACACAGGGTGGTACACACAGGGTAGAGCACACAGGGTGGTACACACAGGGTGGTACACACAGGGTGGTACACACAGGGTGGTACACACAGGGTAGAGCACGCAGGGTAGAGCACACAGGGTAGGACACAGGGCGGTGCACCATGTACGAGTGGAAGAGATATGAGAGTCTATCTCTAATACATCTTTCCGCATATCCCCTCCCTATTATCTTCCCTCTCCCTCTTTGTTCTTGTGCCCTTACCCATCTTCCTTTACCAATTCTCCTTCCTGTCTCCCCCCCCCCCCCAATATCCTGGCGCACCGCCGCTGCCCGTGAACAAATTTTCCTGTTTCGAGCGCCAGGCTTGCCAATTTCGCCGCAATCTCCCGCTACTGATGTGATGGTGCCAGGGCTGCCAACTGTTCCAGTTCATGGTGCCAGGGCTGCCAACTGTTCCAGTTCATGGTGCCAGGGCTGCCAACTGTTCCAGTTCATGGTGCCAGGGCTGCCAACTGTTCCAGTTCATGGTGCCAGGGCTGCCAACTGTTACAGTTCATGGTGCCAGGGCTGCCAACTGTTCCAGTTCATGGTGCCAGGGCTGCCAACTGTTCCAGTTCATGGTGCCAGGGCTGCCAACTGTTCCAGTTCATGGTGCCAGGGCTGCCAACTGTTCCAGTTCATGGTGCCAGGGCTGCCAACTGTTCCAGTTCATGGTGCCAGGGCTGCCAACTGTTCCAGTTCATGGTGCCAGGGCTGCCAACTGTTCCAGTTCATGGTGCCAGGGCTGCCAACTGTTCCAGTTCATGGTGCCAGGGCTGCCAACTGTTCCAGTTCATGGTGCCAGGGCTGCCAACTGTTCCAGTTCATGGTGCCAGGGCTGCCAACTGTTCCAGTTCATGGTGCCAGGGCTGCCAACTGTTCCAGTTCATGGTGCCAGGGCTGCCAACTGTTCCAGTTCATGGTGCCAGGGCTGCCAACTGTTCCAGTTCATGGTGCCAGGGCTGCCAACTGTTCCAGTTCATGGTGCCAGGGCTGCCAACTGTTCCAGTTCATGGTGCCAGGGCTGCCAACTGTTCCAGTTCATGGTGCCAGGGCTGCCAACTGTTCCAGTTCATGGTGCCAGGGCTGCCAACTGTTCCAGTTCATGGTGCCAGGGCTGCCAACTGTTCCAGTTCATGGTGCCAGGGCTGCCAACTGTTCCAGTTCATGGTGCCAGGGCTGCCAACTGTTCCAGTTCATGGTTCCAGGGCTACCAACTGTTCCATGTTAATGCATCCAGGGCTGCGAACTGTTCCGAGTTCATTGTGTCATGCCTGCCTATTGTTGCAAGTTCCTGGTGGCAGGGCTGCCAACTATTATCTCACAGTCTCCCTCTGCCGACTGATGATATCAGGGCTGCCAACTGTCCCACGCTACCGATTTGCCTTCCCCAAGTTTTCCTTGATAAAATCTTAATGTTTATTTATATATATACAGCAGTTGGCGACGTGCGGCTTCCCGCAGTCGGAGCCAGGAAGTCTGTTGTTCTTATCAAGATCCTCCTAGCGCGGTCAGCCAACCATTTGCTGGTCAGATCCAATGGTGTTTAACAGCTATATCCAAACTCTAAATATGTTAAATTATTATACCAATAATTTACAAAAGTAAAATCAATCAAGAAAAATGGCAAAGAAAGAGGGAGGTCATTGTCAGTTTGTCATAGTACTATATCTACGGTGGAGATCACTTAGTGGATTGTTGCCCTCGCCTATATATAGGAGCTGTATGTACTTGTGAGACTACGGGAGACATCTCCCGTCACGCAGGGTGCAGTCGCACCTCCACAGATCTCCAGTATCAGCTCTTGATACTGGTAATGGCTTGAAAGAGCCACCACTTACGGGCTATTCATGCCCGTGCCACCTTTTGGGTGGGTTAAACTTTATCAATCAATCACTTGTGAGTTCATGGGAGACACCCTCATGACTCTCGGATCCTTTAATCCGGTTCATCCAGTGGTTGTCGAGATCCAACATTGGCTGTTTCTTGTTCACACTAAATTTCAGTCGGTTGAGTTTTGTTGGGTTCCCAGCCATATTGGTGTGTCTTTAAATGAGCGTGCGGATGCTGCCGCCAGGGAAGCTGTCCGCTCTTGTCCCATCTCTCGTGAAGGTATTCCTTACTCCGACTTTTACCCAGTTATCCATTCCTCCATCCTTACTCGTTGGCAGGCTTGTTGATCGTCTGTTACTGGTAACAAACTGCGTACTCTTAAGAGTTGTGTGTCCTCGTGGCCGTCCTCCTGCCACCGTAACCGGTGATGGGAAACGGCCCTGGCGAGGTTGCGTATTAGACATACTCGCTTAACCCATGGTCACTTAATGGAGCGCCGCCCTGCTCCTTATTGTCCTAATTGCATTGTCACTCTTACGGTCGTGCATATCCTTGTTGAATGTCCTGACTTCCAGGACGAGCGTGTGTCTTGCTTTCCGACCGTCCCTCGTGGTCGCTTGTCCCTCGATTGAATTCTTGGTGACTCGGATACTTTTGATATCGTTCGCCTTATGCGTTTTTGTTCTCGTATTGGCATCCTTGGTGATATTTAGCGCCCTCTGATTATTCCGCACATTTGGTGGTGTTATATAGCCTTCCCGGTTTGGTGCCTTCTGTTGATAATTACTTACTCTCTCTCTTGCCAGGGGGCTGCGAGTGTGTGTGTAATACACTTCATATGTATTCATTCATGTGTGGGAGTCCATATATGCATGATAAGGGACTTTCATGTTTATGTTCCTTTTCGGTCGTGTTGGGTGAATTGTGGTACCAATGCCAGGGTATGGTGCTCCGTGCTAGCGGACATGACCAAACTTCCGGTACTATATGTGTGATATATACAATGTACCTTATTGTATGTATATATACATAAATAGTGAGGGAGGCCGGGTGATAGTGAGGGTGGCTGGGTGATGGTGATGGAAATGGGCACTTGCTGGCACTTAGATAAGGTATTGCAAGAGGTACCGGACCAACCAGCCTGTAGCGGATATGTGGGCCTTTGGGCCGCTCCAAGCAACAGCGTGTTGGACCCAAGTTATCACAAGTCGAGCAAGGACTCAGGCCGGGCTCGGGGAGTAGAAGAACGCCCAAAACCCTCTTAGAGGTATGCTCCAGGGCGGTATACAAATATCAAGAATACCTTGCGGTTACATTGCATTAATTCCGTGGATCAACGTCCCCGGAGCCCGGTCTCTGACTAGGCCTCCTGGTTGGTGGTCAGGTCACCCGAGCAGCTAGACGCAAATTACATGGACTTGAACTCAATTAAATATTACTCTAAGCATACAAAAGTAAGAGACTGATATTCTTAGCTTTACAAAAGTCAATTGGTGGGTTGTAAATCCAGTTCCTCTTGTCGTTTGATAAAGATAAATGGCTGTAGTTAGCAGGCAGTGTTCCGTAAGGGTGATCAAGATTATTGATTGCAGAAACTCAATGTACCTGCAGGCATTTCAACACATCATTGAGATGAATCGGGTGCTGGTGGTAAGTAGCCTCGCGTGGTGAGTCACTCTACACTCGTATTTAAATAAATGTAATAGTGGTAAGTCCTGAATTATAGTTCAATATCTCCCGAGTATCTAGAGAGCTATCACTGAAGATTAAGATTAGTTTGTGCAGTTTTGTCCTGAAATGTCTCGAGCATTGCTGCTGCTTCGCGTGATACGTGCAGTTTGGATGACGGTTTTTCCTCCCAAAGACTGCACGAGAGATGTTGATAGATGCGGCACTTATGGCGGGGCTTCAATGTTCAGAATTTCGCAGAGATTGGAAGATATCCAACTATTTGTGTGAGGATAGTGAGAAAATAAACATATCTATAGAAA
>WNGS01165751.1:23967942-24009790 GCA_020271785.1 Procambarus virginalis | reverse complement strand
CACACACCCACCCACGGCCTCTCCCACAACACCCACCCACGGCCTCTCCCACACACCCACCCACGGTCTCTCCCACACACCCACCCACGGTCTCTCCCACACACCCACCCACGGCCTCTCCCACACACCCACCCACGGTCTCTCCCACACACCCACCCACGGCCTCTCCCACACACCCACCCACGGCCTCTCCCACACACCCACCCACGGCCTCTCCCACACACACACCCACCCACGGCCTCTCCCACACACACACCCACCCACGGCCTCTCCCACACTACCCACCCACGGTCTCTCCCACACACCCACCCACGGTCTCTCCCACACACCCCACCACGGTCTCTCCCACACTACCCACACCCACCCTCGGCCTCTCCCACACTACCCCCCACACCCACCAACAGTCTGCCACACACGTAGTGAATACATTATCACGTGTAATTGTATAATACAGCATGGCCTCACCAGCTAATAGATGCAGCAATCTCAGCTCAGAATCGAGGACGGTATAATCAGGAGAGTTCCGGGATACCATGCGAGTCACTGGTGACAGGTACAAGGACATACCACTGCTTATCTGGGTAGTACTGTCCTCAAGATGGACTACCTGGTTGCTGGTAGTGTTGTCTCCCGAAGACAATTATTGCGCAGCGTTTCCTTTCCCCCTCAAGTGCTCCGTGTTCCACCGAGCAGTACATTGTACTTGCCATCTAACACATTCTTAGCAGTATTACCAGGCGGAACACCGGCTCTTCTGATGACCAGAGCAAGTCCACAGTACGGTGCTCACCATAGCCCGTGCTGCTACTTGGAACTTTTTAGTTACCCAGAAGCTGAATCTTAAACAACAATAACACAGACATGTACGGGCTGCCGCCTTGGGAAAGTCAGTAATGGTGTCGTTGGGGGCACGCGCGCTGCACACACACACCCACGCACGCACGCACACACCCACGACGCAGCACGACGGGGCATGATAGCTGAGTGGACTAGCCGCTCTGGACTCGTAATCCTAGGGTCCCGGTTCGTTCCCCGGTGATGGCAAACAAATGGGCAGTTTCTTTCACCCTGATGCCCCCCGTTACCCCTAGCAGTAAAATAGGTACCTGGAGTTAGACCAGCTGGTACGGGCTGCTTGGTCTGCGTAGCAACAGTGAAGATTGACTGGGAACCCACTTGACTGGATTGACCTGGGCAAGAAATAGTAGAGCAAGTTTTACCATACAACCAAGGGAAGGTTCAAGCCCCCTCGACCATGGACTTAACACCACTGGCATACTTACCGTGTTAATGACCCTAAGGACGACATGGTCAGCTCCTTCCCCTCGGTAGGTCACGTCACCTGCTGCCACCCTCAGAGGGGCGGGGTCACACCCCTCGGAGGGCGAGGTCACATCTCCTCGGAGGTTGGGTACACCACCCGAGGGCGGGGTCACATTCCTCGGAGGGCGGGTCACACCCTCCGTTAGCGCCTCTTAGCCTGGCCACCTGGTGTTGACAGCTCACCACCTGGGCAGGTGGTAAGGAGAGACCGTAGGTGGGTGTGGGTAGTGTGGAGAGACCGTGGGTGGGTGTGGGTAGTGTGGGAGAGACCGTGGGTGCGGTAGTCAGCTTATTGTGGGGTTACATCCTAGGCGGGGTCAGTAATTCGGCCCGGAACCGAGGCATTAGGTGAAAGGAAATGTGCCCAATCATTTCTGTCCCGCCTGGAATTCGAACCCTGAATTTTTGATTGTGCGTCAGATATCAACGAAAGGATATCCAGGACTTTCTGTTTCGGGCGCAGCTGATGTTCAAAATGTGGACTTGATATAGAATTCGTTCGTACTTCCATACATGTCCAAGAGCACTGGATCCCCCCCTGTCACTGGTATTTTGTCCACTGCCACAACCACCACCACACTGCCGCCGCCGCCGCCACCAACACCACCACCACCACCACCACACTACCACCACACTACCACAGCCACCACCACCACACTACCACTACTACCACCACCACCATCACACTACCACTACTACTACCACCACCACCATCACACTACCACTACCACACTACCACAACCACCACAACCACACTATTGGACTGTAGAAATGTCACAAGTGGAGTACCACAAGGTTCAGTCCTTGCACCAGTGATGTTTATTGTCTACATAAATGATTTACCAGTTGGTATACAGAATTATATGAACATGTTCGCTGATGATGCCAAGATAATAGGAAGGATAAGAAACTTAGATGATTGTCATACCCTTCAAGATGACCTTGACAAAATAAGTATATGGAGCACCACTTGGCAAATGGAATTTAATGTTAATAAATGCCATGTTATGGAATGTGGAATAGGAGAACATAGACCCCACACAACCTATATATTCTGGGCTGACAACCCATTCTGGCGCATGCACGGGCCGCACTGAGTTTAACGTGTCGTGTCACCCTCAAGGAATAACTCTCCTCCTCCTCCAACAGGGTCAAGTGCTACGACTTCGGAAGACTTTGGTCCGGGGGCCGGTAACCAGCAGAGAGGAACTGGTTCTCCGGGCCGCCCGGGACAGAGAGGTTCTTCGCCACGTTGCCCGTCGTATTCTCGGACCCTTGCTCACCGACGAGTCACAGTTGGTCACCCTCAACCCGGACACCCTAGCAGCTCTCAGGCGCACCGTCGAGCCCCGAAGACAGGGTGAGTACCTTGGAGGTGATGATAGGGTGAGTACCTTGGTGATGACAGGGTGAGTTGTAGAAAATTGAGATTGTGAGATTGGGAAAGGTATTATGGTGCATTCCTTGGAAGAAATGATAGAATGAGTCTTGGAAAATAATGATGTGGTGAAAGTCTTGAGAGATGATGAAGATAGGGTGAGAGTCTTGGGAGGTGATGAAGATAGGGTGAGAGTCTTGGGAGGTGAAGATGATAGGATGGGAACGGAATAGACACATAGGCGTGACTCCAAGTTGAGGCCCAAGTGAAAAATAATAGAAAACAAGAACTTTAGGCTGAAACAGCTGATGCCACAGCACTTATAGCTAGATATGGGGCTCCATGCTGGAGATGAAAACTCAAGGATTGGTCTAATGTATGTGATATATATAAGGTTCTGAATAGTTCCTTACGCAGATTTGTAAAGGCGATTTCTATAAGTTGGCCACCCTAGCATACACCAGTGTATGGATTTTTCTAGTATGTCAATGGTGGAGACAGGAAGATTGTTATACATATTGAAGCGCCTAGCCATATTTTGTAAAGGTATCCAAGCAGTTACCCATCCATCTATTGACCAGACCTAAGGGGGGATTAACCTGGCTGACTTGACCTAGTGAATGTCTGCATGTGTTCTTTTTTATTGTCTTTATCTGAGTGAAGGCACTTTTGGCTCCCTGAATCTACTATCACTGATAGTGTACCATCTACTATGTCATGTCACAGCTGCTCAGTTCTGTTGGCTTACCAAGGACAAGCACCAGATCTTGGCCATCCTCTTATTACACCCTCTTATTAATTACCCTCGCAGAGGTACAGGGAGCAGTGGCATTTATTTTATTTATTGATCTAATTTATATACAGGGGTATTTATCTATTGTGCTACATAGTCTCCTCGGCTTGGTAATTTTTGATAATTACTCGTGCCACTTTTGGGAAAGTAATGAGTCAGCAAGACAAAACAAACCACTGCTGGTTTCAATAGCATTCGCAGCCTCGAGAACCACAGAAAGAACCTTCCTGACAGTGTAAACAAAGGATCGAAATCTTAACCTCAACCATTCCTGGGACGAGAGTCGACAGTTCTGGAATGGTTTTTATTGCCCAATGTTGAACTTTCTCCAAAGCCGCTACACTATGACTTTCAGAAGATGAAGTGCATGAAGTCTTTGTGTTTGGCTACAATAATCCAAGTGGAGCAAACCAGAGATATATACAGCTGAATAACTACCTTCTTTTCCTTAAAGTTGAAGGTTTGCCTGATTATTCCTAGTTTATGGTTTGCATTTTTGTTAACTGTAGCTCCCACTTGTGCAACTTTCAATGAATGGTGGGGTCTGATTCCAAGGTCGTTTTCATCATCAATCTGGTGCAAGGTTATGTTGTTAATTTGGTAGTTGTGATGTGGATTGTTATGAGCCACTTGCCAGGTCTTGCAGTTTTTATATTAAAAAACATTTGCAAGTCTTCTGACCATTTGTGGGGTTCATGCAGATCTCTTTGTAAGGCCTCAATGTCATTTTCACCTCTAACGTTACCATGAATTTTTGGTTTAAGTTTTGCCCCGAGAGGGGAGTTTTTTGGGCAATGCCACTCATCCTGAGAGTGAACATACTGCCATAGCAGCATGTACAACACCCCCCAATAGGAAGAAAACCAGTTGGGTTGTTCATCCTGTCACTTGTACCCACACAGAGCTGGGACTTGCTTAACTGTCTCAAGTGAACAGTTTATCAAACAAGATTAACATTTGTCAACCCTTAAAAACTTGCGTTTTTAAGGGTTGACAAATGAACTAATAGATGATACGCTATCAGTGACAAATTGACCTAATAGATGATATGCTATCAGTGAAACTAGCTTCAGGAAGCGGCAGGGGCTTAACAAGAAATTATCATTTCTGTGGAGAGTCCCCCTCCGTCTCCCCAGAGCTATACCGGGAGGATGTGTATATAGTATATTAGACTGTGGCAACAGTCAAACGATGGAGTTCTAGGCCTACTGCAGACCACAAGCCAGAATCTGGCCCCCCTCAGAGAGGCACAAGGAGCAATGGCCTATAGAAACTCCCATGTAGTTGGAAGCAATCTGTCTGCCATCTACCAGGTCAGGCACCCAGAAAGGCAGGAATCTCGAAACAAACTACAGCTGGTTAAACATTGCAAGCTGAAAGATGAACGAGCAAGCAGAACTCCCCAATCGGCAAACAAGCATGACGTCACCACAGCTGCCACTCCACTGTCTGTGCAACTCCCCTCTCCCCTGGAGTGGGAAGGGGGGTCCCCAGACCTCCCGCGCCGGCTACCCAACCCCAGTTCAGAGGCCGAATATAAAAAATGTGGAAAAGCGCTGACCGTAGGGAGGGAGGGAGGGTTGCCGGGGAGCCTCTGGGTCTCGCCCAGAAAATGGCGTTTCATTACATTTAACGCTGGTTTTTTTACCCTCCTCAAAAGTTATTGCGGAGCAGCCAGCATGCCCTGTAAGTCAATAAGTTATCATGTTGGTACGAGAAGATAAAAATAATCTCACAGGAATGCACGATATCAGTATACAGTAAAATTAACACACACCTGGACAACGCTTGCATTAACTGCACTTGTGCAGGTCTTTCCGCCCTTCAGATAAGGGGAGATTAAAAGGTGTTTGGTGTCAGTAGAGCAGATAATGTGGTGTGTGTAATTACCTACGTGTAATTACCTAAGTGTAGTTACAGGATGAGAGCTATGCTCGTGGTGGCCCGTCTTCCCAGCACTTTGTCTTATAACGCTTTGAAATTACTGACGGTTTTGGCCTCCACCACCACCCAACACCCTCCCTCCCGCCGGTTGGCATTTTTTAATAGTTCAAGAACTGGAGTGGTGGGCTGCTGGCTCCTGTGAGCTGGCTCCCTGTCATCCCCCTTCAGGTGGGGGAGATAACTAACGAGCAGAAGTACTAGTTGCATGAAGAATTGCTTGTTTAGTTTCTTTCTAGGTGAGTTATTTTAATTTTTTGGGATGTAGATTGCACAGGTTAACCAGACAGTGGTCTGTTTTGATTCACCTACCTTTCTGGGTCCTTCCCCGGTCAATGGCAATTATGACGTACTTTAAACGTAAAGTGCTCATTTACATTGCTCCCTACACCTCTCTAAGGAAACCAGGTTCTGGGTCATGGTTCCCAGTAGACATAAGAACTCCAGTGACTGATGACCCCAAACTAATATAGCACATATCAGTTTGGCTAGCTTTAGAGAGCTTCCTGGACTCTCCCAGAAAATGGCATTTCATTACATTCAACGCTTGTTTTTTGTGCTTCCTTGGTGCTAATTAACAATGTCAAATGAAAACGATTATATTTTTTCTGAACAATTTTTCTTTGGTGCACCACAAGACAGTTAAATTTAACCCCTGCACAGTGCAAGAGCTAGTATTAGCTGTTACATTTAATTATTAAACCCTAAATGGTTTGGGTATTTAAAATTCCTACATCATAGTGTGCATGACAAAACATAGTTCACAAAACTAATTACCAAAAATTGCATTATTATGATTCAGGGATCGGAAGTAATCTCAGATAGCAAATGGAGCCATTTATATGTTAATTATCAATACAGGGATTATACAGTACAGTACTTAAAATAATTATTGGTATGGGTTGTTCACAATTAGCTTTTCTACATTTCAGGTCATCGCCAACACAAGGAGATAAACAAACATGGCATTGCTAGCATCTGTCCAGATGCAGCCAGCATCTTTATCAACCGACGAGAGACTTCTCTACCCTCTTCGTTTTCCATAACCACCTCATCACTGTCTTCCATAGTGTCATCATCTGTAACATCAGCAACTTCTTCCTTCACCGCATCACCCTTGGAATCTCTAAGAACAAATGTGATTATGAATCTCGGAGAATCTCAGATCAGTACAAGTATGTCTTCAGAATCAGGATCTTTTCTGCGTGATGATCTCAACTCTAGAATCTCGTCTAGAGTTAGTGTTGTAGAAAGTTGTGACTATGATGAAAACCCATCAGCTAGTGAACCTACTCTAGAAACTAGAAATATGCTAGCTGTAGCATCAAGTACCTCAGTGTCTGAACTCAAGAATGTGTGTATAGAGATTAAGCCCAAACAAGGTTTCTTGGACTACTCTACTCCAGATCTTCCATTGTGCCGCTATTGTGTCAAACAGTTTCTCAAGGTAAGTGGTGGTGTTTTCGTCATCTTTCTTACTTCGACAAGGAACCAATTAAATTGTTCCATTTTGAAAAAAGGAACGAAGAATAATCTGTTCCTTTCAAAGAAAAGTAACTAAACTATTTTTTTCTAGGAAAGAACTTGAAACCTGTTCCTTTTTAAGAACAGAAACAACTTAATTTAATTAATTTTTTTTTTTTTTTAGAAACGTAGTTGATAATCTGCTCCTTTCAAAGAAAAGGAACAACTGGAACCTTTTCTTTTGAGAAAAGCCACTGAAAATCTGTACTTTTTCAGTGTTTTCTTACTCTTATTTTCTTGTATGTCTTATATTAATTAAAAGATACTCATTTTACTCACCTGGGTAAATGTTTGGTAATAGCAAGACAGGTTGACATTTAGGAGATAAGGTAAATTGTATGGAGTTGATTAGGCAGTACAGTATTTAGTTTTTCTCTTAAACTGGTTGAAAGAGGGGCAGTCTTTTGATGTGATGGGGTAAAGTCTTTCCACATTTTGGGACCCTTTATTTCTAGAGCATTTTTACTTTGGTTAAGTTGCACTCTGGGAATATCATATAGATATTTGTTTATAGTGTGGTGCCCATGGGTTCTTTTACAACCCTCTAGAAAGCGTTTAAGGTTAGGAATAGCAGTGTAGTTCAGTGTTTTATATGTATAGAGAACACTTGAGAAAATGTGTAAATATCTAACATTTTAAAGATTTAAGTAAGGGAGCAGAATGCTGTTTGGAGCCAGAGTTTGCTATTGTTCTAATTGCTGTTTGTGTTGAGTAATTAGAGGATGTAGATGATTTTGGGTAGTAGAACCCTAGGCACAGATACCATAAATGAGATAAGGATAGATGAGAGAGTAAGTGTTACCTGGGCAGGGCAAGGTATATAGTACAGTATCTGATTTTAGAAAGAATGCCAA
Organism: Procambarus virginalis; assembly: GCA_020271785.1. Lineage (NCBI taxonomy): Eukaryota > Metazoa > Arthropoda > Malacostraca > Decapoda > Cambaridae > Procambarus > Procambarus virginalis. The sequence continues at coordinate 24,001,977 of WNGS01165751.1, read as the reverse complement.
TTGTTTTAGAAATTTGTTTAGGTATATTTTGTATGTAGCACTGGAAATTCAGCCTATTAATGACAACACCAAGGAATTTCCATCTACAGTACTTTGTTACTAATATGGCTATTGTTAATTCTTAGATTAATTTGATCAGAGGATTTATTACCAAAGAAAATATAGAAGGTTTTATCTATGTTAAGGGTGAGTTTGTTGGTAATTACCCAAAGATGGATTTTATGTAGTTCAGTATTCAATGTGTCATTCAGAATAAGAGGGTCAGGACTGGAGAAAATGAAGGTTGTCATTTGCAAATAAAATTGGCTTGAGGTGTTGAGAGGCATTTGGAAGGTCATTATTGTTGATGAGGAAGAGAAAAGGGCCAAGTATACTGCCCTGTGGAACACCAATGTCATTGGGTACAGTGGGAGAATTGGAATCGTTCGAAGACATACTGGAGCCTGTCACTGACGTAAGATTGTAGATATTGGAGGGAGTGACCTTTGACTCCATAGTGTTGTAATTTAAGGAGGTAGTTATTGTAGTCAAGTGTCAAAAGCCTTGCATAGCTCAACAAATAACCCAACAGGGTACTCATTTTTATCAAGAGCTGCATGTGTCAAGTTAATTATACTTATCAGTGAGTCATTGGTGCTGTTTGGCTCTGATACCATATTCCAAGAGCTAAATATATTGTGTTTAGCTAGAGAAGAGTAAAGCTGCTTGTAGAATGTATAATCCATGATGAACATCAATGATTGAGATATACAAAAGGCACTAAACTCGGCCACCCAGAAAATCAAATCAGCCAAAAGAAACTGAAACAAAACTTGTCCAAGAGAAAGAGATATAAAATCATTATATGCCTATATAAGAAGTAGAACCAAAACAAAGGACTCTCTAGGACGCTTAATAGACGAGACTAACAGAGTTATAACAGACGACAATAGGGCAGCAAGTGCTTTAAATGAATATTTTATATCGGGTGTTCACACTATGAAGGTTAAAGGACATTCCATGACCCCATACAAATGTATGCAGAAGGTGAGGAAGAATGGTTTTAGGAATATACCCATAACATGCAACATAGTCAGGAAAACATTGACAAACTAAAAGACCCAGAGGCTGTAAGTGTAGGTGGAATCCTATCCAGAGTTATAAAGGAACTGACAGAAGAGCTGTGCCTGCTTCTGAAATTATTTTTCACAAAAACTTTTCACCAAGGACTTCTGGTGGATGTGTAATATACATGGATTTTGCTAAAGTCTTTGATAAAGTACCACATGGAAAAACTGGAAAGGAAATTACAGGTCCATGGAATAAATGGTAAAATACTAGAATGTATAAAACAACGGTTGAAACAAAGAAAACAAAGATTAGTGCTAAATGGGAATGAATCTGAATGGAGAAATCTGGCAAGTGGGGTGCCTCGGGGATTCATTTTGGAGCCAATCCTTTCTGTCATACTGTATACATTAACTACATACATCATATTACAAACCACATCATTAAATTTGCAGACACAAAGATACATATATGGTAAAGTGGGAAATGATGATGATGATATTGAAGTCTTGCAGAGAGATCTACATGAACTCCACAAATGGCCAGAAGACTGGCAAATGCTTTTTAATATCAACAAATGCAAGACCTAGCATGTGGGAGTATAACAACGCATGCCACAACTACCAAATCAATACACATTACATTACAGCAGATTGATGGAGAAAAGGACATGGGAGTCAAAAATCCACCACTCATTAAAAGTTGCACAACAGGTGAGTGCAGCAGTCAGAAAAGATAACAAACTCTTTGAATAATCAAACATACATTTGATTTTAAGGAAAAGAAGGTAGCGATTCATTTGTATAAATCTCTGGTATGCCTCCATTTGGATTACTGTACCCAAGCATGGAGACCTCACTTTCAGAATGACATGGCTGCTCTGGAGAAAGTGAAACACTGGGCGACAAGTCATCTCTCATATCAGGAACGATCGAGAGCCACAGGCTTAACAACACTGTAAACCAGGCATGACAGGGTGGATCTCATTTAAACTTTAAAAATACTGAAAAAGTTGGAGGAGGATGATCCTGACAATTTCTTAAAGAGGTCAGATGTAACATAAACAAGGACCAACAGTTTCAAGCTCAACAAACCTCAATGTAGGACTGAGAACAGATGATGCTTTTTTTTTTACCCACAGGGTTATAAACCCATGGAACTGCCTACCCACCAAAGCCAAAAACACCGAAACTGTTAGGTTTTCAAGTCCACCTGGAGAAGATCATAAAGGCACATGGGAGGGGGGGAACCTTCGACAAGCCACCAGTTTCCTGTCCTCATCGAGACCACTAGTGTTAGTGGTCCTCGGGTAAATCGTGTAAAAATCACGTAGAATAACTTTTCAAGGTTTGGCGTTCAAGTGATTTGTTGTAGAGCAATGTAATGGCCAGAGCTAAAAATCTAAAGGCTTTTTTGTAAATTAGAGTGGGTATATCAGCAAGCACTTGACTTTGTTTTAAGAGAGTATTCAATCAGTAACACCAGAGGAATTATGCTATATGAGTGTTTAAATTAGTTAGTACAGTAACACAAATGAGCATATTTATGCTAAAGTTAGTAATAATAGACAAGTATATCTACACTAGAGTTAAGTAACAATAAATGAGTCTGTATGTTTATTCCTGAAGTGGTAATCCATAGCTGCGTATAATCCGTACGCTGTGCGTACTAGTGGCTTTACAAGATTGTAATTACCATATTATATATTCTCACATTCCCAATGTACCTTCTTGTATATGAATAAATAAATAAATAAATAAATAAATAGGATCTAATTCTCCTGTTTTATCTGCAGCGTAGGAAGGACCACCACTCTCGGAGCTCTTATTGTCCCCTTGATCTCTACTCTGGGTAAGTGTCTTGCCTAGAGGCAAACCAACGAATCGGTATACGTCTGTATTGGTACACTTCATCTTAAAAGCCTCGTTATGTTTTCTAATGCTTACCAATAAGAGGTTAACTCTTCCATCTCGTAACAAAATCCATTCCTTTAGTTCTTGTGTTCACTTGTGTGTTGAGATAAGCACTTTCGTTACTATTCCATTTCCACCCTGTCTTATTTAACCATTCTGTCTCTAACCCACATATCCATTATCTCCTTACAGTATATTTTTGTCATATTCTAGCAGATCTTTGATATGATGTCTTCATCTGTTCTACCTTTTACACATGCATGCATGTAATTATCCTCAAGAATTTTTGTATCATCAAAAAGCCATTATTCAACCCTGGTAGCTGGAATATTCAGTTTGCTTAGCATCATCAGCAAACATGTTCATATAATTCTGTATTCCAACTGGTAGATCGTTTATGTAGACATTGAACATTACCGGTGCAAGAACTGAACCCTGTGGTACTCCACTCGTGACATTTCTCCAATCCAATACCTTATCTCTGATTACGGCCCTCATTTTTCTGTCAGTTAGGAAATTTTCCATCCATGTTAGAAGCTTACCTGTCACCCATCCAATATGTTCCAGTTTCCAGAACAACCTCTTATGTGGAACTCTGTCGAAAGCTTTTTTTAGGTCCAGATAGATGCAGTCAACCCAATCATCTCTTTCCTGTAAAATCTTTGTGGCTCGACCATAGAAACTGAGCAAGTTCGTTACATAGTTCCAGATCGAAACCATACTGTGTCTGATATTATATCGTTTTTCTCCAGATGTTCCACCCATTTAGTTATAATTATTTTTTCTAATATTTTGACTATTACATTTGTCAGTGATACAGGTCTATAATTAAGGGGGTCTTCCCTGCTGCCACTTTTGTAGATTGGAACTATGTTAGCCTTTTTCCACACATCAGCTATAACTTAACTTAGATCAACTGCAACTTACATCAGTTCACTTAAAGATATAATCACCGGAGCACTAACTCTGGACAGAAGAACCTCCAATAGCAACAAGTGGACCCATTGTGCGATAAACACCATCAATACATTCGATATAACAAACACAATCACTGAGAGGGGAGTCGACGAAATACATGCAGACTTTGTTATGCAAGCCCCTTGGGAATCTCCGCCAGCAAACTTTAAGATCATGGTTCTTGAAGGAAAAAAGAACCAGACAAATCCTCATCTGCTACATAACATTGCACAGATGCATATAGAAGCAAACTTGGAATCAGACAGCTTCACTTACCTCACAGATGGATCAGTAGACCAGCAGGGACAAGAAACTGGAGCTGCAGTTAAAGCAGAAAACTCTGTAAATAGTTGGAGACTCTCAAATGGGTGTTCGACTTTACAGAGATGCTAGCCATTCAAAAGGCTTTGTAGCATGCTATTGCTGAACACCGACAACATGTTATCATACATACAGATTCGAGAACCGCCATTGAAACCTTGCAACAAGAACGCGTATGTGGTAACATCCATCTGATCACAAATGTCATATCATTAATGCAAACACTCAAACGACGAGGCCGTCGGGTACTTATCAATTGGGTGCCAAATCATGTGGGAATAATAGGAAATGACATTGCAGATAAAGCTGCAAAACTTGCAACTAAGAGAAGAAATGTAGACATTTACATATCAGAGTATCACAGATTAAGAAAGTAATTAGAAACAGAGCAATGCAAAAGATGTACAGTGACCACAACACAGCAGTTGCAACATCAGGATCTGCGGGTTGGTACAAGAATTCAACCAACTACGAACCACTTAGTTTGATGAAAGGGAGCAGTAGAACAGAAGTACATTTACATTGCATCAGGCTTGGATTCCCATGTGCATGGGAAATAGGCTTACAGGTTCCGGAAGATGAGAGGAAATGTCAACACTGTGGAGAAATGCCCGACAGACCACTGGAATATTATCTTGCTCGAATATTCAGTAAATCTTACTGAAGCGACCATGCGAGTCATAAATACTCATACTCCGCCCAAGTAAAACAAACAAGCAACACTTAGTGGGCCAGCCAGAGGCTTAGGGCCCATGCAGGAATATCCCCCCCCCCAAAAAAAAAAAACTCCTGTAAACAGGGATGCCTGAGAAATCAGTTGAAGTGGAATGCTGAGCTCAGGTGCACATTCTCTCAGTTGTGGCAGGTACTTTGTGTTCTTTAAAACTAATGCTTTCCAACATGATTACTCATTGATCTTTTACATAATTTTTTCTTTCAATAGTGTGGTTTGACTGCATTGTTATTTCCATAAGCTAACATATAAGATTTGTGATGAAATAGAGTAAAATATAAGATTCTGACAGCTAGCATAAGCCCTTCCATAAAGCAGCTTCCAAATCCAACTGACCCCAGCTTCTTGTCCTCCAGAGATGTAGAGAGGATGCGACGGGCAGTGGATGGCCTTATACAGTCACCGCAGAACAACTTTAAGGTTTTTCAGGTGGGTATTTTCTCCTCTCAACTTCCACCATTACACTAAAATTGGATGCTTAACTAAAAGACTGTCATATATTGTGTGGCAATAATTGAGACTAATTTTTGCATCAAAGTGTTAGAATATAACCCTTTCTGGGTGAATTTAAGACAATTTTGTAAGTAATTATATGTTAAAATGACAATTATGTATAATTTATGTAAGTTTTTTCTCCCCAGGATGGAGAGCCAGTGGAGGACTGTAGACCCTTCAGGTGAGAAATGCATAGTATTTGTCTTATTCAGAAATACAGTACAGGTACTGTATTAAAATATAAACTACAGGGGATTTTATGTCCCTGACATGGGCAGAAATGAAGAATAGTAGTCCCCATGGCGCAGTGGTAAAGCACTCGCCCAGCGTTTTGCGAGCACTTTGACCTGGGTTCATATCCTGGCCGAGGAGGATTGACTAGGCACCAATCCTTAATTCTGTTCACCCAGCAGTGAATGGATACCTCATTGTTAAACGACTTGGTGGGTTGTATTCCAGGGAAGAATTTGGATTAAAAATCTGCCCGAAATGCTATGCTTGCTAGTGGGTTTACAAGATTGTAATAACTCTTACATTCTTGTAAGTTTTCAAGAACATAATGCAGTGTGTGTGTGTGTGTGTGTGTGTGTGTAATAATGTGTGTGTATACTGTGTGTGTGTGTGTAATAATGTGTGTGTATACTGGGTGTGTGTGTGTGTGTGTGTGTGTGTGTTGTGTGTGTGGGTGTGTGTGTGTGTGTGTGGTGTGTGTGTGTGTGTGTGGTGTGTGTGTGTGTATATATATATATATATATATATATATATATATATATATAAAATATATATATATATAATAAATATATACACACACACATACATACATATATACATACATGCTGTATGTGCATGTATATGTATACAGTACAACCTCGATTCAACATACCCTGATTCAACGAATCTCCGGCTAGTTCGCACACTTTTCAGGCCGGATTTACTCGCCCGGTTCGATGAACAATGGTTTACTGAAGTGGGGTTGTTTGGATTTGCTTATGATGTCGAGACAGAGTTCAGAGACTGGTGGAAAATCGTCTCATTCTATCACAGATTACAAGTAACAATTCCTTCATAAGAAAAGTAGGATCACACAAGTGGACCACACAAAAAGTGAACCATATGAACCAAACACCAGCCAGAATGGTCCACTCAAGTGAACGACTGAGTTTCCATGATTTTCGTTCACTGATTTGTGGGACATGTATCTTTGTAAATTAATTTAAAGGCTGAAGCGTGAATAGCTAGCTAATGTTTTCAAATCTTCTTGTATACATTTTCTGTGATGAAACAAGATGAATGAGGGTCGACAGACACATGCTCTCGGGTATGTCTAGAGGGGTACAAGCTGGATCACAATACAGTGGTACCTCGGATTACGAGCTTCCCTGGTTACGAGCAGGATTTGTTTGGAAAATTTGGATCAGGATATGAGCGTTGCCTCGGGATAAGAGGGGTGTTGATACGCGTTCGGGCCGACCTAGCGCGTGGTAGCACGGTGATCGCGCCTCGGTTTACCAGAGCCTCGCGCCCAGTGACTATCCCACCTGAATTCTTCACAAGGATTTACAGTTTTTTGTCGGATTTTTGGCCATTTGAGCATAAAAGTTATTGTATATCTCGCCATGGGTCCCAAGAAAACCAATGGTAAGGTTCAACCTAAGAAAATAGTTGAGTAGAGGCAGTAGAGGATGTCCCTTCCTCGTTAAGAAAATATGTGAAGTATGGGAAGAACTGCAAAAGTTTTGTTGAAAAAACTCACCCAGATAAAGCTGTAGCAGGCCATTGCATTGACCTTTTAAATGACAATGTGATGTCTTACTACAGACAAGTGTTGGAAAGAAGGGATGAACAATCTTCAATGGATCATTTTGTTGTGAGAAAATCAAGCAGTGAGCCACAACTAGGACCTAGTGGTGTGCAGGCAAAACGTGCTAAAGAGTGCACTCCAGAAAAATCTTTACTGCCTGATGTTATAATGGAAGGGGACTCCCCTTTCAAACAGTAACACCTCTCCTCCTCCACCCTCCTCACCATCTTCCATATGCCAACAGGAGTCATCAGTAAGGGCAAGTAATAACGTGAACATTTGTAGTGTAGATTTGGATGAATTGGGTATAAAATATAGTTTGAAGTGAGGTTTTTGGGTAGTCGGGAATGGATTAATTCATTTCCCATTATTTCTTATGGGGAAATTAGCTTCGGTTTACGAGCTGTCTCCAGGAACGGATTAAACTCTTAACCCGAGGTACCCCTGTACACTGACCATCATCCCGATTGTTTCATCAATGGGCATGTTGGTAAACCGCGACTCCACATCCAGAGAGGCTTTCGTTCCCGTGTTTCCCACAATAAGTCGACAAGTATCTTTGGAGACTTCAGGCTGAAAGCACAAGGCACATAAGGAGTCAGCAGGCAGTTGAGTCACTTAGCCAGTTTGTATGTGGGTATCTGGCTGATGATTGACCGAAGTGGGTTTCCGGGTTTGTGGGTCTTGATTTTCCCATGAGCATAAGCTGGTTTGTATTCCCCGGTAACCTTTGACTGGCGAAGTCCAGATTTCTTGACTTGCACAGTTTCAATCAATCTGTTTACCTTCGTTTTCAATTCGGCTGTAGTCTCTTTCATTACCCTTTGCAATTTAGTTTGGTCGGAGAGGATGAGGTTCATTTTTGTCAGATTCGTCTTTTTTTTTTTAAGAATAATGTACATTGGGGACATGTCACCTCTCCTGATGACTATCTCCTTATTTTCACAAAGGCTCTTAGCTGCTGCTTTGAGCTCGGGGGACAGTACAGTATGGTGCTTCTGTACTGAACCTCATCCTCTCCGACTATATGTATATTATAATATAATATTGTATGATAAAAATATAAATATTTATTATTATTATTATTATTATTATTATTATTATTACTACTACTACTAATTATTATTAAGATGTATGAAAGATCAACCACAGTGGTTATTTAGTAGAGTATTTGTATATTTTACACAGCCTCTAGTTAGGCTCATCATTAATGTATGTAGTCTGGAATTATTAGGCATTGTATTTACAGTAGCTTAAGCAGCCGCTTTGCATTTCAGTTATCTGCGCGACGTCATTATTACAGCGCTGACATTCAACTTCTCATCAGGAAATGCCAGAGTCCCTAAGCACTCTGGGCCTCTGAGCACCAGGTCTCCTCTGGGCAGGATCCTGGCCTTCCAAACTTTGGATGATCTTGGGGTGTTCAGGGCTAGGAGACTGTACCAGGGCCTGGTGAGTAGAGTGGGTACCATGCAGGATGCCGACATACTCCTTCAGGACCTGGGCCGATGGACAGATGACAGTGCCTCGCTCTACCTGCAGTGCGGCAGACATAAGCACAAGCATCACTGTGGCAACACTTGCCACACAAGGAAGAGGAAGCATCATCTCCTGAGTAATGGTTTAATTAAACCAGTTATTAATGCCGACTCGAGTGTGAATGTTGATGAGCAAAGTATTGCAGATATTATTACCAGGGATGGTAACATTCATGTGGCAAATGTTGATGGTATGAAAGTTAGTACCTGTACTGAAAATGAGAGACTTGAGAGTGGTTCCAGTGATCACTTAGCAGTAGATGGTAGTGAAGATGAGGAAGAGGCAAGCGAGGAGGAGACAGTGAGGAAGCTCCAGAAGTACCTGCTCTCTACCACAGCCAAGGATCTCTCCCTCATGATCCTGCTGAGTGGACCTCACACCAGGTATAAATCTTTTCTCATATCACTTCATAATTGACTTCCATCTTGGGAGAAAAAAAATTATATACTGTATATTATATATATATATATATATCCCCTTTTCTCATGCCACCTTGTTGGGATACTTCTTTCAGTGCTACATTTAATTTAGTTCTAGGGATTCTATTATTTTAAGTTACAAATTGTAAAGATCAACTTACCAAGTCACCCTAGATCAGGGGTGGTGAACCTATTGCATGCAAGAAAATATGGTGGCACATTGACAGTAAACATTCTGATGATGCTAAAATCTATCATCCAATTGATACTGTATTCACAAAACATGTGAATATTCATCACTGTTGAACATAATCTAGTTACTGTAGTTATTTAACTCCTGCACTGCACACACATGTGACAATCCTCTGGTGTAGAAAATAAAAAGTGAAAAAGTTCCTTTTTTCCTTTGACATTGTGAAATAGTATCCAGGAAGCAAATCAAGTTTACTTTAAGAAAAAATCTCTCGTGGTTTAGCTGTAATGACCCGGAGAACTTGCATCCCCCCCCCCTCAGTATAAATGGGGTAAAGTGCTGCTCTGAAGTGCTTCCCAAGGACATGCAAGATCATTTTTAAAAGATTATCATAAATTTGCCCACATGCTGTGAAAAAGGTTTGCCACCCCTGCTCTAGATGGTTGTAGGTAATTTTAATAGCTCTAGCAGGAGGTTGGTATAGGATAGGTTGTCATAACTTCTCTACAGCCGTGTTCAAGTGAAATCTATTTTAACTGATTTATTAATAAATCCTCTCCTCTATCTAATGAAACCCCCCTCCTCTTTCCTAATAAGACCCCTGTAGTGCCTAATAACACCCTTCTATTAACTACAATGTCTTTCCCTCACCAGTTCCCTGCCCCACTGCACAACTGCCAACACTTCCCCCTTTACCATCGTATTGGAGGACGGAGTCTGGTTCAAGTGTCAGGTGACTGGGGTTGACCTCGTTGCTAAGCCTCCAAGCAAGATACTCAAGCATGAACAGGACTACCAGCGGCTTAAGGAGGTGCTGCTTGAGCTTAGGAACAGAGGTGAGGAGCCAAGCTGTTGCAGGAGCTGAGATAATCACACTGTTGTACAAGCTGTGGTGAGCCAGCTTCTGAGGGACGACCCGGCTGCTGCGGGAGCTGGGGGACGACCCGGCTGCTGCGGGAGCTGGGGGACGACCCGGCTGCTGCGGGAGCTGGGGGACGACCCGGCTGCTGCGGGAGCTGGGGGACGACCCGGCTGCTGCGGGAGCTGGGGGACGACCCGGCTGCTGCGGGAGCTGGGGGACGACCCGGCTGCTGCGGGAGCTGGGGGACGACCCGGCTGCTGCGGGAGCTGGGGGACGACCCGGCTGCTGCGGGAGCTGGGGGACGACCCGGCTGCTGCGGGAGCTGGGGGACGACCCGGCTGCTGCGGGAGCTGGGGGACGACCCGGCTGCTGCGGGAGCTGGGGGACGACCCGGCTGCTGCGGGAGCTGGGGGACGACCCGGCTGCTGCGGGAGCTGGGGGACGACCCGGCTGCTGCGGGAGCTGGGGGACGACCCGGCTGCTGCGGGAGCTGGGGGACGACCCGGCTGCTGCGGGAGCTGGGGGACGACCCGGCTGCTGCGGGAGCTGGGGGACGACCCGGCTGCTGCGGGAGCTGGGGGACGACCCGGCTGCTGCGGGAGCTGGGGGACGACCCGGCTGCTGCGGGAGCTGGGGGACGACCCGGCTGCTGCGGGAGCTGGGGGACGACCCGGCTGCTGCGGGAGCTGGGGGACGACCCGGCTGCTGCGGGAGCTGGGGGACGACCCGGCTGCTGCGGGAGCTGGGGGACGACCCGGCTGCTGCGGGAGCTGGGGGACGACCCGGCTGCTGCGGGAGCTGGGGGACGACCCGGCTGCTGCGGGAGCTGGGGGACGACCCGGCTGCTGCGGGAGCTGGGGGACAGCAGCCTTCTGGCACCTATGCACCCAATACATATTCCAGATTTTTGCAGCTCTTTCAGCTATTGCATTTGTAATTTATTTAGAGTAGTTCCAAGGTGCACTTAATGGCGCTGAATTCAGATATAATGTTGTCTTTCTAGTGAGCACTATAACATGTATAAGATGCTAGAGGAAATGTGACTTGTACTGCTCAAATTTTTTAACGTCATTAATATTTAGTTCATTATGCTGGTTTAAGGTCATTTGTTGTACTCTGTGATGGACAGCTGGTGAGATGATGTGGCAGGTGTGTGAAGGTGTGGCAGAAGAGGAAAAGGTGGTGGTTGGCAGGTGGGAATGAGTTGAGAGATTAATGACGCAGGTGTCAGTCGCACCTTAGATTTTAGCGGCAGGTGTGGTGATTCATTGAGTTACCACACTCTTCCTCATCTACCACACTCATCCTGTCTACTACTGTGGAATGTTGAGTCACCACACACCTTACACAATCAGTAATGACAGACTGTCTCTAGGTATTGACTGTCTTCCAGCAAGAGGAACATTTATTTTTATTGATTTATTCTGGTTATAAAATGCTCAATTTTTCAAATGTCTTGACTAGAGGAAACTTGATTAAGCTACTCTAGTATCATAAGGTCATCACACGAGAAATTTATACACATTATTTACAGCTTTAACTAGTCATCTTGGGCTTGGAAGAACAAAAATGTGCTATAAATAATTCACAATACATAATTCGCAAATACATAATAATATTTTTATAATACAGTACTTCATGTGAATCAGCAATAACCCCACAAATTAAATCATTATCAACGTATTTTAACTTCATAAGTAGTGTTACTTATCATGGTAAATAACACATGATTTGCCATTGGATTTGAAAACTGACTTGACCAATCCATTGGACTGGTTAACCCCAGCCTAACCTAAGTTAATACCAGTGCATCTTAACTGAATGGTATATATGGTTTTGACTATATTATTGAAAAAAAAAAGCTTCATCAAACCATCTCGTGTACAATTTGACCATACAGTACCTCTTTGAAAGAGCTTGGAACTTGGGTGGGGAGGGGACGTGAACTGCGAGGAATACAGCCACTGCTGTTAACACTAGTGGTTCTATATCATCATCTTTATCATCATCTTCATCTTCTTCTCTCTTCTTCTTCCTCATCTTCAATATTTATGACAAGTCATATCACTTTGCCTTGCCTTGGCGAAGTGAGAGAATGGCGTTTTGCTCGACACCACAACACTGCTAAATCATTGATGCATGTGCACAGAGTAATGAGGGGAGGGGAGGAAAAGCATGGAGCGTGACATTCACAGTTCCGGGTAAGACTTCTCACCTTGGTACTGTACTTTTTTTATAACCCGCGTTAGCAAGGACGAGTTACCTTAAGTGTGAGGATTTAATGCACCTGAATTTACCCGAGGGCCACCATCTCCAGCAGTTTTGATGGGCAAGGAAACTCGTACTGGCATGTTAAAGGTCCCTCTCATTGCCCCAGTTGAATTTTAACCTGAAGTTTTGTCTTAGCATTTATGGCTTTGGCGAGTTGGCAATTCCATAAGTTCATTATCCTATGGGCATTATAATTTTATTCATGAGTTTGGATTTACTACCACAGACTGAGTGAAAGATGAAGATATATCTCCCTCATAATTGTTGGATACTGTATTTATAATCTGTTGACACTTGGTTAGACTGAAAAATTAATTAAACTTAATTTAATTAAAACAAAGTTCCCTTTTTTAACAAGATACAAAACTTTATACCCTAAGATTGTTAGGGTAGGATGACAATACCAGTATTCTACCATTTGTTAATTTTGTCGGCAACTGGAAGACTGTGTATATATTTAATTTAGATTTGCGTCAAGGTCCTCCAAAAAAAAGGTCCAACTGCTGACCCTTCCCAGGATGCAACTTCACAACAGTTGCCTATCTCCCATACACTTAATTACTGATAGGTGAACAGAGGTATTTGGTGAAATGAAATTTGCCGAACCATTTGTCCCACCATGAATCAAACCCAGGATCCCCAGTTGTTTTGAGAACAAAGCCAATTACTATTCAATATCGAGATACACGAAGCAAAGATATATTTTATCTTAAATGTTGATTTTTCAGTACAGTAGATATAGATTTGCCCATTTTATTAATATAAAAAAGGAGGTGCTTTTTGAGCAGAGATTACACAGTCGTTATGTCCTGAGCATAATGATTTACAGTATTAATATTGTATTATATATTATATTATAATAATAATAATTATAATTATAATAACTCGTAAACTGGTTTGTATTCTGTTCACAAGATTTTGTTGTGAAGCAACATACGTACTCTTTGTAACTCTCGTGTTACCTCCCTCCCCGCATACATTCCTCCGACAAGTGACCAACCCTCACAGAATCCCCTACCCCTCCCTTCCCCTTAGTACCACCACCACCACCACTCATGTAACCCCCACTCCATCCCCTAGTAACTGGCCACCAGTCATATCTCCACCCCTTCTCCCTTACTAGTAAAATTACTACTAGTAAGTAAAATTACTTACTAGTAATTAACCACCACTCATATTCTCTTCTCCCCTACACCTAGTAAATGGCCACCACTCACATCTGTCCTCTTTCCCCCCCTATTATTTGACCACTGCTCATATCCTCTCCTCCCCCCCCCCCTAGTATTTGACCGCTACTCATATCCTCTCCTTCCTCCTAGTAACTGAACACCTAATAATCTCCTTCCCCCTTAGTAAATGACCACCACTAACATCTTCCCTCCCCCCTTATAACTGACTACCACTCGTATCTTTCCTCTTCCCCCTAGTAGTCTTCCCTTCTAGGAATGTGATAACATAGAGATAGGTTATGTAGAATTAACAGACTTATCTTTTTATCTGCACATAAGCCAATGAGAATATGGAGCAAGTATATTACTTACATAATTTACTTGCTACAGATTAATTGACAAATTTTAGAATGTTTTTACATCTGTGAATCGGGAATCTCTCTTTCTCCTACCAAGTTGGGTGAAGCATGTGATTTTCAAGGTTATCCACATTATAGGTATTATGTCTTTGGGATCTAGGATCAATCAGAGGTCTAGTATCAGGACCCTTTTGATCCTGCACCAATCAGAGACCTGGGGCCAAATTAACGAAGCAGTTACACAAGTACTTACGAACGTGTACATCTTTCCTCAATCTTTGACTGCTTTGGTTACATTTATTAAACAGTTTGCATGCATGAAAACCTCCCAATCAACTGTTTTTATAAACAGCCTCCTGGTGCTTTGGAGTTCATTAACTGTTTAATAACTGTAAACAAAGCCGCCAAAGATTGAGAAAAGATGTACAGTGGAACTTCGAGTGACGAGCAGCTCCAGTTACGAGCATTTAGAGTAACGAGCAAGCCACTTGCAGAAAATGTCTCGACTGAAGAGCTTTCACTCGATTACAGTGTGTTCCTGCTGGTTCTCGACCCCCTCCAACAGTTTCGTTTGCCCCTCGTTTCTTGCATCAATCAAAGGCCAGATACCAAGGCCCTCTGATGCAGTATCAATTAAAGACTAGGGGCCAGATTCACGAAGCAGTTACGCAAGCACTTACGAACCTGTACATCTTTTCTCAATCTTTGGGGTCTTTGTTTACAATTATTAAACAGTTAATGAGCTCTGAAGCACCAGGAGGCTGTTTAATCCTTGTGTTGCTAAGGGCTAATTAGCGTGTCACCCACAGGTGCATAACAAAATAAAAAAAATCTTGCTAACCTGTTAATTTGTGTTCCCTGACTGCGAGAAAAATATAAAAAAATTGAATTGTACTTATCAATGACGTAAATGAGCCGACAAGATGAGCGATGACGTCACACCCTGCATGCTCGCTGATGCAAGGTGCGTCTCGGAGGCGTCGCGCGCGGTCTTCATGCAGCCAGAGTTGCCACGAATTTATTTTCACGGCATTATTTACAGTGTCTAGGCGTATTTTATCACAATTTTTATTCACTAATTGTGTTGCATATAATGTTACTTCATGTTCAATGATAATAAAAAGTTACATACATTGAATATACTCATGAACACACAAATGTTTTCAATTATGCCAATATAATATGTATTCACATTGTTCATTATTATATTTCCACACATACACTATTTACAGGTTTTTGCACTACAGTATTGTTGCACATTTAGAAGTCTTGGATACAGTGGTAATCGTTGAAGCAGTTGACAGCACATACTGGGAATGCACACGCTTCACGCCATGTTTGCACCAGTTTACGTTTCTGATCTCTCTTTCTTTGTTGTTCTACAAACAAAGCAATCACGTTGGCCTATTGCACGCTTTCCAGCTTGTGGCAAATGTTTTAGTCTGTGTGCTTGAAAGCCCTCCATGTAAGTGAGCCTGGGTGTAGCAGCATACTGCAACACTGGGTTCATGATGGGTCTTTGTATGCCAGGAACATCTTTGCCAAACTTTTTTAGTAACTGTCAAAAGTTTAAAATAAAACAAACGGAAACTTGGTTTACGTCCAGTTTTCACCAGATACATATTGTAGCTGTTTAGCATGCTTATGTCAACAAGATGGAAAAACACTTTTCCTCCACTTCAATGTTTTCCTAACACACTCAACAGTGCCCACCATCATGTCAGATTTATCAACCAAATGCATGTTGTTAGTCAAGAATACAATCTGGCTTATATACTGGTTCTTGCGTTACTTGGTTCACCTTGCCACTATTCACCATTGTACCATCATGAACTGTTGTCAGCAAGTTCACTTCTCTCTTGTCTTTCCACCTAACTGAGAGTATTTGATCACTTTTTCTTAGCTGGCAGTCACCAACTTAAAGATTGTCAAACACTGGCATTTCCCTTTTTCTTGGCTTTACTGTGCCAACCATTCCATTTCTATTTTAAATCAAAAACCTAGCTAGCAAGGGACTTGTATAGTAGTTATCCGTGTATAAAATGTGGCCCTTGTTCATCCATGGTGCCATCAGTGACTTCACCACTCTACCTGAGAAACCATGTTGGTCGTTTCCAGGAATATCCATATCACTAGCAGAATACAGAATCATGTGTAACACGTATCCTGTTTCACAGTCACAAAGAACAAAGTATTTTAATCAAAATCTGTTGCATTTGGAGGGAATATACTGCTTGAAGGCAACACGTCCTTTGTAAAGCACAAGGGATTTGTCAATCACCAGCTTCTGTGCTGTACGTTGAAATTTCTGTACTTTCCAATCACTTCATTCATATAGTGCCTGACTCTCCAAAGTCTATCATCCTCTGTCCGGTCTTCATTACTTGCAAAATGAAGACACCTGAGGAGTATCTGAAATCTGTCTCGGGACAGATATTTCCCAAACAAATGTTGGAACAGTCTGGTCTTTGCTCCAATAATCTGTGATAGTGTGTTTGACACAATGTTTCATCCACATACAGTACATAGTGCCAAAAATACATACAGTAGTGTTTTTCCAATGCTGTAATCGTGAAGATTGGCCATTCAATTTTGCGCGGTACTCCATCACGTCATGTGACGTGATGCACAATTTTGTGTAAGTTACTAAACACATCATATGACGTGTTGTGCAGTGTAAGGGTTAAAACGATAACAACAGTTGATTGGGAAGTTTTCATGCTTGTAAACTGTTTAATAAATGTGACCAAAGCCGCCAAAGATTGAGGAAAGATGTACATGTTCGTAAGTACTTGCGTAACTGCTGCGTGAATCTGGCCCCCAGGTATTTTGGCCCTTGTATCATGCACCAGTCTGTATTATTTTGTCATGACAGCAAAGATTATCACTCGATACATTCCACAGATTTTGCCTATAGGTGTTTGCATACTGTACCTTCCACAGTACCGTGTGCAAATGCCGTCTAAACCCTGATGGGCCTCCTGATACACATTATGTTGCAGCTATTCATGGTGAGGCGAGCTTCGTTACGGATTTAGTGTTGTAGGAAACTCATTGTATTTGTTGTACCACTTTGACTACCGTGATATTGCATACAATTGTTAAAAAATAACTTGCATTGGAGTCCATCCTGGTACAAGTGGAGGCTTGGGGCCTTCTTTTGATGATTGTTTGGTGCAGGTGGCTTGATGTTCTTTCCCTGAAAGACTGAGCTGTGTTAGTGCTAGGTGGCCATACTGGCTTTGTGTTTTCTTGTGATGTGTGTTAAGACCCCAAGGACACAGGCACTATCAGTGGGGGCACGGGTTAGACCCGCAAGGACATGGGCGCCATCATGCTGCTCTTAAGATGCCAGGTTAACGTAACAGACAACCATTTAAAAAGGGATATAACTAGTATGAGATATGAGGCAGCACCTCACTAGGCCTTGGGGTACCGTAGCATGAAGTATGTATACTCGGTGTCATGTGGTACCGGACATGTCATCGCTGATTGGAGATGGCTTTTTATCGGACCAGTTGGGGGTCTCTTGTGGTCTTGATAATTAAGAAATTATCTTAATTTCTGTACTTTTATCTTAATTGCCATCTGCTGTCTGACATGTAATGATGATAGAAGGTTTAACACAAGAATAAGGATCGGCATTGTGGTGTGTATGTATATACATACTGGCATATATATATATATATATATATATATATATATATATATATATATATATATATATATATATATATATATATATATATATATATATATATATATATAATCAGAAATGAAACAAAGCTTGAATGGTTCCCAAGCTGTAAATCACAATCAATTTTTTTATCTTGCCAGGATTTCAACCTGTGAGGTTAGGTTAGGTTAACACCAGTCCACCCATTGGTGGAGTGGTGTTAACACTTTGTTAGCCAGTTGGGTGATCGCAGGTTCAAATCTTGATGAGATCATAAGTTTATTGTGGTAAGGCAGGAAATTTCCACCTGTCACTCAATTCACACAAGATCTGGGCAGGCAGTCTAATGACCAGACCCTGATGAACGAGCTGGGTTTCCTTGTGCCTCATTTGACTGTTGAGTACCTCTGATGATAGAGCAATAGGTGGCGTGTTAGCAGCCAAAGAAGTGGTATGGACTATAGAATTTTAAGGTTCAGTATAACTTGATTATTACAGATTTGTGTTGTAAGGGTTCTGTGGCTGTTGCAACATGGCAGTTTTAATGACTGATTTTGGTGTTAATTTACTGACTATGTTGTTTGTCCTTATCATTATCTGGTTATACAGGAATGTTTATATGATGGCTATACTGGAAATGTGCTGGCCATATTGGAAATTATTTAGGTGGAAATGTTCATGCGACAATGACTGCATTTAAATATGGTAAGTGGTAATGCAATTTGGTTAGGTATGGTCCTCTGTGTAGTCCTGGTTTATTGTGTAAATACCTGTACATGTGACTGTCTTGTTATCTATGGGTATATGTGACTAGATATTTATCTATAAATCAGACTATGGATGGTTTATGACTGTTTCTTTCCTTGGACACCTGTGTGACTGTCTAAATGTGGATTATTTGTTTTGACTTTGTGTAAATTTTGTTGGATGTTGTCATGCTTGTATGGCTGTCATTGATCAAATCAGCATTTACTTGTTAGTCACCATCACTGTCTATGACTTCATGATAAGTTCTTGTTATCTGTTAATCAGTCGGCTTGTCAGTTTCTCAATGCTCATGACATGCTAAAATTGCAAGACTTAATATAATGCTAACATGTTCTTTATCAGTATTTAATAAAAGTATATATTTTTTTTACGTTGTTTCAAATCCATAATGCCAGTGGTACTGTATTTCCATACTGTAATGTATCTTCCCACCACTCGACACCGTTTAAGGCTGCCTTTGCTATTGGTGTAACACCCACTCCTCTAAGCCTACCCTGCCACCCTCTAGTTAAACCATACCTCTTCATCTCTCCCTCTTTTGCTATTTCCTCTTTTTTTTCTACATCCTCTTTGTACAATTGCACTATTTTTAGATTACCTTTGCCAGCATTGTCACCTTGGGCAGATCACTAGCAGGAGTTGTCTGAAACAGTAGTTGCCAGAACAGCGACACACACACCACGGGCAGCTCGGCAATGTAAAGGTCTCACTGATGATGGCGTCTCTCGGACAAGTATTGTAAAGTTAGTGACCTTACTGGGTTATGTGTTCTAATGAATAGGTCTTGGGTACGAACAACATTTAGGTCGACATCAAATAATTTATAGTTTATGATTAGCGCTAGCATCATTTCAGGTCTTGATAATGAGTCGCAATATCTCTTACTAGGAGGGGCACCTGGCAGTTCCCTGGATAGTCTGTATATCCCTACACACCCTCATTCTGCCCCTCTTACCGCTTTCCACACATTCCCCCACTCTTCCCTCCCTGTCTTGCCCATTTTACCACTTCCCACCCTTCACCTCTACCCTTCCCCCTATTCCCTCTTCTTTCCCCCTCCTGTCTGACCTCTAATCTGTCAGTTCTTTCTGACTGAAATTAGCAAATCTCGGTGAACAAAGTTTCTTTCACCCTGTCAAAAACTAACAACAAGCTTTTCACCCTGATGTCCCTGTTACCTAGAAGTAATAGGTACCTGGGGGTTGTGCTGTTGTGGGTGTGTGTGTGTGTGTGTGTGTGTGTGTGAGGAAAAAAATGGCTTGTTGATTGACAGTTGAGAGGTGGGCCTAAAGAGCAGAGCTCAACCCCCGCAAGCATAACTAGGTGAATAAAACTAGGTGAAGTCACACTCACTCACTCACTCAGAGATCAGGAGAGGGAATATCTAACCAAACACCATTAGCCGAGTTTGTGATTACCAGTAGGGAGGTGAAGCATCTTAGAGTTGGAAGTGACAAAGGCTATAGGCCCGGATGGAATCGCCTTGGATACTGAAGGAAGGAAGGAGCAGAAGCTCTGTGACAGCCATTTGCCATGGTGTATAACAAATCACTGGTAACAGGTGAACTGCCAAAAATTTTGGAAGACGGCTAATGTAATTCCGATATTCAAGAAGGGTGATAGACAGGAGGCACTGAACTACAGGCCAGTGTCACTAACTTGCATACCATGCAAGGTGATGGAAAAGATTGCAAGAAAAAAGCTAGTGGAACATCTGGAGTGGAAGAACTTTGTATCACAACATCAGCATGGGTTCAGGGATGGCAGATCGTACTTCACAGGATTGATTGAATTCTATGACCAGGCAACAAAAATCGGGCAAGAAAGGCAGGGGTGGGCAGACTGCATATTTTTTGATTGCCAGAAAGCCTTTGGCTTGGTACCACATAAGAGACTAGTGCACAACATGGAGATGCAGGCAGGTGTGAAAGGGAAGGTACTCCACTGGATAAGGGAGTACACAACAGAAGACGGTCACTGAGGGGTGAGGTCTCCTTGTGGCGAGGCGTCACCAGTGGAGTCCCTCAGGGGTCAGTTCTTGAACCGATAATGTTCCTGATATATGTAAATAATCTTCCAGAGGGAATAGACTTGTTCCTCTCAATGTTTGCAGAGGATGCAAAAATTATGAGGAGGATAAAGACAGAGGAAGATAGTATGAGGCTACAAGATGACCTAAACAAACTGAAGGAATGGTCCAAAAAATGGCTACTAAAGTTCAACCCAAGTACTGTAATTGTAAGGTAATAAAAATAGGGGGAGGAAATAGGCCAGACACTGGATACTGAATGGGAGATGAGGTCCTTCAAGAACGGACAGAGAAAGATCTAGGGGTTGATATGAGGCCAAACCTGTCTCCTGAAGCCCTCGTCAAAAAGATAACATTGGCGGCGTATGCGAGGCTGGCTAACATCAGAACTGCCCTCAGAAACGTGTGTAAGGAATCTTCCATAACCTTGTATACCACGTATGTAAGGTCAATCCTGGAGTATGCGGCCCCAGCATGTAGCCTGTACCTTGTCAAGCACAAGACGAAGCTGGAAAAAGTTCAAAGGTATGCCACTAGGCTAATCCCAGAACTAAGAGGTATTAGTTAAGAAGAAAGGTTGAGGTAACTGCACCTCCCGTTGCTGGAAGACTGAAGTGCCTGGGGGGGGGGGATAATCACTACATACAACATTCTGACGGGAATTGACAGGATAGACAAGGCTGGATTATTTAACATAGGTGGTACATGCAAAAGGGGACACAGGTAAAAGCCGAGTACCCAAATGAGCCACAGAGACATTGGAAAGAACTTTTTCAGTGTCAGGGTAGTTAGTAAATTGAATGCACTAGGAAGTGATGTGGTGGAGGCTGACTCCATACACAGTTTCAAATTTAGATATGATGGAGCTTGAGAAGCTTAGAAATCTATACACCAGTAGATTGACGGTTGTGAGGCGGGACCAAAGAGCCAAAGCTCAACCTCCGCAAACACAACTAGGTGAGTACTCTCTTTCTCTCTTCCCTTTCTCTCTTCCCTTTCTCTCTTCCCTTTCTCTCTTCCCTTTCTCTCTTCCCTTTCTCTCTTCCCTTTCTCTCTTCCCTTTCTCTCTCTCTCTCTCTCTCTCTCTCTCTCTCTCATGTATGTGTGTGTGTGTAGTGTGGTGTGTATATATATATATATTATATATATCTATATATTATATATTATAATAAAAATATATAAATATAATAAGAGGTTGAGAACCATAAACAAGAAACTTGAGAGGACGTTTGTGAAAGTCCAAACTAGGAGGAAAATGTGTAAATCATTTGGACAGAATATTGCTTGTTGGCGTTGGGTCAGGGGTGGGAGAGGTGTGTGGGAGTTGGGTGAGGAGTGTGTGTGTGTGGGGGGGGGGGGGGGTTTGTGTGTGTGTGTAGGTCCTGTAGGAGTAACTATAGTCAGGTGTGCGTGGGAGAGGGGTGTGGCGGAGTAGGGTAAGGTGTACGTGGGAGGATTAGAATTGACCTAGGATGAGTGTGTTACTATTTGGTGGTTTAATCTTCATCCATGGATGAGCGTGTGGGAACATGGTGGTGGTGGTGGGGGGGGGGTATGGAAAGTTGGTGGGGATTGAGAGAGTAGGTGAAGGGGGAAGGAAGGTGTATGGTACACACTCCTGGGGGCACAGGCAGCTGCTTCCCCCCCCCCCCCTCGCAGTTATGAAGCAACTTTTCCTTGACTATTTCAGTAAACATTCCAGTTTATGCGGCTGCTGGAGTTATGTACAGATGCAGCTCCTCTACATCACCTCACCAACCTCCTCCTCCACATCATCTTCATCACCTCCTTATCATCATAAGAAGCAACAAACATGTACTCAGTTACGGGTTATTCATGCCCATGCCACCTTTTGGGTGCCGTAATCTTCATCAATTCATGCACACAGGACAGTTACAGTCCCGCTCCTGTACCAGGTAAGTCCACTACGGGCTCACCATAGCCCGTGCTACTTGCCCCGCTCCTGTGCCAGGTAAGTCCACTACGGGCTCACCATAGCCCGTGCTACTTGGAACTTTTTGTTCAGCGTTGCCGAATCTAAAACAACAACAACAACATGTACACTTATCTGTCACGAGTTATTACACTACATATATTTATAGTTCCCTCATTTTTCTACGACGCCGCCGCCCCTGTTCCTGTCGTCCTTGCTGCCGCTGTAATTCTAATTGTTTGGATTTGCAATTTTCTTGTTCGTGTGTGTGTGTGTGTGTGTGTGTGTGTGGGGGTGTGTGTGTGTGTGGGGGGGGGTGTGTGTGTGTGTGTGTGTGTATTTTTCGCCGGGGTGTACTCGCCGGGATGTACTCGCTTGGATGTACTCGCCTGGGTGTACTCACTTGGGTGTACTCGGTAACAATGAAGGGGTGTGTTTGGTGGCGTGTATCATATTTACATATAAAACTGGTGACGGGAATTTTCCTGGAAAGCTTCCTGGTGGTGTCCGACTTACTCCCGCACGTCTCGTCAAGTGAAGACGTTCATCCTGACGTCTCGGCGACTTGCTTGTCCATGTCCAGCGTCTAATAATGTCTTCTTGATCTACTGGTACCTTTGAACGTTGCTTGTATGCCTACTTAGTCGAGCCCCTTGGTATCTTGAAGGTCGTTATCATGTCTGGCCTATTCCTTATTTCCTCTAGTGTAATTCTGTGTAATGTGAGACCGTCCCCCTCAATCTGTCTTTGGAGCTCATTCCACTGAGCCGAGGAACAAGCCTTGTCGCATACCTCAGGATCTTTTCTAATTTTGTTTTGTTTCTCTACGTAAGGATTGCATACCGAGGCAGCATACTCAAGAATGGGGTTCATAAAGGATGTGTACAGTACTTGGACGTGCAGAGAGAAGCGGGGCGCTCTCGGCTACACCATAGGACTGATATGGTTGGTGTTACCCATTTTCTTTTCTCTCTAATTAAGCCCGTCCTCATAAACAAAGGCCAATGTCCATTCCATGCACCCGCCAAACCCCTTTTTATAAAAGAAAAATGGTTTACACACGACTCACAACTGGTGAAGTTCGAACACTTCCTGAACAAGTGCTTCGCTGACGACTGGTGTTCGAACCACA
The DNA here is from genome assembly GCA_020271785.1 of Procambarus virginalis. Taxonomy (NCBI): domain Eukaryota; kingdom Metazoa; phylum Arthropoda; class Malacostraca; order Decapoda; family Cambaridae; genus Procambarus; species Procambarus virginalis. Next base: position 23,978,360 of record WNGS01165751.1, on the reverse strand, counting down.
ACGCTGTAAATCCCTCGCCCACGTACTACAATTACAAATAATCGCCAACAGAACCTAAACACCTAACCTAACCAATGCCTAAATATGCTAATATATATTATTATTATTTTATATTATTGAAAATTCATGTTTTGAATGAACAGCATATTAAAATTGATGAATGCGTCTTTGGGGTCGACCGTTGGATGGAATGGACTAGGTCTGAGGACGGGTTGCTGCGTTATCTCGTGTTGATCTAACATCGGTAAATGTGCAAGATCCTTAAACTGATGCGTCTCGGCTCGGCCAAGAAAATTTTATACAAGACAAATGTTTGTTTTTGATAAACAGCTGTTGGCCTTAGCGAAGTGTTTGTTTATAACAAACTAACATTAATAATAAATAATAGCCTAGACTATGCAAAGTAATTACATTAATAGTTAATAACTAACAAAGTTGGTGTAGTGTTGGCCCATATTGTAACAGGTATGATGGTAATGACTAACCAGTTGTAGAGCCAGCAATTAACGAATGATCAATATATACACAACAGTAGAATACAGTGATGAATGTGTCACCAGTGGAGATGGTGACCTTGGTGAAGGTCAGGCCACTCTCCTCAACACACCAGTATATTTATAGATCTGAACTGTGTCAGTAACCTTCTAAACATATCACCCAAGTTGTTAGGCTATTGTGGGCACAAACAAGGACTTGGGTATGTACGCTTCACGTATGTATGTTTATTGAGACAAGAAAGAAATACATCTCAAAGGGATAGAATAGCTTAGGCTATTTCTACGGCACACTGGACTTGTGATCCTGTGGTCCTGGGTTCGATCCCAGGCGCCGGCGAGAAACAATGGGCAGAGTTTCTTTCACCCTATGCCCCTGTTACTTAGCAGTAAAATAAGTACCTGGGTGTTAGTCAGCTGTCACGGGCTGCTTCCTGGGGGTGGAGGCCTGGTCGAGGACCGAGCCGCGGAGACACTAAAAAGCCCCGAAATCATCTCAAGATAACCTCAAGAAGAGATATCCCCTCGGTATGTACACTATAGCCAATAATGTGTGTGTAAGTGTGGTTAGAGGATTAGAACTACACTAGTGGTTTTGCCACTGTTGCTCCAGTGTCTGAAATCATTAGTTTAGGGCATGATTGGCGTGTATCAAGTCTATATAAAGCCTGGATGAATGCTTAGGTCATGTTGGGAGTTACAGCCAAGTGTACTCGCGAGTCGTTGCACAGGTAAACAGAGATATATGTATTATAGATATACGCTATACGGTTCCACGGGTTTATTACTCTATGGATGGAAAAATATCCGTTTTCTGTCCTACATTGTGGCTTCTTGAGCGGGCTGCTTCCTGTGTGTGTGTGTGTGTGTGTGTGTGTGTGTGTGTGTGTGTACTCACCTAGTTGTACTCACCTAGTTGTACTCACCTAGTTGTGCTTGCGGGGGTTGAGCTCTGGCTCTTTGGTCCCGCCTCTCAACCGTCAATCAACAGGTGTACAGTTTCCTGAGCCTAATGGGCTCTATCATATCTACATTTGAAACTGTGTATGGAGTCAGCCTCCACCACATCGCTTCCTAATGCATTCCATTTGTCAACCACTCTGACACTAAAAAAGTTCTTTCTAATATCTCTGTGGCTCATTTGGGCACTCAGCTTCCATCTGTGTCCCCTAGTGCGTGTGCCCCTTGTGTTAAACAGCCTGTCTTTATCAACCCTGTCGATTCCCCTGAGAATCTTGAATGTGGTGATCATGTCCCCCCTAACTCTTCTGTCTTCCAACGAAGTGAGGTTTAATTCCTGCAGTCGCTCCTCGTAGCTCATACCTCTCAGCTCGGGTACTAGTCTGGTGGCAAACCTTTGAACCTTTGTGTGTGTGTGTGTGTTAGCAACAGTTGATTGACAGTTGAGAGGCGGGCCGAAAGAGCGGAGCTCAACCCCCGCAAGCACAACTAGGTGAGTACATTTATTTAGAGAGGTCAATGTAGTACAAGAGGGTTCGTTCTCGACTCACAATCGAGAATTCCAGGTTCGAATCCCGGGCGGCACAGAAATGGTTGGGCGCGTTTCCTTTCACCTCATGTCCCTGTCCACCTAGCAGTAAATAGGTACCCGCAGGACTTAAGTCAGCTAGTTGTGGAGCTGCATCTTGGGGGAGGAACCTCGGTATATAAACCTAACATGTACTGTATGTATAGCCTATCTTCCTGTCCCCGACACAATGAATTATTATTATTATAATTACATACATACATACATATGCATCGGGGTCACTACACGGAAAAAAAACCCCACAAGGTTTTCCATTTGTTTTTCCAGTATATAGATCATGAGTATGGCAGCTACGCGAATTACTTCCACAAATACACAAGCTCGGAAGCTTGTATCTATCAATGTATGCTTTAACAAGCATACATTGGTAGATACAAGCACACATATACATTCCAAACACCACCATACAACACTGACTCGGCACTTTAGTGTGTCATCGAGAATCATGGAGGAGGAAAACTATCTGATTGGTTCCTTCACGGCAATCCCAACCAATCACCTTCCGTGCTTTGTGCTCTGTCATGGCTGCTTAGCCTCCTCCCCTACTTTACTTTCATTAAGTTCAGTCGTCTTTCAAATTGTTTCGTCTGCGAGTGGTTATTGAAGCGTTTGTTTTTAGGCAAGTGCGCGCGCGCGCGAGGGAGCGCAATGTTCACTATGAAATCGTAACATTTAGGTAATGGAGGCTATATATTTTGAAAGCACATACGGTTACGCTTGAATACGTGGCCTGTCTACCTTGTAATGTCTAAATAATAATAATAATAATAATAATAATAATAATAATAATAATATAATAGTTTATTTATTTACAAGAAGGTATAATGGGTATGTAGAGATTACATAAGATCCGTATTTTTACATTCTTGCAAAGCCGCTAACACGCATTGCGTTTCAGGCAAGGTAATTCACCAGGTAATCTACTTGGTGTGATCTCTCATCTACCTGGTGCGGGCAGCCTAGTCTACCTGCCGCAGTCTCTCATCTACCTCGTAAAGTATATTTTCCGGTACAGTGATTTCTATTCTGCGTAAAAGCCGTCTTCTGCACCCAGTACACCGTTTCTTGTACCTGCTACAGTCCGCCTCATGTACTCTCTGCGCTCCTCTGTACCCGGTACAGTCCGTCCCCCTGTACCCGGTACAGTTCCTGCAGCCCGTCCTCCTAAGGTTTCCCAACGTCAAGAAACTGTCGTATTAAAGTGCCCTTATCCTGGTCCTACAGCCTCGTGGTGTGGTGGGCTGGACCTGCAGCCTCGTGGTGTGGTGGGCTGGTCCTGCAGCCTCGTGGTGTGGTGGGCTGGACCTGCAGCCTCGTGGTGTGGTGGGCTGGTCCTGCAGCCTCGTGGTGTGGTGGGATGGTCCTACAGCCTCGTGGTGTGGTGGGCTGGACCTGCAGCCCCGTGGTGTGGTGGGCTGGACCTGCAGCCTCGTGGTGTGGTGGGCTGGTCCTGCAGCCTCGTGGTGTGGTGGGCTGGTCCTACAGCCTCGTGGTGTGGTGGGCTGGAACCTGCAGCCTCGTGGTGTGGTGGGCTGGACCTGCAGCCTCGTGGTGTGGTGGGCTGGACCTGCAGCTCGTGGTGTGGTGGGCTGGTCCTACAGCCTCGTGGTGTGGTGGGCTGGACCTGCAGCCTCGTGGTGTGGTGGGCTGGTCCTACAGCCTCGTGGTGTGGTGGGCTGGACCTGCAGCCTCGTGGTGTGGTGGGCTGGACCTGCAGCCTCGTGGTGTGGTGGGCTGGACCTGCAGCCTCGTGGTGTGGTGGGCTGCCTGCAGCCTCGTGGTGTGGTGGGCTGGCCTGCAGCCTCGTGGTGTGGTGGGGCTGGTCCTGCAGCCTCGTGGTGTGGTGGGCTGGTCCTGCAGCCTCGTGGTGTGGTGGGCTGGTCCTGCAGCCATCCCACCCAACCTTCGTGGACCGATGCATAGAAAATTTACATATTGATCAGTAGTTAATTCTCTTAATACATTGTATTTGTAACGTTGNGTTAAATGACAATGTGATGTCTTACTACAGACAAGTGTTGGAAAGAAGGGATGAACAATCTCAATGGATCATTTGTTGTGAGAAAAAAAGCAGTGAGCCACAACTAGGACTACCTGTGGTGTGCAGGCAAAACGTGCCAAAGAGTGCACACAGAAAAATCTTTACATGCCTGATGTTATAATGGAAGGGGACTCCCCTTTCAAACAGTAACACCTCTCCTCTCCACCCTCCTCACATCTTCCATATGCCAACAGGAGTCATCGTAGGGCAAGTAATAACGTGAACATTTGTAGTGTAGATTTGGATGAATTGGTATAAAATATAGTTTGAAGTGAGGTTTTTGGGTAGTCGGGAATGGATTAATTCATTTCCCATTATTTCTTATGGGGAAATTAGCTTCGGTTTACGAGCTGTCTCCAGGAACGGATTAAACTCTTAACCCGAGGTACCCCTGTACACTGACCATCATCCCGATTGTTTCATCAATGGGCATGTGGAAACCGCGACTCCACATCCAGAGAGGCTTTCGTTCCCGTGTTTCCCACAATAAGTCGACAAGTATCTTTGGAGACTTCAGGCTGAAAGCACAAGGCACATAAGGAGTCAGCAGGCAGTTGAGTCACTTAGCCAGTTTGTATGTGGGTATCTGGCTGATGATTGACCGAAGTGGGTTTCCGGGTTTGTGGGTCTTGATTTTCCCATGAGCATAAGCTGGTTTGTATTCCCCGGTAACCTTTGACTGGCGAAGTCCAGATTTCTTGACTTGCACAGTTTCAATCAATCTGTTTACCTTCGTTTTCAATTCGGCTGTAGTCTCTTTCATTACCCTTTGCAATCTAGTTTGGTCGGAGAGGATGAGGTTCATTTTTGTCAGATTCGTCTTTTTTTTTTAAGAATAATGTACATTGGGGACATGTCACCTCTCCTGATGACTATCTACTTATTTTCACAAAGGCTCTTAGCTGCTGCTTTGAGCTCGGGGGACAGTACAGTATGGTGCTTCTGTACTGAACCTCATCCTCTCCGACTATATGTATATTATAATATAATATTGTATGATAAAAATATAAATATTTATTATTATTATTATTATTTATTATTATTATTATTATTATTATTATTATTATTATTATTATTACTACTACTACTAATTATTATTAAGATGTATGAAAGATCAACCACAGTGGTTATTTAGTAGAGTATTTGTATATTTTACACAGCCTCTAGTTAGGCTCATCATTAATGTATGTAGTCTGGAATTATTAGGCATTGTATTTACAGTAGCTTAAGCAGCCGCTTTGCATTTCAGTTATCTGCGCGACGTCATTATTACAGCGCTGACATTCAACTTCTCATCAGGAAATGCCAGAGTCCCTAAGCACTCTGGGCCTCTGAGCACCAGGTCTCCTCTGGGCAGGATCCTGGCCTTCCAAACTTTGGATGATCTTGGGGTGTTCAGGGCTAGGAGACTGTACCAGGGCCTGGTGAGTAGAGTGGGTACCATGCAGGATGCCGACATACTCCTTCAGGACCTGGGCCGATGGACAGATGACAGTGCCTCGCTCTACCTGCAGTGCGGCAGACATAAGCACAAGCATCACTGTGGCAACACTTGCCACACTAGGAAGAGGAAGCATCATCTCCTGAGTAATGGTTTAATTAAACCAGTTATTAATGCCGACTCGAGTGTGAATGTTGATGAGCAAAGTATTGCAGATATTATTACCAGGGATGGTAACATTCATTTGGCAAATGTTGATGGTATGAAAGTTAGTACCTGTACTGAAAATGAGAGACTTGAGAGTGGTTCCAGTGATCACTTAGCAGTAGATGGTAGTGAAGATGAGGAAGAGGCAAGTGAGGAGACAGTGAGGAAGCTCCAGAAGTACCTGCTCTCTACCACAGCCAAGGATCTCTCCCTCATGATCCTGCTGAGTGGACCTCACACCAGGTATAAATCTTTTCTCATATCACTTCATAATTGACTTCCATCTTGGGAGAAAAAAAATTATATACTGTATATTATATATATATATATATATATCCCCCTTTTCTCATGCCACCTTGTTGGGATACTTCTTTCAGTGCTACATTTAATTTAGTTCTAGGGATTCTATTATTTAAGTTACAAATTGTAAAGATCAACTTACCAGGTCACCCTAGATCAGGGGTGGTGAACCTATTGCATGCGAGAAAATATGGTGGCACATTGACAGTAAACATTCTGATGATGCTAAAATCTATCATCCAATTGATACTGTATTCACAAAACATGTGAATATTCATCACTGTTGAACATAATCTAGTTACTGTAGTTATTTAACTCCTACACTGCACACACATTACATGTGACAATCCTCTGGTGTAGAAAATAAAAAGTGAAAAAGTTCATTTTTTCCTTTGACATTGTGAAATAGTATCCAGGAAGCAAATCAAGTTTACTTTAAGTAAAAAGTCTCTCGTGGTTTAGCTGTAATGACCCGGAGAACTTGCATCCCCCCCCCCCCTCAGTATAAATGGGGTAAAGTGCTGCTCTGAAGTGCTTTCCAAGGACATGCAAGATCATTTTTAAAAGATTATCATAAATTTGCCCACATGCTGTGAAAAAGGTTTGCCACCCCTGCTCTAGATGGTTGTGGGTAATTTTAATAGCTCTAGCAGGAGGTTGGTATAGGATAGGTTGTCATAACTTCTCTACAGCCGTGTTCAAGTGAAACCCATTTTAACTGATTTATTAATAAATCCTCTCCTCTATCTAATGAAACCCCCTCCTCTTTCCTAATAAGACCCCTGTAGTGCCTAATAACACCCTTCTATTAACTACAATGTCTTTCCCTCACCAGTTCCCTGCCCCACTGCACAACTGCCAACACTTCCCCCTTTACCATCGTATTGGAGGACGGAGTCTGGTTCAAGTGTCAGGTGACTGGGGTTGACCTCGTTGCTAAGCCTCCAAGCAAGATACTCAAGCATGAACAGGACTACCAGCGGCTTAAGGAGGTGCTGCTTGAGCTTAGGAACAGAGGTGAGGAGCCAAGCTGTTGCAGGAGCTGAGATAATCACACTGTTGTACAAGCTGTGGTGAGCCAGCTTCTGAGGGACAACCCGGCTGCTGCGGGAGCTGGGGGACGATCCGGCTGCTGCGGGAGCTGGGGGACAACCCGGCTGCTGCGGGAGCTGGGGGACGACCCGGGAGCTGGGGGACGACCCGGCTGCTGCGGGAGCTGGGGGCCGACCCGGCTGCTGCGGGAGCTGGGGGCCGACCCGGCTGCTGCGGGAGCTGGGGGCCGACCCGGCTGCTGCGGGAGCTGGGGGCCGACCCGGCTGCTGCGGGAGCTGGGGGACGACCCGGCTGCTGCGGGAGCTGGGGGCCGACCCGGCTGCTGCGGGAGCTGGGGGCCGACCCGGCTGCTGCGGGAGCTGGGGGCCGACCCGGCTGCTGCGGGAGCTGGGGGACGACCCGGCTGCTGCGGGAGCTGGGGGACGACCCGGCTGCTGCGGGAGCTGGGGGACGACCCGGCTGCTGCGGGAGCTGGGGGCCGACCCGGCTGCTGCGGGAGCTGGGGGCCGACCCGGCTGCTGCGGGAGCTGGGGGACGACCCGGCTGCTGCGCGAGCTGGGGGACGACCCGGCTGCTGCGAGAGCTGGGGGACGACCCGGCTGCTGCGGGAGCTGGGGGACGACCCGGCTGCTGCGGGAGCTGGGGGACGACCCGGCTGCTGCGGGAGCTGGGGGACAGCAGCCTTCTGGCACCTATGCACCCAATACATATTCCAGATTTTTGCAGCTCTTTCAGCTATTGCATTTGTAATTTATTTAGAGTAGTTCCAAGGTGCACTTAATGGCGCTGAATTCAGATATAATGTTGTCTTTCTAGTGAGCACTATAACATGTATAAGATGCTAGAGGAAATGTGACTTGTACTGCTCAAATTTTTTAACGTCATTAATATTTAGTTCATTATGCTGGTTTAAGGTCATTTGTTGTACTCTGTGATGGACAGCTGGTGAGATGATGTGGCAGGTGTGTGAAGGTGTGGCAGAAGAGGTAAAGGTGGTGGTTGGCAGGTGGGAATGAGTTGAGAGATTAATGACGCAGGTGTCAGTCGCACCTTAGATTTTAGCGGCAGGTGTGGTGATTCATTGAGTTACCACACTCTTCCTCATCTACCACACTCATCCTGTCTACTACTGTGGAATGTTGAGTCACCACACACCTTACACAATCAGTAATGACAGACTGTCTCTAGGTATTGACTGTCTTCCAGCAAGAGGAACATTTATTTTTATTGATTTATTCTGGTTATAAAATGCTCAATTTTTCAAATGTCTTGACTAGAGGAAACTTGATTAAGCTACTCTAGTATCATAAGGTCATCACACGAGAAATTTATACACATTATTTACAGCTTTAACTAGTCATCTTGGGCTTGGAAGAACAAAAATGTGCTATAAATAATTCACAATACATAATTCGCAAATACATAATAATATTTTTATAATACAGTACTTCATGTGAATCAGCAATAACCCCACAAATTAAATCATTATCAACGTATTTTAACTTCATAAGTAGTGTTACTTATCATGGTAAATAACACATGATTTGCCATTGGATTTGAAAACTGACTTGACCAATCCATTGGACTGGTTAACCCCAGCCTAACCTAAGTTAATACCAGTGCATCTTAACTGAATGGTATATATGGTTTTGACTATATTATTGAAAAAAAAAAGCTTCATCAAACCATCTCGTGTACAATTTGACCATACAGTACCTCTTTGAAAGAGCTTGGAACTTGGGTGGGGAGGGGACGTGAACTGCGAGGAATACAGCCACTGCTGTTAACACTAGTGGTTCTATATCATCATCTTTATCATCATCTTCATCTTCTTCATCTTCTTCTTCTTCATCTTCTTCCTCATCTTCAATATTTATGACAAGTCATATCACTTTGCCTTGCCTTGGCGAAGTGAGAGAATGGCGTTTTGCTCGACACCACAACACTGCTAAATCATTGATGCATGTGCACAGAGTAATGAGGGGAGGGGAGGAAAAGCATGGAGCGTGACATTCACAGTTCCGGGTAAGACTTCTCACCTTGGTACTGTACTTTTTTTATAACCCGCGTTAGCAAGGACGAGTTACCTTAAGTGTGAGGATTTAATGCACCTGAATTTACCCGAGGGCCACCATCTCCAGCAGTTTTGATGGGCAAGGAAACTCGTACTGGCATGTTAAAGGTCCCTCTCATTGCCCCAGTTGAATTTTAACCTGAAGTTTTGTCTTAGCATTTATGGCTTTGGCGAGTTGGCAATTCCATAAGTTCATTATCCTATGGGCATTATAATTTTATTCATGAGTTTGGATTTACTACCACAGACTGAGTGAAAGATGAAGATATATCTCCCTCATAATTGTTGGATACTGTATTTATAATCTGTTGACACTTGGTTAGACTGAAAAATTAATTAAACTTAATTTAATTAAAACAAAGTTCCCTTTTTTAACAAGATACAAAACTTTATACCCTAAGATTGTTAGGGTAGGATGACAATACCAGTATTCTACCATTTGTTAATTTTGTCGGCAACTGGAAGACTGTGTATATATTTAATTTAGATTTGCGTCAAGGTCCTCCAAAAAAAAGGTCCAACTGCTGACCCTTCCCAGGATGCAACTTCACAACAGTTGCCTATCTCCCATACACTTAATTACTGATAGGTGAACAGAGGTATTTGGTGAAATGAAATTTGCCGAACCATTTGTCCCACCATGAATCAAACCCAGGATCCCCAGTTGTTTTGAGAACAAAGCCAATTACTATTCAATATCGAGATACACGAAGCAAAGATATATTTTATCTTAAATGTTGATTTTTCAGTACAGTAGATATAGATTTGCCCATTTTATTAATATAAAAAAGGAGGTGCTTTTTGAGCAGAGATTACACAGTCGTTATGTCCTGAGCATAATGATTTACAGTATTAATATTGTATTATATATTATATTATAATAATAATAATTATAATTATATAATAACTCGTAAACTGGTTTGTATTCTGTTCACAAGATTTTGTTGTGAAGCAACATACGTACTCTTTGTAACTCTCGTGTTACCTCCCTCCCCGCATACATTCCTCCGACAAGTGACCAACCCTCACAGAATCCCCTACCCCTCCCTTCCCCTTAGTACCACCACCACCACCACTCATGTAACCCCCACTCCATCCCCTAGTAACTGGCCACCAGTCATATCTCCACCCCTTCTCCCTTACTAGTAAAATTACTACTAGTAAGTAAAATTACTACTAGTAATTAACCACCACTCATATTCTCTTCTCCCCTACACCTAGTAAATGGCCACCACTCACATCTGTCCTCTTTCCCCCCC
>WNGS01165751.1:23939494-23967683 GCA_020271785.1 Procambarus virginalis | reverse complement strand
TCTCGGTGTACTGCTGCTCTCAGACTGCTTATTGACAATCCAAGGTTACACTCAACGGCTCCTTTAAATGCAGATTCCTTGGCTAACTTATCAGCTCTATCATACATTCGGAGGCCAACATGAGATGGAGACCACATGAAATGGACTCTTATTTCCATCATTAATAATTTTGTTGTATTTGTGTCTAGCTTCGGACACGAGCATGTTACAGTTAAGTCTTAGAGTTGAGAGCAATTAAGGATGATAAGGAGTCACTTAGAATTAGAGTATCAAGTTTGGAGACTTGTACACCTTTCAGTGCAAGGAGCAAGGCAAATAGTTCGGTCTGAAGGGTAGAGGCCCAGTTGTTTATCATGTGTACACGAGTATGTGTACATGTATATATAACATTAATAATTGTGTAACTAGCGTCAAAGATTATTTGCTTAGCTAAACGAACTAGAGGGTTCAGTTCCTGAACCGATTATGTGCCTCTGTAATCCTTGGCACCACCGCCCACGGGATGGGTATGGGGTGCATAATAAAGAAAGAAATTGAAATTGAATTGCCTCAAGTGGTTGAGGCAGGGGCGGGCGTACGAGCCAACTGGCTGAAACTGTCCTCGCCCCTGTTAGGGACCTCCTCGCCGCTCTCGTTACTAACACCAGTCTCGTAATGTTAACAACCTGAAACATAATATATTTCCAAATAATTTAGCCGAATAAACACAATTCAGATATTTGGAAACGGATGTGATTGTATGAATATGTAAGAGGTGGATCACAGACATGTATATATGCAAGGAGAGGAGCACGGAGTAGTATGTAAAGTGTGCTGAAGTCAGTTACCTAACTTGTGAAGGACTATGGGTAGTGGTGCTTCGATCTCTCTAGTGTAGTGCCTGGCATCATTGGATAGTGTGGTGCTGCTGCTGTTGTGCTGCTGCTGCTGCTGCTGCTGCTGGTGGTGGTGCTGCTGCTGCTGCTACTGCTGCTGCTGGTGCTGCTGCTGCTGCTGATGTCTGCTCCACCTGCAACCTCAGGCAACCGTAGGTGTTTGTGGGCTTCTTATCTTTGTGGTGGTCTCGCCTAGTTGAGCTTTCAGCTCTTTGGTCCCGCCTCTCGACTGTAATGCGTATGTGTCGACTACAATGTGTATGCGTGTTAATTGGATGTGTGTGGGTGGTAATTACCTAAGTGTAGTTACAGGATGAGGGCTACGCTCGTGGTGTCCCGTCTTCCCAGTACTCTTTGTCATACTTTCGCTTTGAAACTACTGACGGTTTTGGCCTCCACCACCTTTTTTTTCGGCATTTTGTTTAGTCTTAACTCTATAACCTCTTGTTCTTGAAGTTCCGGGACTGGGTTCGATACCCGATGTAGAACGGAGACGGTTTACTGCGTTTCCTTTCACCTGATGCGTCTGTTTACCTAGCATTAAACAAGTACCCAGGATTTAGGCAGCTATTGTGACCTTCATCGTGGGAGGGTCAGTGGAGATGACCTTCCACAGCAGCGGTGGACCTGCGTGTCTCGCCTCACGGACCACTAAATTAATAATTCTAAATCCCGCGGACCATTAATACAATCCCGAGGACCACTAATACAATCCCCCGGACCATTAAGGTTTCCTAGTTGAATCCGGATGTTATGATTCTGTGTTCAGTGTGTGGAAGGACTTGCCTGGCATCACTGGATATTCTCTCGCTCACTGCCAGGTTCTTGAATAAATCCAAATTTCAAGCAGTTCGGATTCTATTTTCTTGATATTTTGAGTTTGTTGTTCTCTCGGCCTCTAGTTGGAATGTTGTTGTTTAATGACGAGGACTGTAGAGGCTCTCTAGCTCACGGTCAAGTACACATATTACTGTTGTTACTCTACATTCACTTGGGCTCTCGCTGACTCGAACCCCGGCCCCCCGCACGTGTGTGTGTGTAGCCTGTCCTAGTAAAGAAAGACCCAAAAGTGGTGATGTGCACACGGGTCTGAAGCACGTGGTCACAAGCACTTGGGATAATCAAGTGCTTCCTGGCATTCCTCCAGCCCATCTGTGACTGCATTCACCCCCCCCCAATCACAGTGATGACGTTAAACTCGCGTCTTCACTCGCCACTCCGTAAGGCGTCCAACCGTCTCATCTCGCCAGAGATGTAAACACCTCAGCATCCCGTCTAAAGTGCCGAGGCTGATGCTTACAAAGTGTCAATATTATGTCGCATTTACTTATTTTTTCTTTATTTCTCTTTCTTTATCTCTTTCTCCTCTCTCTCTCCTCAACCCAACCCAGGGCCAACTTAACTATCGTAGCCGGTGTGTTCAGCCATTACCTGCCAGGCTATACGGCACACCTGGCCCCCCCTCCCCCCCCCCGCCTCCATAACTAGAGGGAGCGGCCAACCTGTCTCGTTCCATCACCTGTTGCATTCTGTATCTGTATAACGGGGCTGGTCCTTGATGCACCCGCCGGCCTCCTGTCCTCGTCCAGGCCACTCGAGGTGACCTTCAGGTAAATTGAGGTAAATAAGTCGACTTGGAAGCCCCGTTACGAGTGAACCATCGTTGTACCGACCTTTGACTACCTCACGTCTCGCTTGCAGTTTTTTTTTTTTTGAGGGGGGGGGGGTTGGTGGCTCACCAAAAGCGCGGGAAACTAGACAAGCCTGCCTGACCCAGCATGGTTGGTGATCATTATAGTCGTAGGGAGGGTCAATATTGGCGGGTTTTCATCTGTTCACTGATCTGATTACGGTGGAGTCCATAACGTAAAAATTGTGGTGTATTAAGTGTGAGGACAGGTTGTTTGGTATAGAGAGTGGGGCTGGCAGACACGAGGGGGGGGGGGTACTGTGAAGGATTCGGGCACATGCTGGCGGTGAGGGAGAGAGACTACTCGTATGATGAACAAAGCCAGAGCTATGTAAGGGATGGGAAACAGTCAGAGAGCACTAACACTGTCTCACAAGGGGCAGTGGAGAAGTAGTTCTGGAAGCCACTTCCATCAACAACTTTAATCCCAGATTCGACAAAAGAATTTGATAGTCAGACTAGTTCAAATAAGCCAACAGGTACAGTAAGGTGGCGGGGACGAGGAGCTAGAGCTCACTCCCTGTGTTGTGTGTGTTAGACCGTGACTGTTAGGCAAGCCCTTGCAGCCTTTTTAATAATGCAGTATGTTAAGGGTCACCCCAGAGGCAACAAGAACTCTGTTTGCAAGCTGTTGCAAAGGAAACTTGGCTAAATTGCAAGAATGGTCCTACAAGGAGTTGCTAGAGTTCAATTCCAGCAAATTCAAGGTAATGTAAGTGGTCGCTGGCAGTAGATGGTGGGATGTTGTGTACAATCTGGAAGGGGTCCTGTAGTACAGTGGTCTTCGTCCTCGACTCACAACCTGGGTTCAATGCCTGGGTAGGACCGAAACGGTTGGGCGTATTTTCTTTCATTTGATGCCTTTGTTCACCTGGCAGTAAAGAGGTAGGCGGGAGTTAGGTAACTGTTGCGGCCTGCGTGGTGAGCAAGGTCAGTAGGTGGTCTAGGGAGACCTGGATCAGACCAAGTAGAGGCTTCCTGTCCCCGACAACGGGACTGGTGATCACAGGGAGTGAGAGGTAGTCACGACGCGACGCTCCCCGGGGGCGCCCACACGGCTCTGTAACGCTGGGGGCCGCTGCAAGGCTGCTGCAAGAATTGTCTTGCTGCTGCAATTCCTGTTTATGCAGCGCCAGAGTGGAGTCTTCATGCCGCCAGACTGGTCCCGGAGCTGAGAGGCGCAAGTTAATCGAACAAAGCAAATTTGCCGAACCTCACGTCACTGGAAAAGGTAAAAGCAGGCGAGATATGATCACGACCTCAGTAATACTCGGAGGGAAGGAATGGAAGATACGGGTGGAAACTAAATGTTCTAATGGCCTGAAACTTAACATTGTTAATGGTCCTCTGGCAGGTTAGGAAGTCTCCCAAGGTTTCAAAACGTCATGGAAAATGTTAATTAAAAGTTTCATCTCCTAACCTAACTGAGTAAGCCAGACGTCTCGAACAGAAAACGGGACAGTACATCAGTTTCGTGGGCCGATTTCATTTTAAATTACGTCCATTTTTGGCCTAGCGCGCGCATACCAGCGAAAAGCGACGTTATCTTTAAGAGGACGGGTTGCTGTGGGAATATGTCGTACACCATTGTTAGGTGAGAGGCCCACGAGTCGGGGCACAGGAGCTGAAGCTTCATCCCTCCACACGTACAGCAAAATTAAACTGTGCAAATACATTCATTCCTATGTTCCTGCGTTTCAGATCCCTCCCCCTCCCCCACGCAAACCCCTCCTACCCCCTCCCCCACGCAGGAGAGGGGGGAGGGGGGGGGGTGTGACACGGACACGATACAGTCAAAATATTTAACACGGGTGGCTCTTTCTCTCCCTCTCTCCCATTCTTTTTCTGTCTCTGTCTGTTTGTCTCTTTCTTTATCTTTCTCTCTCTGTCTCTCTCTCTCTCCCCCCATCCCCCCTACACCATCTCCCCCCCCACCCCCCCTGGCGTGGGTGCCAGCTGATGACCGTGAAAGTATCTCGTTGATAAATATACCACCACCACCATGGTGCCTCCTGGCACTGGTCCTGTGACACAGTGCCACACTGGTCCTTTCATTGTATACTAAACCTGTTTTACATTGAACCCACATTAAAACCCGGAGGGGGGGGGGGTATTCTGTGAGCCCATGGGGTGGGCCCCCGGTGTGGGGGGGGGTCCTGTGTGTGGGGGGGCCCCCGTGTGTTACACTGCGGTGAGAGGCGGGGTCGCCCTAAACGGTCATAATCTGCTAGGCTCCCGCCTACTTCGAAGGCGTCAAACCCCCCCCCCCCCCGAGATTGCACCTCTATCAGGCAGTATTGCACGCAGTCTATCGGTGCAGGAGGCAGTGTATCGGGTAGTGTAGGACACAATCTATCGGGTATAGTGCAGTAGACAGCATTACCAGGTAGTGTTCCCTTATCAGCACAAGTGACTATGGGTACTTGTGAGTGATATTGCTACAGATGTGCCCCCACAACCTGCGGGTACCTCTGCTCCTCACACAGCTGTCTACACCTTATGACACCTGTCTTTCCCTCCCCCCCCACCCCTTTGTGCACCTGTGTGCTCCTTGTACTGCTGCACCTTTACCTGTACTCCAGCCACCACAGCTGTATTGTCCAGGCTACGGCGTGCAGCGGCCCACACAGGATCTATTCTTAGACTAGCTGTCCTGGTATTCATGCTCGTATAACACCCAGCTATTCTCAAGCCGGGAGGAGGGGGGGGGGGAGACAAAGAATGGGGAGGGGGCGAGGAATGGGGAGGGAGCAAGGAATGGGAGTGATGTAATGGTCACCCCTTCGCTCATCCTCTGATAATATTGATTGAACTCTGGAAGGAGGTAATTTAAGGCTTAGGTGAATCACGCAAGTCAAGAAAGGAATGAGTAATCAAGACAAGGAGCTGTCTGCTAGTATAGAAGGCAGATGTATAATTAATATACCTGGGGGCTTGTTATTCAAGTTTAATTGATTAAGTCAGGTGAACATCTTGGCTAAAATAGTCCTGTATATCAAGGCAGGTGAAGTCGATAGTTAGCTAGGGTGCTTTAACGAGGGAATTAGTACCTGCAATTTCAGGGCTCTAGTACACCTGTTAGGTGAGGTTAGACCAGTATAGACGAGGTTAGTGACAAGTCTTTCTCTCTCTTTATCTATTTCTCTCCATCTGTGTCTCTCTCTCCTCCCCCCTCTTCCTCCCCTCTCCCCCCCTCTCTCCTCCCCTAAGGGTGAGGCGTGAGGGCACCCTACCGAGGAATATACCCGAGGAGTCATGTAAATTATGTCAACTGGAAGAGGGCCACAACCTTCAGGTGGGCTCCAGGTGACCCCGAGAGAGAGGGCAGACTGAGGGACAGGATCCTATCACCAAGAACCAACATTATTTCCTGTCAATAGCTGAAAATGTATCAACGGTTCTCAACCTTTTTGGACTACATTAGTATTTTACTAAGACTATAAAAAAATAGAGGCATGGAAAGATTGCACTATCAAATCACCAACGCCAGTATTGTGTTTGCCTGTTGTGGGGGGAGGGGGGGGGGAGTTGGTTGTGGGCACAGTTGTGTGGTATAAATACCTCCCCCCCCCTTTTGCTTGTATATATATATATATATATATATATATATATATATATATATAATATATTCACTCACTCACTCACTCACTCACTCACTCACTCACTCACTCTCTTTCACTCTCACTCACACTACGTGCATAGTGCAGAATTTACCTGAAATGCCAACATCAATCTAATGGCCCCCGAAGGGGGGGGGGGGCGCGGACAGGAAGCCGCCGGGTGCTCAGCGAGGGCAACAACCATAGTGTCACAAGCCAGTATTTCCCCTCCCCCCCCCCCGGCCTTCCATGCAGAGTGCTAGCCACGATAATTAGGCTAACCTGATGCAGAGATTCTTAACTGGTGGCGCCCGTACCCCCTTGTGGGGTATATGAACTAAATAATGGGTATATGGGAATCGATCTCGGAACAGTAAGGAAAAAACACTCAAAGATTTTATTGTACATAGAAATGTCACTGATTGTATTTGCCAGCGGAGTCGTCAAAGGTGCCGAGGTAAGAATAGTGATATATGGATGCAGGTCATCTTCCTTGACTGCCAGAAGGTGTTTAACACAGTTCCGTAGACGTTCACTTGAGTCGTCTCCAGCAATTGTGGCCAACCACTTGGGGCTGGACGGTAGAGCGACGGTCTCGCTACATGCAGGTCGGCGTTCAATCCCCCGCGACCGTCCCAAAATGGTTGGGCACCATTCCTTCCCTCCCGTCCCATCCCAAATCCTTATCCTGACCCCTTCCCAGTGCTGTATAGTCGTAATGGCTTGGCGCTTTCCCCTCCTTGTTTCCCTTTCCCTTCCAGTTGTGTGATGAATGGACCGATGAGTCGGTGCACACCATCAGGACACAGACAGCTGGAGGACTCAGCACCTTGTGTGTTCTGACTCGTGGATTCACATTACTTGAATTCATCACTAATAATCGATGACATTTTGCTCTTGTGGTCATTTCACTGTTATTAGCATACCAGGGCCTTCATCAGAATTTACATTGGAAGGTCAAGCCCCCCTCATTGGTACAGGGGGTCGAGCCCCCTCATTGGTACAGGGGGGTCAAGCCCCCTTATTGGTACAGGGGGTCGAGCCCCCTCATTGGTACAGGGGGGTCGAGCCCCCTCATTGGTACAGGGGGGTCGAGCCCCCTTATTGGTACAGGGGGGTCGAGCCCCCTCATTGGTACAGGGGGGTCGAGCCCCCTCATTGGTACAGGGGGGTCGAGCCCCCTCATTGGTACAGGGGGGTCGAGCCCCCTCATTGGTACAGGGGGGTCGAGCCCCCTCATTGGTACAGGGGGGTCGAGCCCCCTCATTGGTACAGGGGGGTCGAGCCCCCTCATTGGTACAGGGGGGTCGAGCCCCCTCATTGGTACAGGGGGGTCGAGCCCCCTCATTGGTACAGGGGGGTCAAGCCCCCTTATTGGTACAGGGGGGTCAAGCCCCCTTATTGGTACAGGGGGGTCAAGCCCCCTTATTGGTACAGGGGGGTCAAGCCCCCTCATTGGTACAGGGGGGTCGAGCCCCCCTCATTGGTACAGGGGGGTCAAGCCCCCTCATTGGTACAGGGGGGTCAAGCCCCCTTATTGGTACAGGGGGGTCAAGCCCCCTTATTGGTACAGGGGGGTCAAGCCCCCTTATTGGTACAGGGGGGTCAAGCCCCCTTATTGGTACAGGGGGGTCAAGCCCCCTCATTGGTACAGGGGAGTCGAGCCCCCTCATTGGTACAGGGGGGTCGAGCCCCCTTATTGGTACAGGGGGGTCGAGCCCCCTCATTGGTACAGGGGGGTCGAGCCCCCTCATTGGTACAGGGGGGTCGAGCCCCCCTCATTGGTACAGGGGGGTCAAGCCCCCTATTGGTACAGGGGGGTCGAGCCCCTTATTGGTACAGGGGGGTCAAGCCCCTTATTGGTACAGGGGGGTCAAGCCCCCTTATTGGTACAGGGGTGGTACAGGGGGGTCAAGCCCCCTTATTGGTACAGGGGGGTCAAGCCCCCTCATTGGTACGGGGGTCGAGCCCCCTCATTGGTACAGGGGGGTCAAGCCCCCTTATTGGTACAGGGGGTCGAGCCCCCTCATTGGTACAGGCGGGGTCGAGCCCCCTCATGGTACAGGGGGGTCGAGCCCCCTCATTGGTACAGGGGGGTCGAGCCCCCTCATTGTTACAGGTGGGTCAAGCCCCCTTTGGTACAGGGGGGTTTCGAGCCCCCTTATTGGTACAGGGGGGTCAAGCCCCCTTATTGGGACAGGGGGGTCAAGCCCCCTTATTGGTACAGGGGGGTCAAGCCCCTCATTGGTACAGGGGAGTCGAGCCCCCTCATTGGTATCAGGGTGGTCGAGCCCCCTCATTGGTACAGGGGGGTCAAGCCCCCTCATTGGTACAGGGGGGTCAAGCCCCCACAGTGACACCAGGGGGGGGGGGTCCAGCCACAATCCCTACTCATGTCAAGTGAATTTTCTTTTTCAACTTGAAGGTTTAAGTTGACAGTTTCACAAGGTCTTAGGAAGGCGAGTAACCGCTCGTATGGGGGGGGGAGAAGGGGGGGGGACCAGTTGGCACGCTTGAAGACCTCTCTGCCCCCCAACATACCAACCTCCCCCCCTGCTCCCCTCCCCCCCCCCCACACGCACCCTGCTTCCATTAGACAAGCAACATTGGTTTAATCGGTGCAACACAATCCACCAACAACCCCCTTTNCCCTAGAGACTTCCCAGATCCCTACAGTGTGTGTGTGTGTGTGTGTGTGTGTGTGTGTGTGTGTGTGTGTGTGTGTGTGTGTGTGTACTCTGGGGGGGGGGGGGGGGACGAGTTCCTCTTTTGATGGCGTTTGATATCTGAGATTATTAGATGAGGGAACACTGCTGTTGGAGATTTTGTTTTTCATGGATCCTTCACCCTGCACTATGTCAACACTGTGGAGAAATGCCCGACACACCACTGGAACATTATCTAACACGGTACACAGTTACAAACCCATTATTTCAACTTAGATTTAACAGAGCAGTTGTTAAACAAGGGGTTAAGGGGTAGATTTAGAATAGGGGTAGGGGGCTGGGGATGGCGTTTGATCGTGATTAGGGGAAGGGGTTAGATCAGAGCGGGGGGGAGGAGGAGGGGGGGAGGAGGGTGGGGGGAGCACTGTGGCACAAGTGCCTGGCACTGCATGACTCAGAGGCGGCGCATGTAGACAGTGCCTTGTAGTCTGCATTCAACGTGGTGCCATGTCCCCCTTGACGGAGCGTTTGGTTTAAGTTATTTCATGTTGCAAGTGGGCCCCCACAGCCACCCTGTGGGCGTCGGGGACCCCCCACAGCCACCCTGTGGGCGTCGGGGACCCCCCCCCCACAGCCACCCTGTGGGCGTCGGGGACCCCCCCCCCCCCCACAGCCACCCTGTGGGCGGAGTAAGTCTGCCCTTAAAATATAATATTCTTGCAATATCTTCCAGATTACAATTAATACAACTGTTGGACTCTGGTGCGCTTCCCATTCTCTCTGGTCCAGAATAATGAACCTGTTTACCATGAAACAAAATTCCAAATCTCCTTGTTAATGTGTGTGAACCCGGGACCGAAATAGCCTTGTTAGGTGCGTGCGGTAGTTTACTCCCAGCTGACTGTATGCTTCGGCTCTGGCCTTTCACTTAACGCTGAATGCTCCTCGTTACACTTTATTGGCAAGTTCGCCGTGGAAAAAGTTTCAGCAAAAATCCAATTATACTGGCTTGCATACTGGGCGGGGAGAGTGAGGGAGAGTGAGGGAGAGAGGAGCATGGGAGGGGAGGAGAGTGAGGGAGAGAGGAGCATGGGAGGGGAGGAGAGATTGGGTACTCGGTATACCACCTACAGTACGAATGTAGACCAATTGGTGTGGGTAAAAAAAAAAGAGGACGGAAAAAAGCGTTCAAGGGTTAGTTGCATGTCAGCAACAGCAGCAGCGAGAGGTAGGGGGGGGGGCGGGGGTCCACAGTGCGGTGGTAAAGGGTTTACATGTTCACCGCTGGCGGGAGAGGGGGAGGGGAGGGAGAGGTAAACCCTGCATAAAGTAAACCTTGTGAAAATATTGTCATCTTGGGAGAAGGTTGACGGCTTCGTGAGCTGCGATCTTGTCTGTCCTTACGTGTGTTCTGTTAGGGCCGTGGCTCTTTTATTCCAGGATAGCTGCTGCAAGTGGACACAATCCAAGGGGCACAATGGGAAGGGCACAATCAAAGGGTTCCCAAAACAAGGTACGGACCAAGAGGTACCCAGGAGGGTACAATCCACGGGTTCAGGTATGTGAATATCTGACAGGACTTGTTTTGCTCGATCAGGATAAAGCCAAGAGACGTCAGATATACTTTCTCTTGTTGCCAGGTGTCCAGGGGGCAGGCCAGGTGTCCAGGGGGGCAGGCCAGGTGTCCGGGGGGGGGGGCAGGCCAGGTGTCCGGGGGGGCAGGCCAGGTGTCCAAGGGGGCAGGCCAGGTGTCCAAGGGGGCAGGCCAGGTGTCCAGGGGGGCAGGCCAGGTGTCCAGGGGGCAGGCCAGGTGTCCAGGGGGGCAGGCCAGGTGTCCGGCCGGCAGGCCAGGTGTCCAGGGGGGGGCAGGCCAGGTGTCCAGGGGGGGCAGGCCAGGTGTCCAGGGGGGGCAGGCCAGGTGTCCAGGGGGGCAGGCCAGGTGTCCAAGGGGGCAGGCCAGGTGTCCAGGGGGGCAGGCCAGGTGTCCAGGGGGGCAGGCCAGGTGTCCAGGGGGGGCAGGCCAGGTGTCCAGGGGGGGCAGGCCAGGTGTCCAGGGGGGCAGGCCAGGTGTCCAGGGGGGCAGGCCAGGTGTCCAGGGGGGCAGGCCAGGTGTCCAGGGGGGCAGGCCAGGTGTCCAGGGGGGCAGGCCAGGTGTCCGGGGACATGTAGCCTAAGGTCTGTCATAGTTATCAACACACCCGCCATTTCGACGGCGTTGATCACCTACTCCGTCGTCTCTCTTACTTAATACGTCGCATTCTGTACGCAGTTGACCATTGCATAAGGTCGACTGCGCCGCCGCCTCGACAGGTTAGGGGGTTGGTTGGGTTCGTTCGCTTCTGGGGATGAATCAACATTGTGATGTTTTGGTTATGTTTAATTTTATTTTCTGTCCTGTTGTCACTCCTGTAACGGTCCTGTTGTCACTCCTGCAACGGTCCTGTTGTCACCTTCCTGTAACGGTCCTGTTGTCACTCTCCTGCAACGGTCCTGTTGAGACTGTGGTCCTGTTGTTAAGAAGATAACCTTCCACCGTTGGTCTTCCAGAGCTGATATTTGTCTTACATAATTAAATGGTGAAAGTTCCTTAACATTTTGTCCTGTGTGTTTCCTGTTGTGATGTGGCGCCCCCCCCCCCCCGACCCCCCTCTCCCTCTCCCCTCCTCCCCCCTTACCTTAAACAACTAGCTTAACGAGCATAAACCAGGTTAAGTTCTGTTTTTCTAAACCGTTAAGACTTGCAAAAGTTGGGAGGCGGCCCCGGGCGCTGCGGGCAGGTCAACACGCTAACTTCGTTGTCTTTCTCAGAGAGTATTTTTACTCTTTTATTTTATCCGTGAGGATCGTTCTTGACTGAGATAACGAGGCTAGATTTTGAGATTTGCTAGTCAGTGAGGCATTGTTCCCCCCCCCCTGCTTGTTTGACCTCGTTTCCCCTGCTTGTTTGACCTCGTTTCCCCTGCTTGTTTGACCTCGTTTCCCTATATGTATGAGTCCTTTCACTGCTTGTTGGAGCCTGTTACATGTCATTGGGATCTCTCACGTCAGTAGACACGAGGCAATTAACCCTAAGACCAATTGCCTTTCCCTGTCAAGACTAAAGGGTTTCAGCTATGGACTATGACTTAGGGAACTGGACATGACTATACTTGAAGAAAACAAGGAGTATGACGGACATGACAACGACGTGCAAGATTCTGTGCGGAATTGTCTAAGTAGATAAAGTTCAAAATGAGAACATTAGGAGGAGAGGACATAACGGGAAACTGGAGAGACGGACGAGTCGAGAGACGTCAGAAGGAATTGCTTCAGTTTAAACAGTCGTGAGTGGAACTGACTACATAAGCATGTTGTCGGGGCACAATTCGATGTAAGATTTGAAATGTAAATATGATAAACTAGGGAAAATCAGTGCATTAAACTACTGATGCTCGAAAAGCGGGACTTGAGAGCTGACGCTCGACCATGCATGCTAGATGCGTGTGTACACACTCTCACATTCATACACTGACTTCTATACACTCCATCAATACACACATACTGTAACACACTCACGCACACATCTCCTACAGGGCTACGCCCATGTGTGTACAATAGCCTTCTTGAAGACAGGTGCTGGCTGGCTGGCGGCCTGAAGGATGCCCATCCTTGTGTCCTACGCGAAGGACCTTGCCAGCATCCGTGTGGCTCCGTCAGATGAATCCTAATTTGTTGTTACCTGTACAGATTGCTTGTTTCACTTGCCAGGGTCGCGGGTAAGGTGGTAGTGGGGGGGGGGGGTTAACATCCTTCTGTTGATCCGTGTGTTGATGTGCTTGGCTGTGGTGGGAAGCCTTTACACTCCACACCTCGTCTGCCTCCACCCCGCCTCGCCTCACTGTTGTCATATTCGCTAAAAGACTTTTATTGGACATTTTCTCCTCCATGCTGGCCCGCTCTTCCTTGTTCCCTCTCTCCTATAGACTGTCCCAAACACCTGCAATAGCTTATAAACCTCTGCCTAATTCCTGCAGTAGCCTGTAGACTACACCTGTACCTGCAGTAGCTACAGATTACACCTGGGTCCTGCAGTAGCCTACGGGCTGCACCTGGCTCCTGCAGTAGCCTACGGGCTGCACCTGGCTCCTGCATGCAGTAGCCTACCTTGGCGCCTACATTAGCTGAAGATCCGGCTGCTGGTGCTGGTAAAGGATGAAGAACTCCCCCTAAGACCCGGATATTTTTTTGGGGGGTAAGACTTTTGCGTGGTCCGGGACATCCGGCAGGTATTGTTGGGCGTGGCCAGACTGAAGGACCCGAAACGTGTGTGAAATGATAGTTTTGTCCTGGGAATGTTTATTACTTGTGAAAGGGAAGGGGGTGGGAGGGGTGGGGGGCAGGTCAGGCATGGAGGCCGGTCAACATGTTCTAAACACGCTTGTATCATGTTATCTGAATAGTCTTTGGCTTTCTGTAACTGTGATCAAACGAAGGATGATGTTTTTTGTGTGGGGAAGGAGGACAAGAGTGAGGAATGTTAATGAGAGAGAAAGGTGTTGAGAGAATATTACTTGGGCACTAAGGAATTTATTGGGGAATAATCCTCATGTAATTGTTGTTTCCAATTTGTGAGGTTTGGGCTGGTCTCTGGGGGACAGGTAGACACCTGTTGTCTCTCTTGTGGGCGCTGCCCACAGAACAGCACCAGAATAGAGGTCAACAACTCCGTCGATACATTGCAAAGGATCTGTCTGTCTGTCAGTGTCTGTCTGTCACATACACGCTACTACAATGGTTTTGGTACTACACCAACTCGTGATTCCGTAAGTACCTTGAAACAAAATAAAAAAATTATACATTAATTGTTAACATCATGCGCTGATCTCGGGAAAATTAAATCGCTTATCTTTAGCCGTAGCAGTGAAAAACACGAATCTTACAGACCCCCTTTGAAAACCCGTTCACCCAGTGGTCTAGTTACACAACTTCCTGCAGGAACCAGGAGAGTGAGAGATGATGTTATAGATTCAGCTACTCGTAACAAGTTCCAAATAGCCGGGCTATGGTGAGCCCGTAACTTACCTGGCACAGGAGCGGGGCGGTGTCAGGGTAAGGGTCATTTTCCTCCTCCTTATGTGCTTCACGACTGTGGTGGTGAGAGTGGGTTGAGTGAAGGCTCCTGCAGGAGAGTATAGAGCAGGTNAAAATAGCCAGCGAGGCGTAGATCTTGGTAAAGGTCAAGACCATTTGAAAGTTAGAGAGTGGCTCTGATGGTCTGCCAGCTCGCCTAGCGCCTGCATTAACTTTTGTTCCTTCTTCATCGAAGGGTCTCAAGGTGACAGCTCCATCACCAATATAGTTGTGGTCTTATGGGAGGGAGGAGGATACTCAGACTAGTTTGACTAGTCCACATTTGTTGGTCTAAAGGAAGGAGGCTAACATTTAAATAATCTTACAATTCAACACTAACAATTTTATCTTATGAATTTTTTTTTTTAATTGTGCTTTTAGCGAAGTTAAATAACTTCTGGAGGAGAAATATTTGTGGTTAGAATGTACTCAAATGGTCTATAAGAAGTATGGGGACTATTTCATATTAACAAAATTCAGAAGCAATCCCACCGCTGCCACCATTGTAAGAGGTGATTTGTAGTTCAGAGTGTGTGGCCAATTGTTTCTTTGGCCATATCCTGATTTGTATTTAGTTATTTATTTATTTGAGTTTCGATGAGGTGTGGAGTGTCAAGCTGGGTGCACTATGCGAGAGTGGGTTTGTTTAACAAATTGGTTTAAATTTATTAGAAGTGGAAGCCGTTTTTTCTCTTGTCTGGTGATTTATTATGCAGGTGGCATGAGTAAGGATAGTCATAATATTGTAGTGAGTGTAGCAATTATTCAGGCTTTTGAGTAATTAGCTTGTGATTCACAGTGAGTGAATAAACTTGTTTATCCAGTTTATTTATTTTATTTTAATTTAGTAATTTTTTAGTATTAAGTGTTGAAATTTGTTATAATCAGTTATTTGTATTTTTATTTAGATCATCTTAGTATATTTATTACTTTATATTTTATTATTCACTTGTGAGTTGGTTATCAGTAATAATCCCTTGGTAAAGGGACGACGACGTTTCGGTCCGTCCTGGACCATTCTCAAGTCGCTTGTCAAAGCGACTGGAAATGGTCAGGACGGACCGAAACGTCGTCGTCCCTTCAACTTCTAGTGTGTGGTCTGGTCAACATACTTCAGCCCGTTATTGTGACTCATCGCCCTGCCCTTGGTAAAGGGTTCACACGCCCCTCCCTTGCTTAAGGAGGTTGTTTAAAGGGGATTCGAACCCCTTAGTAAAGGGTTCACTTACACCCACACCCCCTTTGGAAAGTGGATGTCAAGTTTAACCAGCACCAGGTACATGGGCTAATAATTGCTTCCCTTTCACAGCTGCATCGTTTCACTCATTGCCTTGTGCTGGCTCCGAGGACCAATATCTCCACGGCCCAGTCTCTCCATTATTGACAATAAAAGGCATTAATACTTAACTCCCTTAGGTAGGATTAATGGTTGTTAGGATCGAAGGCTGATTACCCACGAGTAGTAATTGATTAGTTTTTATTTACGAGTGCCAAATACCAGCTGTGGCTCGATAGGTCTGGCACGTAGGTGAGGTGCCAAGAGCAGCTAGGCTGAAAAGCCATTTGAAAATTCAATTGAATTTGGGTCTTCTCGATGTGCGTTGTAATAATTTACACAACACACACAAACACACACACACACACACAACAACACACCCACACACACACACACATGACAAGAATTAAGCAAGAAAGAGAAGGGTGGGCGGACTGCATTTTTTGGACTGTCGGAAAGCCTTTGACACAGTACCCCATAAAAGGTTGATGCATAAGCTGGAGAAACAGGCAGGAGTAACAGGTAGGGCGCTCCAGTGGATAAGGGAGTACCTAAGCAATAGGAAGCAGAGAGTTACAGTGAGGGTGAGACCTCAGACTGGCGTGAAGTCACCAGTGGAGTCCCACAGGGCTCTGTACTTGGACCTATCCTGTTTCTGATATACGTAAATGATCTCCCAGAGGGTATAGACTCATTCCTCTCAATGTTTGCTGACGACGCCAAAATTATGAGAAGGATTAAGACAGAGGAGGACAGCTTGAGACTTCAAGAAGACCTGGACAAGCTGCAGGAATGGTCGAACAAATGGCTGTTAGAGTTTAACCCAAGCAAATGTAATGTAATGAAGATAGGGGTAGGAAGCAGGAGACCAGATACAAGGTATCATTTGGGAGATGAAATACTTCAAGAGTCAGAGAGAGAGAAAGACCTGGGGGTTGATATCACGCCAGACCTGTCCCCTGAAGCTCATATCAAGAGGATAACATCAGCAGCATATGCCAGGTTGGCTAACATAAGAACGGCCTTTAGAAACTTGTGTAAGGAATCTTTCAGAACATTATATACCACATATGTCAGACCAATCCTGGAGTATGCGGCTCCAGCATGGAGTCCCTATCTAGTCAAGCATAAGACTAAACTGGAAAAGGTTCAAAGGTTTGCCACCAGACTAGTACCCGAGCTGAGAGGTATGAGCTACGAGGAGCGACTGCAGGAATTAAACCTCACTTCGTTGGAAGACAGAAGAGTTAGGGGGGACATGATCACCACATTCAAGATTCTCAGGGGAATCGACAGGGTTGATAAAGACAGGCTGTTTAACACAAGGGGCACACGCACTAGGGGACACAGGTGGAAACTGAGTGCCCAAATGAGCCACAGAGATATTAGAAAGAACTTTTTTAGTGTCAGAGTGGTTGACAAATGGAATGCATTAGGAAGCGATGTGGTGGAGGCTGACTCCATACACAGTTTCAAGTGTAGATATGATAGAGCCCATTAGGCTCAGGAAACTGTACACCTGTTGATTGACGGTTGAGAGGCGGGACCAAAGAGCCAGAGCTCAACCCCCGCAAGCACAACTAGGTGAGTACTAGGTGAGTACACACACACACACACACACACACACACACCACACCACACACACACACACACACACCACACACACACACACAACCACACACACACACAACCACACACACACACACACGAGAATGACTACAATATCAAAGGCTAGAACTAGGAGAGATTGCAAAGTCCTGATGCTTATTTAGTGATAAATGGAGATATACAAGACGGGCTCACCATAGCCCGTGCTACCTGGAACTTTTTGTTCTAGGTAGCAAATCTTAAACAACAAAAAATGGAGACATTACTTGGGATTGAACCGTAAGTAGACCTCTTTGGGCTCAGTTGTCCAACGTTTAAACCCTGCTCCTCCCCCCCCCTCATCTCCATTTGCCTCTTCACCCCTTTCTGTGTGTATATACATACAGTATATTCATACGTATATACATCTAGGGTTCCTTTTTCACAACAAAACTAATTATACCTGAAAACCCACGAGACTAATGTAGAAAATCTATGCGACAAGTCTCGTTCCGAAGTTGAAGAGCTTGAGGTACGGGGAAAGACCATGGGACCTGGGACTAACCACACTGGAGGAGGATAGGAAGAGAGGACATGATAACGACATGTAAAATCCATAGAGGGAATACAATGTTAACAAAGAAGCATTGCTCAAAGCTAGGAACAAGAGATGAATGAGGTATAGGTCAAAATTAGCCAGAGATATCAGAATTTATTCAATGCTAGAGTCGTCAGTATGTGAAATGGGTTAGGCAAGGTTACGCTAGGTTAGGTTAGACAAGTTTAAACAAAAAAGCTAAATACACAGTTATAAAGGCAGATATGATAACGAGGGACGAGTGTCATTGCACTAAACTAAGATATTCAGAAGGTGGGGCAGTGAACCCAGCTATCATGCTACCACCAACATCGAACTCGAACCACGAACATCGAACTCGAATCAGATGTTGAGTCAACGTCGATAACAGCTTTATGCACTCTATGGACACTCAAACCCCACATTTCAGAATTCATAGAAGTTGCTGCATGGGTTTCGGAATAGGAGCCAATCCTTGTTGAGAGGAGCGAGGGTTCGACCCCTCGCCCCCTAACTAGCCAGACAAAATCACAAATCACCGCACAAAGTCCTGTGAGGCTATAGACTAACTTGTAAATATAGTTTATATACTGATATTTTTTTTATTTTGAAGTGCATGAAAGATTAAGTGGGAAGTCTAGTCATATGAAAATAATTGGTTGAATTAGTAGGCTGGCACTGTGGGGGGACTGGCACTGTGGGGGGCTGGCACTGGGGGGGGGCTGGCACTGATAGCCCCCCACAGACGTCACCGTTACTTGTCACTTCAACAATTTAGAAAAACAAATGTATCTCACAATACTTCACCCCCCCCCTAACCTCTCCCCAACCCCCACCACTAAACAGGTGTTCAAAAAAAGAAAGGTAGGTTCAGAAAGTTCAAGGGAATCCGGGGTCACTGAGGTCGGGGGAGTCGAACAGTACCCAGTGAACAAGTCTCCAGGGGAGCCAAGGAGGGAGTCGTGATGGAGCAGGCTTATGGCTGCTGTGAGGCTGATGTTGTGTGAAGTGGGCCATGGGGGGGGGGGGTGCAGAGTGGGCCATAGGGAGGGGGTGCAGAGTGGGCCATGAGAGGGGGGGAGCGGGTGCAGAGTGGGCCATTTAGGAGGGGCATGGAGTTAGGCTGTAGCCAGCTGTGCTCCCATATCATGCCAAACCCGGCATGATATGGGAGCAGGTGTGGTGTGTTTTTGTGCCTGTGTGTGGGTGTGTGCTCTAGCAGGTGTGGGTTTGTGTTCGGCTGTCAGAATGTTGTAACAGGTGTGTGTGGGGTTTGGACCAGGTTAGTGTCACACATGTGCATGTCCACCTATAAATTCACGAAAGTAATTATTGATGCCTTTCATATATATATTGAAGTGTCAAGCTAAATAAACAAGGTTGTAAGAAGGTTGGATACATGTCCTGACTCCACCGAAGTGGTTCCAGCTTGCTCTAAGTCAGGTGTTTAATATGGCTTACGGAAGGCGCAAAACGCAGGTATCCCAATTCCTGCCATTATATCTGCGATCGACAATTTTAATAATATATTTATTTATACTCTTGTAAGGAATTTTTCAAGAAATTTTGTCCTCGGTCAGATCACTAAACTGAAATCTTGAATACATCAGGCTACCCTCATGTATGATGCATCAGGATAGCCTGATGCATCATACATATGATGTATGCATATCATTGCATATGTGTTGTGATGTATGCAAGTAACTGGCTCTTACCAGTTACTGCATTAGAAGTCGACTGAGGAAATTTTAAAATTATTAATAACCTCAATTAGATTTAAGGTCGATTTTTATAGGTCTTAAATTAAATTTAAAGATAGGATGCCTAGGATTGAATATGCGGATTGTTGAAAGTTTCGTTTGAAAGTTTAAAGTCAGTGTTATTGGAACACAGAGGTATCTTTTAACATTATCTAAGTCAGCAGTCTCCGAGAGAGCAGGAATCATCATGGGGATGAACCATTCTTGGCACGGGTTCGAGGCTAGAAATCTTGGATGCAGGGACCTTTGTGCGGTGTTGCTTGCTTATAGTGGAATCTCTATGGAATTTTTCTATGTAAATTATCAATTGGTTTTTGGTTTCTTCTTTATGATTCGTGTAGACTTTGTTGTTTCGCTTTCCATTCTTTTTTTTACCGATTGGTTATTTCTGCTTAATTGACGTTTTGAGTATAATGTGCTTATTATTTTGTAACCTTTTTTTTACGTGTAATTGATTATCGAACTATTGCTATATTTCCTTTGCTTTTTGCATAACTTTCCAGAATCACTTTGATAATTGTAATTTTGAATTAGTATTTACGGTGTGTGTTCACCTAGTTGTGCTTGCGGGAGTTGAGCTCTGGTCTTTCGGCCTGCCTCTCAACTGTCAATCAACTGCTACTATTTTTTTTAATATATATTTTTTTCACACCACACACATCCCAGGAAGCAGCCCGTGACAGGTGACTAACTCGCAGGTACCTATTTACTGCTAGGTAACAGGGGCATAGGGTGAAGGAAACTGCCCATCGTTTCTCGCCGGCGCCCGGGACCGAACCTGGGACCACAGAATTACGTGTCCAGCGTGCTGTCCACTCAGCCACACACACCAGTGTGTGTCAAATTCTACTTTGATCAATTAACTATATAAGAATAGATTCCTGTGTTTTTGTTCTTGATAGTTCACCTGGGTATCCTAAGGTATCCTAAGCATGGGTACTACGGGGCAGCAGTCCGGTGCCTCTGGTATCCTTCTCTCTTGTGGCTAGCTCATCCCTCAGTTGGTAGAGCTCTCGTCTCCTACACCCGAGGTCAGAGGTTCGATGCTGCTTTGGTTATCTTCGAGGGAGTTCTTCGGTTAGTGTGTGTGTAACAGGGCCCCCACCAGCACCAAGGGCCCCCACCAGCACCAAGGGCCCCCACCAGCACCAAGGGCCCCCCACCAGCACCAGGAGGGCCCACCAACTGTTTACGAGTTTAACCTTAGAGTACCAACACTGAGGTAAGGGGGGGGGGGCATTTAGCTGTTTAGGCCCATGTCACAAAACAGGAGGATCTGGCCGAAAGCCAGACTGCCTAAGAGGCAGCCTGGGAGGCCGGATTATGAGTGCATGAGGTTAATGAGGACACCTCACCACCACCAACAACTGAGGACGTCAGCCAAAAGTAGAACTGAAGAAACCAAGGCAAACATTTCCTCTCAGAACTTATTTAGGGAGTCAGCTGTTGGCAGCCTGGCGGGTGTAGGTGTGTGTGTGGGTATAGGCACGTGGCTCGCTCTCCCCCTCTCTCTCTCTCCCTCTCTTTCCCTCACTCACCCTCTCCCTCTAGCCCGTCCTCATACACAAAGGGCAAAGTCCATTCCATGCACCCGCCAAACCCCTGTTTATGAATGAAAGACGGTTTACGCACGACTCACAACTGATTTCGTTCGAACACTTCCGGAACAAGTGCTTCACTGACGAATTTTGTTCGAACCACAACGCTGTAAATGCTTCACCCACGTACTACAAGTACAAATCTGAGGACGGGTTACTTGCTGCAACCCGTCCTCAGTCAGTCCATTCCATCCAGCGGCCGACCTCAAAGACGCATTCATAAATTTTAAAATGCTGTTCATTCAAAACAGAAATTTTCTCGACTATAAATTATTATAATAACTTTGTGCATATTTAGCCATTGGTTAGGTTAGGTGTTTAGGTTCTGTTGGCGATTATTTGTATTTGTAGTACGTGGGTGAAGCATTTATAGCGTTGGGGTTCGAACACCAGTCGTCAGTGAAGCACTTGTTCCGGAAGTGTTCGAACGAAACCAGTTGAGAGTAGTCACTCGTGTGTAAACCGTTTTTCATTCATAAACAGCTGGGGAGTTTGGCGGGTGGATGGAATCACTTTTGGGTCTTTATTTGGAGGACGAACTGCGCTTTCTCTTTGCTTTTTCTTGTTGCTTTTTCTCACTCACTCACTCACTCACTCACTCACTTCACTCACTCACTCACTCACTCACTCACTCACTCACTCACTCACTCACTCACTCACTCATACTTGGTTATTCACTCGCCTGCTTACTCGCTCGCTAAATGTTACCTCGCTCTCTAAACACACATCTCGAACCAAGGACTAAAAAACTAGCGAGGCCAGAATAAGAGGGTCCGGGGGCGAGGCAAGAGTTGGCACTTACACCATCCGGTGCCCCTTGACTTGTTCCCTTTGACTGTTGCTACTCCCCCGGTGCATACATGTGTGTGCTGTCATGTGTATACTGTGTAATACATGCGTATGCTGTGCCATACATGTGTGTATTGTCATGTGTAGATTACGTCGTATGCGTCGAACAAGCACATAATGTCATGCATATGTATACTATGAATATACTTTTGGCTAGAATAATTTATACATACACTTGAAGCCATATGCATTTGGACTTGATGAATACACAGAGATATGTGGAAATAGACGAGGGGGTGGAGGGGAGCAGAGATACTGTGATACTGTGATAAGCAGATAAAAGAGGGAGGTGGAGTGATAACGATAAGATTGAGGAAGATTGGCTGGGTACTAATCCTTAACTGTCCTCCCTCCCCCTGTTCACCTAGCAGTAATTGGGTACCTGGTTATGAAACCAATTTGTAAGTCATGTTTCAGGGAAAACTAGTAGGGTAAGGCTCACCATGAACTATGGGAAGGGAAAGCTCTCAGCCAGCTAACAGGAGTCAGCAGTCGTCTGCTCCTGTACCCTCCTGTGTGTAAAACTAGTAGGGTAAGGCTTACCATGAACTATGGGAAGGGAAAGCTCTCAGCCAGCTAACAGGAGTCAGCAGTCGTCTGCTCCTGTACCCTCCTGTGTGTAAAACTAGTAGGGTAAGGCTTACCATGAGCTATGGGAAGGGAAAGCTCTCAGCCAGCTAACAGGAGTCAGCAGTCGTCTGCTCCTGTACCCTCCTGTGTGTAAAACTAGTAGGGTAAGGCTCACCATGAACTATGGGAAGGGAAAGCTCTCAGCCAGCTAATAGGAGTCAGCAGTCGTCTGCTCCTGTACCCTCCTGTGTGTAAAACTAGTAGGGTAAGGCTTACCATGAGCTATGGGAAGGGAAAGCTCTCAGCCAGCTAACAGGAGTCAGCAGTCGTCTGCTCCTGTACCCTCCTGTGTGTAAAACTAGTAGGGTAAGGCTTACCATGAGCTATGGGAAGGGAAAGCTCTCAGCCAGCTAACAGGAGTCAGCAGTCGTCTGCTCCTGTACCCTCCTGTGTGTAAAACTAGTAGGGTAAGGCTTACCATGAGCTATGGGAAGGGAAAGCTCTCAGCCTGCTAACAGGAGTCAGCAGTCGTCTGCTCCTGTACCCTCCTGTGTGTAAAACTAGTAGGGTAAGGCTTACCATGAGCTATGGGAAGGGAAAGCTCTCAGCCAGCTAACAGGAGTCAGCAGTCGTCTGCTCCTGTGCCCTCCTGTGCGGAAAACAAAGGAAGAGAGAAATCTTGACAAGAACCGCCCCCCTTAATCACATTCACAGCCGTCGGAGTACAAAGGAATTTACATCAACCTTCCCTTTCTTGCATTTCTCCCCCTCCTTCCACATAGTTAAATGTAGAATACGTGCAAGAGAGAGAGAGAGAGAGAGAGAAGCATTGAAATAGAGGAAATGAGTGAGGGGTAGGGTGAAGGGAGAGGTGTGAGGTGAAGGGAGATCAAGTGTAGGGTGAACTACCTCTTGTTGATTCGTGTGAGATGAGTGTCCCTGCGGGTCTCTGATGAGGCTGGTATTCACAGCTGTACAGTTTAACGTACGTGTCCACAGCCTGGTTGATCAGGTATTCTTTGCGTGTGTTTATCAAGTTCTCTCTAGAACACCGTGGGAGGCCGGCTAGTTATGCCCCTTATGCTTAGTGGGAGTGTGTTGAAAAGTCTGGGGGCCTTAATGTTGATTGAATTATCTTTCAACATACCTATTGCAGATCTGTTTTTCAATGGGGATATTCCATACTTGTAACATACTTTCTGGTCATGGAATGAGTCATTTCAGTGTGCAGATTTCCAACCAGTCCCTTTAATATTTCCCACTCGTAAATTATAATATACCTCTCTGGCCTCAGCAGTACATAATAATTTGGGTAGTCGGTTCAGAACTAACTGTCCCACTCACAGTGGGACAGTTAGTCCCACTTAGATGCCAAGATATCATCTTTTGTCCCACAGCTGTGACATGCCCTCTGGCCCTCCTCATTGTGCACCAGCTATCAACAATATTTTCCAGCTAAAGTTGCTGGTTGCCGTCGGGTCTTGCAAGCACCAACAGCCTCACATACCTGGAGGCTCTCAGAGGATGCTGACATGTCGACGCCCCAGGATTTAGGTCACAATAAAGACGCACCCTACCCTAACACACCTCAACTACCCTCTCCCCTACCCTTAACACCTCAAACACCCCTATCGTTACACCGCCCTAGCCCCAACACACCCAAACCCCCCCTACCCCAACACACCCACCTACCCCAACACACCCCTACCCCAACACACCCACCCACCCCAACACACCCTTGCCCATTTCCCTTGCCCATTTTTGCCAGAGAAACAAGTTTTGACCTTTCCAATGGACTGTCTGGTGTTCATTCATGTGACCGGTGTTACTCACACAACTTGACTCACCATTCATAAAAACGGTGGAGTCTGTCAGTATTACTACGGGGACTGTCCCGGGGGGGAGGGGGGGGGGTTCACCTTGACTTTTGTTCAGTGGGTAACAGGGTAAATTTTTTTTGGGTGTTGGGAGAGGTTAAGTTTGGATGTCTGTCGTGTTTGTTGTGTGTGTGTGGTGGTGTTTGTGTGGGTGGCAGTCTTGTGTACTGCTTGCTTAGTAAAAAAAACACCCCAAGGCCTTTATTTTCTTGTAACAAAATATATATATATATATAGATATATATATATATATATATATATATATATATATATATTATATATATATATTATATATATATTATATATATATTATATATATATTATATATATATTATATATATATTATATATTATATATATATATATATATATATATATATATATATATTATATATATATAATCGCATCCTTAAGGCGGCATCCTTAAGTTGTAGAACTCCTTTCTCCCTTAACTAAATCTATTTTTTGCTATTTGATATTCAGCCTTACCTGTTGTTTCTTGTGAAGTACTTCATGTTTTTTTTTCACAACTTGTGTTATGAGACAGGTTGTGTTTCAGCTGTTGTGACGGACATTAGAGCACACTCTGACATCGGTGTCTTAGAATATATTCATGTGTTGTAATAAGATTATTGGTTCGTAATTTTTTTCAACTTTTGTTTCATAGCGGTTGCCCGGATATGGCTTTGGGTTCAAATATGTATTATTACAAGTGAACAGGTCAACATTGCAGGCAGGACGCCTGTCTACTCTCCAATTGATCCAACAGAATATCGTCAAATAACTTTATTAATGTTTTTGGACTCTAATAATTAACTCTTTGTGCTTCACTAAGTATATGTTACATAGAAAGCAGAAATGCACGATTTGTCCCACAAATTACGCGTCAAAGAATTTCATGAAATGAGCCTTCAATTCTGACCGTTGACCAATTATTCGACCTTCAGTTGTTTGAATAGACAGCCGCCGTGTTTTACAGTTATCTGATATTTGTAGTGGACTTGTGCAGCCATTCAGAGCTTCATCTACATTTTTATATTCAACTTGTTTAACAGAGGCATCGCAGAAACCCATGTATGGATTTCTGCGATGAGAAACTGCAGACGTCAGTTTCATCTGACATCTGACAGATGTCAGAAGCTGGCATCTGTATGGCGTGGCATACAGTACATACCTTATTAAGATCAGTGATGGACAATCCTCTTCTTAATATTGCGTCAACTCCATTATTAATTCCAATTATGTGTTCCCATTCCAACTTGCTTCTTAAAAGTTCAAATTTCAATTCGATAATGGTTTAATTCTCTCTAAAACACCCTCGTTACCTTGAGGTGCTTCCGGGGCTTAGCGTCCCCACGGCTCGGTCGTCGACCAGGCCTCCTGGTTGCTGGACTGATCAACCAGGCTGTTGGACGCAGCTGCTCGCAGCCTAACGTATGAGCTTCATCAATTTTTTTCAATTTGAACCAGTCCAATGGACACAAAGAACTCAACTTTATAATTATTGTTACTATATGCAGACGAAGAGTCACAATAACCTGGTTGAAATATGTTGACCAAACCACACACTAGAAGAGCATGGAGTCCATATCTCGTCAAGCATTAAACTAAATTCAAGAAGGCTCAGAGGTTTGCCTCTATGTAAACCCAGTTGATGTTGTAGAATGATTAGGTTGTTGTTGACCGGGGATGGTCGAAGGTTACTACTCGGTAATGGGCAGGAATTGGAGTACCAAACGTCCGCTGGTTTTCCTTAGTTTATTATAAATATATATATATATCTTCTACACGGGCCAGGAGCTAGCTAGAGTGTGTAAGGTCCGTTGCCCAGGGCTGTCTCTGAAGGTGTGAGGGCTGCAGGCTCGGAGCTAGCATGAGCTATGAGCAGAGACTATGGGAATTAAACCTTACGTCACTGGAAGACAGGCCAGCTAGGGGAGGACATGATCACCATATAAAATATCCTCAAGTAATTGATAGGGTAGAGAAAGTTTATTTAACACAAGGGGGCACACGCACTAGGGGACACATTTGGACATAGTACCCAAATGAGCCGTACGTAGACAAGAATTTTTTCAGTGTCAGAGTAGTTAACAGGTGGAATGCATTAGGAAGTGAAGTGGGTGGAGAGCTGACTCCATACACAGTTTCAAATGTAGACTATGATATGATGCCCAGTAGGCTCAGGAACCTGTACACCAGTTGATTGATCGTTGAGAGGCGGACCAAAAGCCAGAGCTCAACCCCCACAAGCACAACTAGGCGAGTACACACAGGCTGATGGCCTCCCCCCCCCCCCCAAATACACACCTGTACTAATTACAAAAAAAATGACCGCGATTACTAGCGAGAAATGACCTCAATATTTAACGAACCTTTTGTCAGTAAGAAAAAATTTGAACTGAACTTCGGTCATGTGATGCGCATGCGCGCTGCCCCGTAGGGGAGAGTCCACTACAGGACCTCAGTGCCGTGCTGACCTTGGTACGGTGTAGTACGGCCGGTCCTTACCTTCATGATACTGCGGTCCTTCACGGTGGTACCCTCCCATTAATGTTAATACCACCTTGTGTAGGTACGTTTTCTGTCTTCACGGTCCTGTCTTCATAGGACTATGTTGCCTGTAATCCCCAGCATGTATCTTCTTGCTGTATAGGACTGCAGAAGACCTTTAGGCCCAGGCGAGGCAGCTCATGTTTATACACACCGTAATTCACTCATAAATATCTAGCTTACGCTTGAAACAATCCCGCGATCCCACGTCTATTATGTTCCTCACGTTGAGTGTGGTACTTGATGCCCCACTACTGGCTCAAGGATAGCAGACAGACTAAGTGTGTTCCATTGATGATGCGTTACAGGTTTTTACAGGTCATAATCTTGTACGTATCAACCGTAAACATTTGTGGCTGGTTAGGTTAGCCAACCCCGCCAGACCCGGAGGTAACCAACCTGACCAATCCAAGCCCATGGTTTGTCGGCGCCTTCAATTTACCGGGATTTAAAGTTCACTAAAGCCCCTTAATATTTACGTTTGGGTCGACAAGGTATAACAATTCGACTGCCTTTAGAGAGCAGGTTCAGGCCCCCTCCACCCATGGGATCTGTGGGGCCACTCAGCCTTTCTCCTCTGATTTAACCTCGTCCTTTTAGGGAATCGAACTGAGAATTTGCACTTAACCCAAAGGTTAAACGAATATTTGTTCCAGAGCCGCCGCGGATATCGTGGCTCGCTCGCCTGATATGCGATATTTACCAGTTAAATAATGCCCAAGTCTGGCCTATGTGCTGTGTGTGTACATCTGGGCACACGACCCATCACGCGTTATACCTGCGAAACCTGTATATCTTTACAGAGTCAGGTCGACGGCTTTCTTTACATCAGTTAAACAGTTTAGGAGCTTTGGGAAGGTCACAGGTCAGGTTATTACGGTCGTTAACAAGCTCGTAGCGCCGCGGAGCTCGTTAACTCTCGTGCCTAAGGTAAACAAAGCCGCCAGTGATTGAGGGACGATGAAGAGGTTTCGTGACTGGTGTTAAAGGCTCGGTGATGCCAGGTCCTGGTGCTTGAACCACCTGGTGTAGGGGTGTTAGTACTGTGTTTTACACCGCTGGCGCCGCATGTGCCGGTAGGCGTGGCGCAGCTGTCCGCGGTACGGAACCCGCTGGCGCAGCTGTCCGCGGTACGGAACCCGCTGGCGCAGCTGTCCGCGGTACGGAACCCGCTGGCGCAGCTGTCCGCGGTACGGAACCCGCTGGCGCAGCTGTCCGCGGTACGGAACCCGCTGGCGCAGCTGTCCGCGGTACGGAACCCGCTGGCGCAGCTGTCCGCGGTACGGAACCCGCTGGCGCAGCTGTCCGCGGACGGAACCCGCTGGCGCAGCTGTCCGCGGACGGAACCCGCTGGCGCAGCTGTCCGCGGTACGGAACCCGCTGGCGCAGCTGTCCGCGGTACGGAACCCGCTGGCGCAGGTGTCCGCGGGACGGAACCCGCTGGCGCAGCTGTCCGGGTACGGAACCCGCTGGCGCAGCGTGTCCGCGGGACGGAACCCCTTGGCGCAGCTGTCCGCGGGACATCAGCCATCAACATCATCAAAATAATACCTTATTAGGCGGTCGGCCTCCATGATGCTGCGCCTGACACCAACACTTGTGCA
>WNGS01165751.1:23920887-23937632 GCA_020271785.1 Procambarus virginalis | reverse complement strand
GTGAAGGGACGACGACGTTTCAGTCCGTCCTGGACCATTCTCAAGTCGATTGTGCAACAAACAAAAGAATGCAACAAACAAACATAATGCAACAAAGTAACACCGGGCAACAAAAATAATAATAACTTGTGAACTGAAAAGTTATTAGGCTCATCATAAGGACCTTGGAGTCCAAATGCGCCACTGTAGGAAAGTTGCACAGCAGGTAGGGGGGCAACAGTCAAAAAAGTTAACCAGACCGTTGGAATAATGAAGCGTACCTTTGACTTTAAGGAAAAGAAGGAAGTGAATGAATTGTATAAATCTGTGGTCCGTGATTACTGTAACCACGAATGGAGACCACAGCTCCAGAAGGACACGGCTGCTCTGGAGAAAGTGCAGCACCGGGCAACAAAAATTATTCCAGAGCAAAGTCAACTCGCGTGTCAGAAACGGGTGAGGAAAATGGATCTCGCTGAAAGTTTTAAAATAGAATTATTTGGAGGACGTTGATCCGGAAAATGTCTTCAAATGGTCAGATGTAACACAAACAAGGAGCAACGGCTTAAAGCTCAACAAGCCACAATGTAGGACTCAGAAAAGGAGATGCCTTTTCGCCCCCACAGCGTTATTAACCCATGGAACCTCCTACCCGCCGAAGTCGTAAATGCCAAAACTCCTCTAACATTTAAAGTACAACTGGAAAAGATCATAACGGAAAATGGGAGGGGGGGACCTTCGACAAGCCGCCGGCTTCCTGTCCTCGTCGAGGCCACTAGTGTTAGTGGCTCGGGTAAATCCAGGTAAATACTGTAGTGACTATACTTATATCATTGATCAACTCCTGCTGAAGACAGCTAAAGAAACCATTCCTCACGATATTACTACACTGTGTGCGACGTGTCTTGAACTGTCAGTGTTACGGCCATATTGGTGTGTGTGTGTGTGTGTGTGTGTGTGTGTGTGTGTATCACTTAGTTGTTTTTCGGGGGTTGAGCTGCTCTTGGCCGCCTCTCAACTGAATCAACTGTTTTCTCACACCCCCCGGAAGCAGCCCGTGACGCTGCTAACTCCCAGGTACCTATTTACTGCTAGTAAGAGGGCATCAGGGTGAAAGAAACTTTGCCCATTTGTTTCGCCGGTGCGGGATGCCGCGCCCAGATACAATCCTCACGCTATCCACGGCCTGGCCCCCAAGGTGTGCTGTCTGTGTCTGTTTGTGGTGTCGTGTGTTGTTGCTGTGTGGTGTGTGTGTGTGTGTGTGTGTGTGTGTGTGTGTGTGTGTGTAGTGTGTGTGTGTGTTGTGTGTGTTGTGTGTGTTCGTGTGGGTGTTCTGTGTTGTGTGTTCTGTGTGTTGTCTGTTGATGTCTGTGGTGTCTGTGTGTGTGTTCTGTTGTGTGGTCTGTGTGTGTCGTGTGTGTGTGTCTGTGTGTGTCTGTTGTGTGTGTGGTGTGGGGGGGTTGTTTGTTGTCTTGCGGTGGTGTGTTGTTGTGCTTTGGTGTACATGTATGAGGTGTGAGTGCAGTGTTCTCCCAGACCACACTATGCATGGTGCGGGTCCACCACATAGGGGGTGTTAGCAATATGAAAGTGTGCCAGTGTGCGTGCGTGCCTGTCCCCCCCCCTCCCACCTACCAGGTTGTTCATTCCAAAGGCAGGAGCCTCATCTGGGCGCCCTCCACACCCCCAGGTTATTTATTATTTATACACCAGAAGGAACCTGAGCTTGTGAGAGTACAAACATTGGCGAGTGAGTCTCGTAAGCCGCTCAAAGCAACAATAGGCATTTAACGCTACACTACATGAATAATAGGGACTATACTATGTACTAGAATTTGAATTCAGCACAATAACTACATTTTAAATTGATAGAATGGATTATAGTGGTAAAACTGCAGTGTTGTACTTCACTCACTCAATTTAGTACCAATACAGTGTGAGTTGTAGTACAGGCTGGGGAAGCTAGGAGGTTGAAAGTAGGTATTATGGTTCTATTTTTTTTAATAAAGTATAGGTTGGACAAGTTTTTAATATTAGGGAGTGAGTGAGAGACTGGTGTCCTCGGCTCCCCCCCCCCCCCCAGGTGGCCCTCAACCCCCCCCCCCCTGCGGTGGCCCTCAACCCCCTCCCCCTCACAGGCTACACTAATAACCCCCACCACAACGGTACCAACATAAACGGGTAGAGTTGTAAAGCTCCTAACTGTTCTCTCTGTTTAATGACGATTATCTTGCCCAACACATCGAATTGTAACGATAAAGATAATGGTAAATATATAACAGTTTTGGCTGGGATATTGAGGACGAGGAGCTGGGATATAAGGTAGGGAATGTGCCTAACTACTTGGATCACTGAGGATCGAAACGCCGACCCCGTGAATTACAAGGCCGTCGCTGTAAGGTTCAGTCCAAGAGTTGGACAAAATGTACATGGCTGTTCGCCTCCCTTGCTAGCTAAATTTTTGTCCCTGACACTATGACTGGTTATTGGTCCTTTCTACTCTTCTGGTCCATAGACTGGTCACGTATAGGTAACTACGGCCTGTTAGACCTCAACTTTGACCCCACATGGGCTTGTGTTCATGGTAATACTGTCAACCTGTGACTACCAGGAAGAGCAGAAGAATTGTCTCTCGATACCGGCAAGTGACGGAACAGTTCTTTTCAGATGTGACTCGCAGTCAATGGTGGCGCAGTGGTAACACACTCGCCCTGAGCTTTGCCAGAGATTTGGTTCAGGTTCGTATCCTGACCAGAGAGTATTGATTTGACACCAATCCTTAACTGTTCGCCTCTGTTCACACCAGCAGTAATGGGGTACTTGGTTGTTTACTGATTGACAGGTCGTGTTCCAGGGGGGAAACTAGTAGGGTAAGGCTTACCATGAGCTATGGGAAGGGAAAGCTCTCGGCCTGCTAACAGGAGTCAGCAGTCGTCTGCTCCTGTACCCTTAGGGTACAGGAGCAGACGACGCTCATGTAATAGTTTTTTTTATGTACGAACGACACATTTGAACACGAAGAAATGACGACGTATCGTCGTTTTCTGACAGTTGTTTGTACATCATATCGCCAGCCGCGTCTGTGACTCGGCGTGTACACAAGGATGTAATTTAGTGGGTTAATGGTTACAGCTTGCGATAATTTCGGGGCTTAGCGTCTGCGCGGTCCGGTCCTCGACCAGGCCTCCTGGTTGCTGGCCTGGTCAACCAGGCTGTTGGACGCATCTGCCGGATGTATGAGTCAGTTTTAGTTGATCAGGTATCCTTCGGAGGTGTTTATCAAGCCTTACCTACCTTTACCTTGATCAAGTTTATGGAGAGAGTCCGTTGATCGATCTTAAGGCTAGTATACCTGTGTGTGTGTTCCCTAGTTGTGCTTGTCGGGGTGTAGCTCCGACTCTTTGGTCCCGCCTCTCAACTGTTAATTGTTTTCTCACACGCCCCCTTGGAAGCAGCCCGTAGCAGCTGTCTAACTCCCAGGTACCTATTTACTGCTAGATGAAGAGGAGCATCAGAGTGAAAGAAACTCTGCCCATTTGTTTCCGCCTCCGCCTCCGCGGGGATCGATCCCCGGACCCTAGAACTACGATCCCGAGCGCTATCCATTCAGCCCCCCATGTGCGCGCGTGCGTTTAATATATATACGGTCTTCCTGTCCCTGGCAAAACGTATTATTTATTGTACAAATATTCATGGGATGCTTCGACCACATGAAATGGTGACCCCCAGCGTCTCTGACCCCGAAGTGTCTGTGTCTCTGACCCCGAAGTGTCTGTGTCTCTGACCCCGAAGTGTCTGTGTCTCTGACCCCGAAGTGTCTGTGTCTCTGACCCCGAAGTGTCTGTGTCTCTGACCCCGAAGTGTCTGTGTCTCTGACCCCGAAGTGTCTGTGTCTCTGACCCCGAAGTGTCTGTGTCTCTGACCCCGAAGTGTCTGTGTCTCTGACCCCGAAGTGTCTGTGTCTCTGACCCCGAAGTGTCTGTGTCTCTGACCCCGAAGTGTCTGTGTCTCTGACCCCGAAGTGTCTGTGTCTCTGACCCGAAGTGTCTGTGTCTCTGACCCCGAAGTGTCTGTGTCTCTGACCCCGAAGTGTCTGTGTCTCTGACCCCGAAGTGTCTGTGTCTCTGACCCCGAAGTGTCTG
The DNA here is from genome assembly GCA_020271785.1 of Procambarus virginalis. Taxonomy (NCBI): domain Eukaryota; kingdom Metazoa; phylum Arthropoda; class Malacostraca; order Decapoda; family Cambaridae; genus Procambarus; species Procambarus virginalis. The sequence continues at coordinate 23,933,511 of WNGS01165751.1, read as the reverse complement.
TGTCTCTGACCCCGAAGTGTCTGTGTCTCTGACCCCGAAGTGTCTGTGTCTCTGACCCCGAAGTGTCTGTGTCTCTGACCCCGAAGTGTCTCTGACTCCAGGTCACAAAGGAACGTGAAATGTCTTACACGAGGTGCGTGTGTAGGACTTTGATCAAGGGTAACTGGCCGGGTTGTTTATAACAAACCCGGGGCGTAACTCCNCTGCCCCCCCCCCCAAATGTTCCATCCTCATCCCACTCCACCCCTCTTCCCTCCCCCCCCTCCCCTCTCCCCCCCTCCCCTCGCAGATTGCTACGACCAAGAAAATGTATTCGATTTCGCTGTACAAATAGAGCCATCAGCTGGAAGTAAAACTAAACATAGACGGATACAGGAAAGAGACAGTCAGACAGCCGGCGGAGATACAGAGAGACAGAAAAAGACGGAGATAGAGAGACGGAGAGAAAGAGACGGTGACAACTTGGGAGACAGGAGGAGACGGGATCCAACACATGCTATAATCGGGCAATATTCTGCTGTTGTACTTGTTGGGAACCATTGTATCCTTGGTAATGCCGGTGCCTGGGGGGGGGGGGGGGGTTGTGGAGCCGGTGACGGGGGCTTCTGTAGCAAAGTGTGTACGTGCGGGCGCGTGTGCGGGGCGCGACTGACGGTTATTGATTGTGGAGGAAACACAGGAGCCATCACATTTTAACTTCAGGTAATACCAATTTTGTCATTGTAGCGGGGTACTGTGTGTGTGTTGTGTGTGTGTGTGTGTGTGTGTTGTGTGTGTGTGTGTGAGGTTGTGTGTTGTGTGTGTGTAGCTAGATGCTGGCGGTGGAGAGAAAAAAGGACCGTGGAGATTGAACTGATAAAATAATTAAATATAAGTTACTATTTCGTAACCTTTGGCCTCAAGGTACTGAGTTTTTAGCCAGTTTTGTCTTCATTGTGATAATGTTCCTTACTATCCTCATCTTTCCCCTCTTGCACCGCCACCACTTCCTCCATATTACATAAAGTTGCACAAGTTCCTTTAGCAAAGTCTCCCGTGGGCGCAACGTCTCGCAAAAATGGAAAGTTGTGTTTGCGTCGCTTCTGGCCAGGGTTGATCCCAAGGGAGGATGACAGGGGAAAGTGGGCTGCCCGGTATACAACTCCACCAGATATACCTTCCGTCAGCTGCTGGAAAAGAGAAAGGGTAGGGGCGAGAGGAAGGGGGGCAGATGGAGAGAGAAGAGGAGAGAGAGAGAGAGAGAGAGAGAGAGAGAGAGAGAGAGAGAGACCGAGAGAGAAGGAGGGAGAGGGAGGGAGCGAAGGGGAGAGAGAGAGAGGGAGCGAAGGGGAGAGAGGGAGAGGGAGGGGGAAGTGAAAGGGTGTCAGGAAGAGAGATATAATCACAAGGGAATCGCAGCAAAGATACGACCTTGGTTTTAAACTGTTGTTTTCATGAAGTTGCAAACCAATATGCGTAATGCGTGAGAACAACATAACCACAACAGGTGCATTTAACTCTTGTTGACAAACAACGTTTCATTTAAATGTTAGTAACGCTATATTGACACTGGCACCATACCCCCACCCCCTCCGCCGCCTGACACCCCCCCCCCCTCGCTGACACCCCCCCCCTCGCCTCGCCCTCTAACCCCGTATTTCCCTATTATCGACTTTACAATTATGAATAGATGTTTTCCTCCCTGCACCTTCAGTTTATTCCATTTCCAACTACTCTTTGGCTAGAACAGAACACCAAACATAACATCACTGTGACTCATCAGAGTCTCAAGCTTCCATTCATGCACTCTCGTTTGTTGGTACTCATTGTGAACATGTCTTCTTTTTTTCACTCTGGCAATCCCCATAGTGTATTTTATATCTCTATCATGTCTTTCCCCCTCTCTCCTTTCCTAGAGGCTTTAGGTTTAGTTCCTTCAGTCTCATTTCAAAACCCATCTCTCGCTATTCCGGGAAGTGTCTTGTTGCAAATGTTTTAAGCTGCCAGTTTTTTTAGGGGGGGGGGAGGGGGGTTAGCATGATGGGGCGCATATCCGAAATTGGCTTCACGTAGACGTTGCACAACGCTCTAAGTGTCTCCATATTTAGGTTCCTGAATGATCTAACTTTTGCTACTGAGCAGTATGTTGCTGATGTTGTTTTACACGAGGCTCCGAGTATTCCGGGAGTATATCCTTGACCGTAACACTAACACTAATGTGCAGTGATCTGCAGTGATTCACAAGCAGCGCTACAAAGCCTTAGTAAAAATCGAACGAAATCTTGAGATAGTCGCTGAGATCAAGAGAGCTGGAGAGTACTAACCAATCTGGCAAGAGTCGTCAAATTTATTCCAACAGGAAGGGGATCATGTGGGAATGAACGAGCAGATGTGCCGCTGCTGAAGGCGCTGAAGGAGACCATAGTGAATTTCATACCAAGACTCTACTACAAATTAGAGGTATTGTCAGGCAAATCACCGTGACAAGGTAACTGAGGAAAGGAGGATAGAAGATCAAATCGGTGAATCTGTACGATGGTACACATGGTTGCAGCTGGCAATCCCAATCATTATGGAGGAAGAGACGGTGGCCGCGGGAGATAATAAATAATAGCAAAAATTCGTCTTGGATATAAGTAACCATGGAGATTCGGAATGGAAACAGCTGAGCAGAGGAGTTGCAGAATCGTGGTGAGAGTGACGGACACCGTCTGACCACTACCTGAAGAGAATGTGAACATCTAAGAGTCATTAGAAATATGTGTAGAATAATAAACCATACATTGTTCGAGTTAGGAAAACACTTAGTCAAATATTGATACTGTTCTTAAGATTTCCTCTTTGCATCCGTAAGATACAGTAAGATTTTAAGGATTGTCGAATGTTAATCTTCTTGTTGAGGAGCTGTTCACTCGAGACAGTTAAGCGAATACCAGCTGTGTCTGGGTACAAGGTGACAGGATGAACAACCCAGCGGGTTTTCTTCCTATTGGTGAGTGTTGTACATGTGCTATGGCGGTATGTCCACTCACAGGATGAGTGGCGCTGCCCAATACTGTCACTATGGCGGTGTGTCCCACCACAGGATGAGTGGCGCTGCCCAATACTGTCACTATGGTGGTGTGTCCACTCACAGGATGAGTGGTGCTGCCCAATACTGTCACTATGGCGGTGTGTCCACTCACAGGATGAGGCGCTGCCCATACTGTCACTATGGCTGTGTGTGTCCACTCACAGGATGAGTGGGGCTGCCCAATACTGTCACTATGGCGGGTGTCCACTCACAGGATGAGTGACGCTGCCCAATACTGTCACTATGGCGGTGTGTCACTCACAGGATGAGTGACGCTGCCCAATACTGTCATATGGCGGTGTGTCCACTCACAGGATGAGTGGCGCTGCCCAATACTGTCACTATGGTGGTGTGTCCCACACGGATGAGTGACGCTGCCAATACTGTCACTATGGCGGTGTGTGTCCAATCACAGGAGAGGGCTGCCCAATACTGTCACTATGGGGTGTGGTCCACTCACAGGATGAGTGACGCTGCCCAATACTGTCACTATGGTGTGTGTCCACTCACAGGATGAGTGACGCTGCCCAATACTGTCACTATGGCGGTGTGTCCACTCACAGGATGAGTGACGCTGCCCAATACTGTCACTATGGCGGTGTGTCCACTCACAGGATGAGTGGCGCTGCCCAATACTGCCACTATGGGGTGTGTCCACCCACAGGATGAGTGGCGCTGCCCAATACTGCCACTATGGCGGTGTGTCCACTCACAGGATGAGTGGCGCTGCCCAATACTGCCACTATGGCGGTGTGTCCACCCACAGGATGAGTGGCGCTGCCCAATACTGCCACTATGGCGGTGTGTCCACTCACAGGATGAGTGGCGCTGCCCAATACTGCCACTATGGCGGTGTGTCCACTCACAGGATGAGTGGCGCTGCCCAATACTGCCACTATGGCGGTGTGTCCACTCACAGGACGAGTGGCGCTGCCCAATACTGCCACTATGGCGGTGTATCCACCCACAGGATGAGTGGCGCTGCCCAATACTGCCACTATGGAGGTGTATCCACCCACAGGACGAGTGGCGCTGCCCAATAAACTCGCCCCTCGGGGCAAAGATTAAAATTTAATTTCCCCTTCGATACAGTCCTAGATGAATCTGATGCCTTCGCCATGGGTCGCCTTCTGTCTCCTCGCTCTGGTACTGGTAGCTGTCATGATATTTAGAGTCTGTGGCCTCTTCCGCGACACAGACGGTGCTAAGAAGCCCTCCCAACTGTGCTTGGAATTGGCAGGGGTTACCTAGAGGAGGTGACGGCAGAGTCGCCTGCAGGAGGGGGCCAGTTTTTGTGTAGTGACACCCAAGCTTGGTGTTCGGTGATGTCAACATCGCCACCCACAAATAAACAGGTTCACTACACGATAACTGGAGAGATTAGATGGCACTGGTGTCGTTTGTTGTGCCTGTGTTATGTCTGCGTGGGTGTGTGTGTTGTCTGCGTGTGTGTGTTGTCTGTGTGTGCACCTGTGTGTGTGTCTTGTAACTGTAACCATAATCTTGGGACGAGTTGGCACCATGTTGCCAATTTAATGGTGATTGAATCGCCATTATTGACGTCAACGAATGTCATAATGAACCAATTATCGACCATATGTGAGTTGACAAGCCACCTGCTGATAAAGAGAGAGAGAAATAGACGAATGCTGGAAACTGTTGAGGAGAAATAGCGAGAATAAATAGCCAGGAAGAATTAACCAGCTGGTAGTAAAGAGCGAGGAGAAATAGCGAGTATTGACCAACAGCGAGATGACTGGAAGAAACGGACCTCACTTGCTAGTTATAACTCGGAAATAAAGCACTTTATTCGTCAAGAAAATAGATCAAGTGGCATTTAGGAAGTTGGCGGGAGTGACGAGAGAACAAGACTGTGGCTGACGTCAGTGCTGTAAGACTGTGGTTGACGTCAGTGTTGATATTAACACTGACATTAAGACGTCAGTGTTATTGACTTGTTACAATCTCGGTGTCAGTATGAGACTCGTAGCTTGGTCCTGAGGGCGGGCCATCTAACAGTGGCCACCACAACCCATGTACCTAACCTGTACCACTAATTATACTGAATATTGTAAATAGAGATGTTGAATACAGTGTACTTTTAAAATCGTCCCACTCGTCTGTCTGTGTCTGTCGCTGTCTGTCTGCTGTACTTACCTAGTTGTGCTTGCTTGCGGGCTTGAGCTCTGGCTCTTTGGTCCCGCCTCTCAACTGTCAATCAACTGGTGTACAGTTTCTTGAGCCTATGGGCTCTAAAATATCTATATTGAAACTGTGTATGGAGTCAGCCTCCACCACATCACTGCCTAATGCATTCCACCTGTTAACTACTGACACTGAAAAAATTCTTTCTAATATCTCTGTGGCTCATTTGGGCACTCAGTTTCCACCTGTGTCCCCTTGTTCGTGTCCCACCCGTGCTGAAGAGTTTGTCTTTGTCCACCTGACAGCTGGGTGGACAGCGCTTCGGATTCGTAATTCTGAGGTTCAGGGTTCAATCCCCGGTGGAGGCGGAGACTAATGGGCAAAAATGTTTCTTTCACCCTGATGCCCCTGTTACCTAGCAGTAAATAGGTACCTGGGAGTTAGACAGCTGCTTCGAGCTGCTTCCTGGGGTAACAAAAACGAGGCCTGGTCGAGGACCGGGCCGCGGGGACGCTAAGCCCCGAAATCATCTCAAGATAACCTCAAGATATGACCCTGTCAGTTCACCTGAGAATTTTGTAGGTGGTTATCATGTCTCCCCTTACTCTTCAATTTTCCAGGGAAGTGAGGTTCAGTTCCCTGAGCCTTTCCTCGTAGCTCATAACTCGTATCTCTAACTTTGTCTTGTGTTTAACTAGGTATGGACTCCTGGCTGGAGCTGCATATTCCAGGATTGGTCTGACATAAGTGGTATACAGGGTCCTGAACGATTCGTTACACAAGTTTCTAAAGGCAATTCTTATGTTGGCTAATCTAGCATATGCCGATGATGATATCCTTTTGATATGGGCTGCTGGGGATAGGTTCGGTGTGATATCAACTTCCAGATCTTTCTCTCTATTTGACTCTTGCAGGAAATCAACTTCCAGATCCTTCTCTCTATTTGACTCTTGCAGGATATCACCTCCCAGATGGTACCTTGTGTTCAGCCTTCTGTTCCCTTCGCCTAATTTGCCTAATCGCTTCTGTGCCTATCTGTCTCTGACACACGCGCACAAAATAAATAATTCAATTATATTAACACTAAAGTTTGTTTCCCTTCACAGGAGGATCAAGATCAGCGGCAGTGTGGCTGGTGGAGGTGGTGATCCAGGAAGCACAAGGGTAGGTGTCCCCGTCCTCACAATAGCACGTCGTATATTGACGTACATACTCTACCTGAGGCCAGAAACTGTCGTACAAGAATAGCGGCTTCGCGAAATTGACACGCATTCCCGTTTTCTGTGCATGGGTTCTCTGGTAGGTTAGGTTAGGGCACTTTTAGCACGACGGATTCTTAACGTTGGGGAAAGGGGGGGTTATCTTGAGATGATTTCGGGGCTTTTTAGTGTCCCCGCGGCCCGGTCCTCGACCAGGCCTCCACCCCCAGGAAGCAGCCCGTGACAACTGACTAACACCCAGGTACCTATTTTACTGCTAGGTAACAGGGGCATAGGGTGAAAGAAATTCTGCCCATTGTTTCTCGCCGGCGCCTGGGATCGAATCCAGGACCACAGGATCACAAGTCCAGCGTGCTGTCCGCTCGGCCGACCGGCTCCCTATGCTTCATGTATAGCCTTCTTAATGTATGCACATAATGTATATTTGTATCCACAAGTATTCATAGAGAAGAGTGAAAGGGATTCAACCCACGCTGAAAGCAATTAGCATGGAAGGTGGAGCCCGGGTGGCACTGTTGTATGGCCCTGGCCCCCATGTGCCTGGCACTCTCTACACCTCAACCATGTGTATTGTTGAGTGCCTCGTTCGGGGCGCTCCCATGGCATCGCTGGGCGTGCTCCCAGCCGACTCCCGGCATACCTGACCTCCCAGCCGACTCCCGGCATACCTGACCTCCCAGCCGACTCCGGCACCTGACCTCCCAGCAGACTCCCGGCATACCTGACCTCCCAGCCGACTCCCGGCATACCTGACCTCCCAGCCGACTCCCGGCATACCTGACCTCCCAGCAGACTCCCGGCATACCTGACCTCCCAGCAGACTCCCGGCATGCCTGACCTCCCAGCAGACTCCCGGCATGCCTGACCTCCCAGCAGACTCCCGGCATGCCTGACCTCCCAGCAGACTCCCGGCATGCCTGACCTCCCAGCAGACTCCCGGCATACCTGACCTCCCAGCAGACTCCCGGCATACCTGACCTCCCAGCAGACTCCCGGCATACCTGACCTCCCAGCAGACTTCCCAGCTTCCAAATAAAGTACAGGTACTCAAGTTACGGTAAACTAAAGGAATACTGGCTGTAAACCTCGGGGCAAAGGGCGGGTAACCTCCAGGTAATTAGGTAAACTCCGCTAAAGGTCATCATTGACCTGGAGAGTGTTGACCGGTTAGGCTCTTTCATGACCCGTAAACTGCATGGGGGGGGGCGGGTCACGGGTCAGGTCACGGGTTAGAAAGTGTTGCAAGATGGTTGTAAATTGGTATATTAGTTTTGCTCTCGGGTGATTGGTCGTGTAGGCTGGTGTAGTCGACGATGATTGGTCGGTGGAGCTCTGTGGTTAACTAGTGACGGGCGAGGGAACCATCAGGTCCCTGAAGTCGTAAAGAATTTAAGTCTCTAATTACGAAACCTGTACATCTTATATCTGTGTCACGACGGGTTAGTGTGCCTGGATGAGAGGTTATCTCTGGCTATAACAGCCTCGGGGTGCGGGTTTTGGGGTGCTTGGAGCCGTTTTGTCAATACGCTGTCTTCTTGTCCCCCCGGTCACTGTGAACTTTGACCTATAATCACATCAAGAGGTGTATTGAGGGTGTTTGAGGCAGGCTGTCTGCGTGTACGACCCCCCCCCCCCCCCCCACACACACACACACACACACACACACACACACACACACACACACACACACACACACACACACACACACACACACACACACACACACACAAAAAAAAAAAAACAGACAAATGTCAGCGCTTGGGAATCCTGTTTCGGTGGAAAACTTAAGAAGGGGAAAAAGAATCTATCTAGTTTTTTTGGATTTGTCATAATTTCCCCCAGTATGAGCGACTGGGCGCCGGACCCCAGTCCTGTGTGCAAGCTCCGGTGCATATCATGCAAGTACAATGAAACCTTAAAATAAATTTACCTGAAACTGCCTTAAAATCGCGATATTAGCAAATAGTACACGAATTATGCGAAATAAAAATGCTCCAGGCATCCAATACGGCATCCAGGCATCCTCAGGGGGGGGGGGGTTTGAAGAATCACAAGAATTACAACTCTTTCGATGGTCTCTTAACTCTCACTAACCACCTCGTTAGGCTTCAACCAACACCTCGACTAACTACACGTCCACACATACCTTTGTTGTATGTCTTAAGTGCTGTATGTGTACTCCTAAGTATTTACGACAGAAGAAACGATATTGATGATTCAAATTGCCTCGTTCAGCGTGTCTCGTGTCTTTGAGACTACTTTTAAAACGCTAAGACTTAAGCTAATGATGATTAATTTTTATATATAAACCAAGAAATGTCAGCAGACTCCTGGCTGTGAGAGTGATTGGGCTGGGGGATGGCGGGTGGTAACAAGGGTGGAGAATACGTGATGTATGTTTGGGAAAACCGACTCTACAGTGTCTTAACTTTCACTGTACCTCTGCTGGCGCCGGCCTGGCTGGTGTTTGGGTGGTGGTCGGGTGTTGGCGTAAGGTGTTGGTAGTGTTGGTGTGTGTGTGTCTGTGTGTACTTTAAAATGTAAATTGCTATCCACACTTCCCTGGAAATAAACACTCCATTCACCTGGACGGTCTGGGTTTCGAACCCTGGACCCCAGGCGGCCGTAGCACTATCAGCTGGGCTATGGGCAGTCTTGGTAAGGAAATGTTTCAGTATGCTGTTTCTGAAGTTGTTCTTATTAAGGCTACCCATAGCCAAGTTGATAAGAGCTACGGCCCCGTACTCCTGGGACCAGATTCACGCAAGCACTTACGAACCTGTACATCTTTTCTCAATCTTTGGCGGCTTTGTTTCCAATTATTAAACATTTAATGAGCTCTGAAGCACCAGGAGGCTGTTTATAACAATAACAACAGTTGATTGGCAAGTTTTCATGCTTGTAAACTGTTTAATAAATGCAACCAAAGCCGTCAAAGATTGAGGAAAGATGTACACGTTCGTAAGTGCTTGCGTGAATCTGACCCCAGGGGTCCAGGGTTCGAGACCCATAGAGTCCAGGTGAATGTAAATTTAAGTGTACTTGTATTGTCCTCACTTAATACCTCACAAGTTTTACGGAACTGACCGATCCTGTAAACATTATAACTAATGAAAATGAAACCGCCGTAATCTGAACGGAGCTCTAAACTTTCTAAGTCAATTAGATTATTCGATCAAAAGCGCTGCATTTATTACGTAGTGATAAGTCGAGAGAACGGGATGGATTTATCAGTGCGAGTTGAATAGATTAGATTAGTTGAAGTTGCCTTGACAAACTAGTTTCCAGGAGCGTATGAAGATTGTTGAACTCCAGTAGTTAGTTGCGTAACTAGTCAGAGAAAGGTGTCGTATTCTGACGGTACTAAAACTGTAGTTGTTCGTTCACACTATACAAGCTCTTGTTGAGCTGTGGGGGCAAGGGGGAACTATCAAGGGAAAGCACCAAGCCATTACTACTATATAGCACTGGGAAGGGTTCAGGATAAGGATTTGGCATGGGACGGGGGGGGGGGGGAAGAAATGGCGCCCAACCACTTGGACGGTGGGGGATTGAACGCCAACCTGCATGAAGCGAGACCGACGCTCTACCGTCCAGTCCAAGTGGTTAGGTAGCTGTGGGGCAAGTGTACATCTGTTTAGTGTTCTACAGTGTGGTGCAGGACACTGATTCTCAGCAGGCGACTGTTGACTCATGTTAGCAGAAGGCATTACGGGCTCACCATAGCCCGTGCTACTTGGAACTTTGTTCCAGGTAGCGAATCTTTAACAACAACAACATCCTCTTAGTAGGCCGAGAGTTTCCCCCTTACCATAGTTCATGGTAAGTCTTACCCCCTTACTGCACCGTATTAGTGTTCCTTGCAGCATGACTGAGCAACCGATTTACAACCAGGTTTATCTCCTTTATCTTCATGATGCAGGTCGGCGTTCAATCCCCGACCGTCCAAGTGGTTGGGCACCATTCCTTTCCCCCGTCCATCCCAAATCCTAATCCTGACCCCTTCCCAGTGCTATATAGTCATGATGGCTTGGCGCGCCCTCCTGATAGTTCCCGTTTGCTGTGTGTGTGTCGCTGGAGACAGTCGAGCAAGGCGTGGAGTGTGTGGTGAACAGTCAGGAACCTCAAGGTTATATACAACAAGAAAATCAGTGAAGTAATTTCATTCGATAAACCTTTTAGGAGACCTTGATAAAAAACATCCCGTGGCCTTGGTGATTGTGTTTAGGAGAGCAGGAACTGTATCCAGGTGGGCAGGGAAGGCAGCCAGGTGGGCAGGGAAGGCAGCCAGGTGACCACAGAAGGCAGCCAGGTGGCCACAGAAGGCAGCCAGGTGGCCACAGAAGGCAGCCAGGTGGCCACGGAAGGCAGCCAGGTGGCCACGGAAGGCAGCCAGGTGGCCACAGAAGGCAGCCAGGTGGCCACAGAAGGCAGCCAGGTGGCCACAGAAGGCAGCCAGGTGGGCAGGGAAGGCAGCCAGGTGGCAGGGAAGGCAACCAGGTGGGCAGGGAAGGCAGCCAGGTGGCCACAGAAGGCAGCCAGGTGGGCAGGGAAGGCGGCCAGGTGGCCACAGAAGGCGGCCAGGTGGCCCAATATAGAGCAACCAGGTAAGACTTTTATATCGTTTACTGTGACCACTTAATGTCACCTTTGGTGGCCCAGAGACCAATTCAGGAAACACATGATGTAATAGTTTAAACTCTATATTCCAGTACTCGCTTGACTCTGTGTAGTTAAAACACTGATGAGCTTGTTACATAGTATCTTGATACATTCATCATCTGTCTATTGACATCATCTCTCACTCGCATAACATAAGAAGGGGCCTTTAGAAACTTGTGTAAGGAATCATTCATTTGTATACCACATATGTCAGACCAATCGTTGAGTATGCAGCGCCAGCATGGAGTCCATATCTCGTCAAGCATTAAACTAAATTCAAGAAGGCTCAGAGGTTTGCCTCTATGTAAACCCAGTTGATGTTTAGAATGATTAGGTTGTTGTTGACCGGGGATGGTCGAAGGTTACTACTCGGTAATGGACAGGAATTGGAGTACCAAACGTCCGCTGGTTTTCCTTAGTTTATTATAAATATATATATATCTTCTACACGGGCCAGGAGCTAGCTAGAGTGTGTAAGGTCCGTTGCCCAGGGCTGTCTCTGAAGGTCTGAGGGCTGCAGGCTCGGAGCTAGCATGAGCTATGAGCAGAGACTACGGGAGTTAAACCTTACGTCACTGGAAGACAGGACAGTTAGGGGAGGACATGATCACCATATAAAATATTCTCAAAGTAATTGATAGGGTAGACAAAGTTTATTTAACACAAGGGGGCACACGCACTAGGGGGGATAGGTGGATATAGAGTACCCAAATGAGCCGTATAGACATTAGAAAGAATTTTTTTCAGTGTCAGAGTAGTTAACAGATGGAATGCATTAGGCAGTGATGTGGTGGAGGCTGACTCCATACACAGTTTCAAGTGTAGATATGATAGAGCCCAATAGGCTCAGGAACCTGTACACCAGTTGATTGTCGGTTGAGAGGCGAGACCAAAGAGCCAGAGCTCAACCCCCGCAAGCACAACTAGGCGAGTACACACAGGCTGATGGCCTCCCCCCCCAAATACACACCTGTACTAATTACAAAAAAATGACCGCGATTACTAGCGAGAAATGACCTCAATATTTAACGAACCTTTTGTCAGTAAGAAAAAATTTGAACTGAACTTCGGTCATGTGATGCGCATGCGCGCTGCCCCGTAGGGGAGAGTCCGCTACAGGACCTCAGTGCCGTGCTGACCTTGGTACGGTGTAGTACGGCCGGTCCTTACCTTCATGATACTGCGGTGCCTTCACGGTGGTACCCTCCCATTAATGTTAATACCACCTTGTTAGGTACGTTTTCTGTCTTCACGGTCCTGTCTTCATAGGACTATGTTGCCTGTAATCCCCAGCATGTATCTTCTTGCTGTATAGGACTGCAGAAGACCTTTAGGCCCAGGCGAGGCAGCTCATGTTTATACACACCGTAATTCACTCATAAATATCTAGCTTACGCTTGAAACATCCCGCGATCCCACGTCTATTATGTTCCTCACGTTGAGTGTGGTATTGATGCCCCACTACTGGCTCAAGGATAGCAGACAGACTAAGTGTGATTCCATTGATGATGCGTTAAGGTTTTTACAGGTCATAATCTTACGTAT
>WNGS01165751.1:23894269-23910742 GCA_020271785.1 Procambarus virginalis | reverse complement strand
TCTTGTCTCTCTCTCGTCTCTCTCTTGCTCTCTCTTGCTCTTGCTCTTGCTCTCTCTGCGCGCTTTTATATGTAACTGGAATTCAACACATTAATAATTAAATACAAATTATTAAATAAATTAATAATTTTCTTTAATGAGTGTCCAGTCTTTATTTACCAGTTTGTGAAGTGTTCTTACTAATTACCAGACAGAGTTCACACAAGTATACCACTGATGTATCATTAGTCGTCTGAGACAGCATCTCCATATAACGCGCACGTTGTATGTAAATATATAAAATAAGAGATGACTTATCATACTTATTAATATAATATAATATATATATATATATATATAATATTATATATATATATATATATATATATATATATATAATATATATATATATATATATATATATATATATATATATATATATCATACTGTTGAATATGACCGAAAAGGTAAGATTAATAATTCTAACACGAATTTTCATTATTTCTTACATTTTTCTTCACTGTCGAGGGTAATTGAAAAATAAACTCTCCAAAATTCCGTCTTTATTTCTGGTGTGACGCCTGAACGCGTTTCGCAATGCTTCTTACATTTTCAAAGACTTAGTTTACACATAAAATATATCATACTCGTTTTGGGTGAGGTGATATGGTACAAAAAGTTTTGGGTGAGGTGACAGATATGCCAGAACAAGAATCGATGGGTATGAACACATAAGAATGGAAATAACTACAGAAGGCCTGTTGGCCCAACTTCCTCTTGCTGCTTCTATATTGGTTCGGGGTCTTGAAGTGGGTAGAATATAGTTGTGCATTAATTGGCTGTTGATTGCTGGTGTTGGCTTTTTTATGAGTAGTGCCTCGCTGATGTCGAGCCGCCTGCTATCACTGTACCTATTGATGATTTCTGTGTTTAAGATTTCTCTGGTGATGGTCTGGTTGTGAGAAGAGATTGTTCCTTGGTGGAGCCCTGTTTTTTATGCATTGTTAATCGCCTGGAAAGAGACGTTGTTGTCTTGCCTATATACTGAATTCTTTGGGGCTGACAGTCCCCAAGCGGGGATGTGAAGGCATAGACGACGTTGGTCTCCTTCAAGGCGTTCTGTTTGGTGTCTGGGGAGTTTTTTATGAGTAGGTTGGCAGTTTTGTTTTTTGTAGTAAATTGTTAATTGTATTTTCTGATTTTGTCTGTAGGTATAACGTTCCTATCAATAATATCTTTCAGGACCCTTTCCTCAGTTTTATGAGCCGTCGAAAAGAAGTTCCTGTAAAAGTCTAACAGGGGGTACAAGTGTTGTGTTAGTTGACTCTTCAGAGGTTGCATGGCGTTTCACCTTTCTTTTTATGTCAACAAAACCGTTAGAGAAGCCGTTGTTGGCCACGACCTGCCTTACCCTACAGAGTTCTTCATCGACTTGCTTCCTAGGTATACATCATGACGCCGCTATTTCCTAGATTTGAGGTATTGAGCAGCGATTATTGTACAAGTATGAAGGTAGTGGTGCAGTGCTGGAAGACCATGAAGTCTTAGATCATTAAGGAAGACCTTAAGTCTTCAATCATTAAGGCATTAGTTCCCATATTCCTCGAGGGTCACAAAGCAGTGTACCTGCAGAGTCTTGTAGACACACCACGTGGAGATGGGGGATGTGTGCTTTCCCTGTGGCTGTAACCTTTGCCTTCACAAGGGCTTCCTCCAGCCTGGGAGTACTGCCCGACGGAGCCCCAAGCATGGCACACCAGAAGTCAGGTTTGTGGCGCGTTGTGAGCCTTCAGAGCGCTCCAGTGTCTCTTTTTTTCCCCCCCCTCTTTAGGTGTAAGGGGCCCAAGTGGCCCTTGTACGATGACCCTTGTACAGTGACCCTTGTACGATGGCCCCTTGTACGTGCTCGAAACGTCATCCGCAATGAAGCTCTTGTCAGCAAGTCCTGTAAACACTGAAGAGCGTGGAAGCTTAGTGTGCGTCAGGCGCTAGTGACCACCATCCTGAACTAGCAAGCTTCTGATGTATTAGGAGGAGAGCAAGAACTTAACGGTGGATAAAGTAGCAATGGTAATAAAAGTTGGTCAACTCGGACGATGTTAATAACAAATCTGTGACTATTGTATTAACACACAAAGGTATATCTGCATTTATGTAGTTGCCCCTAGACTATATGACTCGTATATTGTATACTAATATATGAAAGGGAGTGCAGTGTGTGTCAAGGTCGAACTACGTGATGTTAAGTTCCCATCATCAAACAGGATGGTTAGTCAGGCCGGGGCCATGGGACCATGCCGGGGCCATGGGACCATAGGTCTGCACTGACAGACTCTGGGTTCGTTATGAGGATATCAACACGGGAGTGAATAAGGCAGCAGTGGTATAAAGTCCCCATCTCGCAGGACGGTTAGTCATACAGGGCCATATGTTTAGTAGCCTCCACTGGCAAATTTTGGGTACACTGTGAGGATATCTTCAAGAATACGAGAGTGAATAAAGTAATTGCAAAGCTCCAGGTACCTCATGCCAACTAGTCTGAAAGTCTAATAACTGGCATTCAGTGATGTAGTGCGGGAGATCGTGCCGTAGTTCCTGCTCACAGAGTTTGCAACTGGAGTGCTCAGGATTGGGAGATCCGTCACCTGCAGCCACCTGCCACAGGTAACGGTAACCCAACCTGATCCTTGCAACCACTGTGTCGCACAGTCTAGTGGACGTTTTGTGCTGCCCATAAATGTAGGTTTCAGATCTGAACAAATCATAGCTTTAGAGCAACAGTGCAGGAGGCAGCCCCCTGCAGGTCTAGGGACTGTGCACAGTCACTCCTACTCCCCAACCATGATTTTTTAATTGAAATTGAAATAACTTTATTGAGGTAAAATACACACAAAGGGATGAGTGAGCTCAAGCTCTCCTCACCCCGTTCAGTACCACGTGTTCATACATATATAGACACACGTCACAATACACATATTACTGAACATTCTGAGAGAGAATTCTGATTGTTTCTACGGGTTCACCATAGCCCGTGCTACTTGGAACTGTTTGTTCCAAGTAGCGAATCTTTAACAACAACAATAATAATTCTGATTGTTGTTAGTGTTGGTTGTTGTTCTTGTTACAGGTAGCGAATCTTAAACAAGAAGTTACAAGTAGCACGGGCTATGGTGAGCCCGTAGTGGATGTTTAGTGTTGCTTAACCTCCTGTGTCTTGTTACTACTGTTCTTCCTGCTCATTCTGCACCTCTTCATAATTGCTGTTCTCCTTACTGTTTCTGTTCTGCTGATTCAATTGTTCTTCACGTTAGTCTTAATGTTAATTCTGATTTTACTGTTCTTAAAGCTGACCCTGTTGTTTCCTGCTGTTCTTCTGGTTCGACTGTTCATTTCAATTCTGCTGATCGTACTTCCTGCTTGTCATGCTGTTCTTGCTGATCATGCTGCTGTTCTGCCCATCTTGCTCTTCTTTCTACTGACACTTCCTTACTGCTCATGAGCATGTCTCCTGTATGAGACGGTATCAAATGATTTCTGGTAGTTGAGGAATGTGCAGTCTTTCCGCCCTTCTCATTTTGTCTTTCATCATACTGAAGAACTCCAATAAGTTGGACAACCAGGATTTTCCTTGGCTAAAATCATCCTGGTGTTTTAAGACAAAATGTTGGTGGTGTAGACGTTGTAGGAACTGCTGCGGGTTTGTCGGTCTGTCTCTAGCAACTTGCAAGGGCTGCTTGGTAGTGATATATTGGTCTTGAACAGTTCCTGTTATCCTCCTTGCTGCCATCTTGGCATCACGCTAACCATTTTCCACCAGTCTGGACCTTCTCCCATGTTAATAGTGGTAATGGGAGAAGGAAATTAATTGGGAATTAATGTTAAATGTTAGTTGTTAATTTTGCCCCGAGGGGCGAGTTTATTGGGCAGTGTCACTCGTCCTGTGAGTGGACACACCGCCATAGCAGCATGTACAACACTCCCCAATAGGAAGAAAACTTGCTGGGTTGTTCATCTTGTCACTTGTACCCAGACACAGCTGGGACTTGCTTAACTGTCTCAAGTGAACAGCTTGTTGGCCGAAACGCTGTACGTATTAGTTGCTTTAGGTAACATAATATACACTAGCTCTATCTAGAAATCCCACATTCTGCTTGTAACTCATTTTGTATGCATGTGCTTTTGCCTGAATAAACATGACTTATTATTATGAAATATGTTAGCAAGCGGACCGCACAATGCTTCCGCTACTCCCTCAGCATCCAAGGAGATGTCTGGTGCTACAGTCCCTGTAGGACTGGCCTCACTGCCTTCAATAAGGCTTTTGCTGAGGGATCTCTGCTTACTGTAGACTCTTATCTCTAGTGGCAGATCAAGTTCCAGCTTAAAGACTACTTGGAAGCTTTTGTTAAGTTCTTTGCAGTCTTATCATTCTCGGTGTCTCTCCCACCCCCCCCCCTCCTCTTGAGTCTAATCACCTGGTTGTGCTTTGTGTGTGTACTCAGTTGTAATCGCCTGGTTGAGCTTCGGCTCTTTGGTCCCGCCTCTCAACTGTCAATCAACTGTTTACTACCTTCTTTTTTTTTCTCCACACCACACATGCCCCAGGAAGCAGCCTGTGACAGCTGACTGACTCAAAGGTACCTATTTACTGCTAGGTAACAGGGGCATTCAGGGTGAATGAAACTTTGCCCATTTGTTTCTGCCTGGTGCGGGAATCAAACCCGCGCCACAGAATTAAGAGTTCTGCGCGCTATCCACCAGGCTACCAGGCCCCCTGGTAGTGTGTGTGTGTGTGTGTATACTCACCTAATTGTGCTTGCGGGGGTTGAGCTCTGGCTCTTTGGTCCCGCCTCGCAACCGTCAATCAACAGGTGTACAGATTCCTGAGCCTATTGGGCTCTTATCATATCTACACTTGAAACTGTGTATGGAGTCAGCCTCCACCACATTACTGCCTAATGCATTCCATTTGTCAACCACTCTGACACTAAAAAAGTTATTTCTAATATCTCTGTGGCTCATTTGGGCACTCAGTTTCCACCTGTCTCCCCCTGTGTGTGTGTGTGTGTGTGTGTGTGTGTGTGTGTGTGTGTGTGTGTGTGTGTGTGTACGCAAATCCACAAGGCAGCCAGCTTGCTGGTAGCCTGCCGCTGCGCCCCATGGCAGGCCATGAGGGACAAGACCGAGCCCAGCGTGAGACCTGCCCCTGCAGGCCACGATGGAGACCTGTTGGGGTGGTCATCGTCGACAGTGGCAAGGAAACACCAGCATAAAGTGTGAACCTGTTGACCATCTTGTTATTGAGGGGAGGCTGGTGTTGGCGTGCTGCTCTCCCTGTACTGTGGTGGTCCTTGGTCTCTACTGCCTCACACACTCACTACAACCCTTCATGCTGCCTATCTTTATTATAATAGAACAAATATATAGGCAAATATGGGGATAGAGAGGGGGAGGAGTGTACAGAGTGGGAGGGGATAGAGAGGGGGAGAGTACAGGGTGTGGGGATAGATAGAGAGGGGGACGATCAACAAGCCTCATTAAGTTTGGTAATTTTGGGTAATTCCTCTACGTTAACTTTCACCAGTGAATGTCATTCTTCTTTCTAATTACTTAACTCTGACACGAGTCAGTGTCGGTAAATGTGTGGGCTCACCTAGTTGTGTGTGTGTGGGTTGATCTCCAGCTCCTGGCTCTCGCCTGTTAACCAACGATCTGCTTGTGTTAGATCATGTTCTGATATTCTGGGTCATTCATGCTCCTTGCTACATTCAGTTTCTCTGTCCTGTTGATGTGTCTGGGGGATTCTGATTGTATGTTGTGATCATGTCTCCTCCTACTCTTGGCTTCTCGAGTAATGTGAGGTTTAATTACTTTGAAATAGACTCTGGTTGGGTAATTTGACATTTAGTTACATAAAGCAATTTGAACAAGGGATAGTTGAACAATGCAGCTATCATAAATACATGATAACATGGTGATAACGTGGTTGCTAATGAGAAGATAGACTAAGGTAAACAGTGACACTATTGTTATCCTGCTTCACACTCTCGGCACTCAAGGCTCGACAGGTCATAACTTGTCACCGTATGTAAACTATCAACATGTAAACTTGTCCTCTTTACTAACCTGTAAACTTGTCCTCTTTACTAGTCTGTAAACTTGTCTTCTTTACTAACCCGTAAACTTGTCCTCTGTACTAACCCGTAGACTTGTCCTCTTTACTAGTCTGTAAACTTGTCTTCTTTACTAACCCGTAAACTTGTCCTCTGTACTAACCCGTAGACTTGTCCTCTTTACTAGTCCGTAAACTTGTCCTCTTTACTAGTCTGTAAACTTGTCCTCTTTACTAGTCTGTAAACTTGCCCTCTTTACCAGTTCGAGCCCCACTTAACTAGTAACTCTCCTCCTTCGTGCCAAGTGGGGAGGGGGGGGGGGGCGGGGTTCCTTTACACAAAAACCCAGTTAGCATCCACACAAGAACTAGCTCATAAGAAATCAGAAACCCTCCTAACTAGTCCAAACCCAACCTAGTAGTGCTAGTTTTTCCTCGGCCAACCCTGCCCTCCCCCCCCCCCATATTCCATCACCCCCCCCCTTCCACTTCTACGTTTAAACAAACATTTGACCAACTCCACTCAAGTTGACAACCCAACTACGTCTTAATTACGTCGTGTTGGTAAGTGCGATCGTCAGAGATTCTTAGACTAGCCAAGAAATGGGGAAGGCGGGGCTAGGGAGCTAGTTCTCGACCCCGCAGACTCTGCTTAGCCAGAGAGAGAGAGAGAGAGAGAGAGAGAGGAGAGAGAGAGAGAGAACGAGAGAACGAGAGACGAGAGAACGAGAGAACGAGAGAACGAGAGAGAGACGAGAGAGAGAGAGAACGAGAGAGAGAGAGAACGAGAACGAACATTATCCCCAAAACAGAGAGAGATAAGCATAAACAGGTATTATGAACTACTTACTACAAGTACTAGTTAGTACTAGAAGTACTAGGCTATGAAGCCTAGTACTATACCAGGGCAGTGAAGGCAGGTGTGTGAGTAGTTAGGGCGTCCACGTGACTATAAGGGTGGTTGGTCCCACTCTTTGGCACTACAGGTTCACCTCTGTCGCCACTTCCAAGACATGTGTTGTCAACAAACCTTTACCTGTTCTTCCAGTTTTTTTGTGAATGACAGAGACTGCAACTGTTGACTATGGGGGGGGGGAGACAAATGGGTAAATTGGAGAAAAAATAAATAGGAGGAGCAGGTGTGGGGCAGGTGTAGGCTGGTGGAAGGCATCTGAACCCAGGATTAATTGTGTACTTACAAACCTCTACATATTTTCTCAATCTTTGGCGGCCTTGTTGACAAATAATAATCAGCTGACGAGCTCGCAGGCACCAGGCGACTGTTGATAACAATAACAACATTTGATTGTGAAGTTTCGATGGTCGTAAATGGTTTAATAAAGGTAAACAAAGTCGCCCCTAGATTGAGGAAAGATGTAGAGGTTGGAAGGTAGATGAGGTAGATGAGGTAGATGCTTGTAGAGTCCTGGCTCGAGTCACCATGGTGCTCCCACCAGTTTTTCTCTCTACTCTCTCTCTACTCTCTCTCTACTCTCTCTCTACTCTCTCTCTACTCTCGCTCTCTACTCTCTCTCTCTACTCTCTCTCCTCAACACCCTGACAGTTCTCCGTCGCATGTAGACGCTGTCTTCCAAACATCACTATAGCCCGCTCTCGCTCGCTCGCCTCTGCTGCTACGTAAGAAATAAGACTGTTTTAACCTATCCAGGGACGTGTGAAACCTAACCAACCCAACTCACCTATATGAGACAGTCACAGAAAACGTCAGTAGCAGCCAGGGGGGACTTAATGTTGAGTGATATGAACGTAAACTGGAGTGTACATTTACACTCGTGTATACATTACAAACATGAGTATACATCATTCTTGTGGTGCTCTTCTTATGTGCAGATGAAAGTAATTTTTGTCGACGTTCGATTCCCGATGGTCCAAGTGATTGGGGGACTGTTCCTTCACTGCGTCCTTGTATCCCAGCTCCTTGTCGTCGAATCAGAGCTCCTTGTCGCATCCCAGCGCCTTGTCGTCGCATCCCAGCGCCTTGTCGTCGTGTCCCAGCGCCTTGTCGTCGCATCCCAGCGCCTTGTCGTCGCATCCCAGCGCCTTGTCGTCGCATCCCAGCGCCTTGTCGTCGCATCCAGCGCCTTGTCGTCGCATCCCAGCGCCTTGTCGTCGCATCCCAGCGCCTTGTCGTCGTGTCCCAGCTCGTATGTGACAGTGTGTGTCAGCCGCAACATCAACACG
The DNA here is from genome assembly GCA_020271785.1 of Procambarus virginalis. Classification (NCBI taxonomy): domain Eukaryota; kingdom Metazoa; phylum Arthropoda; class Malacostraca; order Decapoda; family Cambaridae; genus Procambarus; species Procambarus virginalis. The sequence continues at coordinate 23,902,449 of WNGS01165751.1, read as the reverse complement.
TCACAATATTAAGTCCAGATGAAGATATAAACAAGTAGCAAGTGCAACAAATCAAGAAACAAGGCAGCAAGCACAATAGTGAGAGGTATACAGTTTACCCGCCGTTGGTTTAGAAAGGCGTAGACCACTAGTGTGGCGGGGAAGGCTTGTATTGACTCCGGTCAAGCACAGTGTTGAGCAGTCAAGATGGGGGTGAAGGCAGCCAGGGGGCCCACATAAAAATAATAACATCAGCGGCGTATGCGAGGCTGGCTAACATCAGAACAGCCTTCAGGAACCTGTGTAAGGAATCATTCAGAATCTGTACACCACATATGTAAGACCAATCCTGGAGTATGCGGCCCCAGCATGGAGCCCATACCTTGTCAAGCACAAGACGAAGCTGGAAAAAGTCCAATGGTATGCCACTAGACTAGTCCCAGAACTAAGAGGCATGAGTTACGAGGAAAGGCTGCAGGAAATGCACCTTACGACACTGGAAGACAGAGTAAGGGGAGACATGATCATAACCTACAAAATCTTCAGGGGAATCGACCGGGTAAACAAGGATAAACTATTCAACACTGGTGGTACGCGAACAAGGGGACACAGGTGGAAACTGAGTACCCACATGAGCCACAGAGACGTTAGAAGGAACTTTTTCAGTGTCAGAGTAGTCAACAGGTGGAATGCATTAGGCAGTGATGTGGTGGAGGCTGACTCCATACACAGTTTTAAATGTAGATATGATAGAGCCCAGTAGGCTCAGGAACCTGTACACCAGTTGATTGACAGTTGAGAGGCGGGACCAGAGCCAGAGTTCAACCCCCACAAGCACAAATAGGTGAGTATACACACACCCCAACCTTCCATAGGTTTTCATCAAGGTCTTAAGTGATCTCGACGAAACATGTATATCTTTGCTCAAACAAGGCGACTTAGTTGAGATATGAGATGGTTTACGATCTCAGAAGCACTTAAGAGGTTGTCCACGACGGTAATCGATATAAACCTTAGGCTGCGTAGTTTTAAAAGTTCTTGAAACTTGTTTCAAGAACTGATTGAACCAAGCCGAAATGATTGGAGAAAGATGTACAGGTTTCGTAAGAGGACACGTAAATCTGTAAGGGTAAGCGGGTGGAGCTCTTTGTCTGGCTCCAGCAGTTCATTCCTCCAGCCGGATAGAAGCATCAGTCTCCACTTTCCCGCCGGATAGAAGCATCAGTCTCCACTTTCCGCCGGATAGAAGCATCAGTCTCCACTTTCCCGCCGGATAGAAGCATCAGTCTCCACTTTCCCGCCAAGACAGCTGCGACAAGCCCGCCCCCGCCCCTCACCCAGACACTCTTGTTTCTCTCTGAAATTCCCTTCCTGTTGCTTTTTGTTGCATTGTTCAACTGTTTTGCTGCTGCTTCTTGAAACACTTTTTCATTACGGTGGATCTTTGTGTTCATCTCTTCCTTTTTTTTTGGTTCACCTCCCCTGCTCCCTTTGTCCTTTACTTTTTTAATACCTCTTCTGTAACTTTTTTTTCTTATTCTTTCATTCTTTAGCACTGAAAATTCTTTGATTTGGATTCCTTTGTGGATGGTGTGTAGGGTCCTCTTATCACGCTTCTTCTGATTTATCTGCTTCAGTGCCTCTTTCAAGATATTTATTTGAATTTTTCTTGAATATCATTGTAAAAAGGGGGGGGGGTATCTGGCTATATTAATTGCAAGCTATAAGCATTGTTGGCGAGTTCTGCTTGTAAGACTGTGGAGGGACAACTCCTCTGGTAGATTACATGCTTGGCCAGTTTTTGGGACTCGAAGAATGATTGTCCGGGCTTCAGTTTGTATAAGTTAGTCCGTTTTATCTCGTTTTGGGAGTAGGTGCACGAGACTGGTGCGGCATAGTCTATGACGGAGCGCGCTAGGCTATGTACGTCATTTTAAGCACGGCAATAGGAGCTCTATGCTCATTAAAGGCCATAGCTTTCAGCTGAGATTCTGAGAGTATTNCCCCACAGAGGGTCATACACAATAGGTCTAAACTGTAGGCTGTAGCACATGTATATCATAAGTTATAATCAATGTTTTAATATATGAATATGTAAAATCAACTTTCTATTGTGCACTGCCACACAAGGGCAAGGATGGGTTCATAAGAGATGCAACTTTAAAATATCAATAAAATTGTTCTTCATTCTTTAAAATGGACAAGCAAATTTTGGATAAATTGTTAGGATGTCGTCCAGAACACCCGAGTCAATGACATAGTTACACAGTTGGTGGTACAAGAGGCCAGGAGGTCTGAAGTCCTTTACGGTTTCACATTCAACAATAGTGTACTAGTGAATGCATTAGAGGTTTATCACAGAGTTTACAATCTGAGTATTCTGGTAGTGGCTCAGCTTCACTAACCTGCCAGATGTGTCTGTAGCCAAGGCGAATTCGCGCAATGACTACATCACATTGCCTGGTCCAGTTACTGTGCTGACCATACAAATACATATTACAAAAGTTGTCATAGCTTTTAAAGCAAAATAACAACGAACTGGAGTGGACGATATGGAAGAAAATGCAAGATTGAACCACTGAAGAGCAGAGGTGCCACAGGCACAATCGGAGAACACTGTATAAACATCAGAGGTCCGCGGTTGTTCAACGTCCTCCCAGCGACTATAAGAAATATTACCGGAACAACCGTGGACATCTTCAAGAGAAAACTGGACTGTTTTCTAAAAGACGTTCCGGACCACCGGGCTGTGGTGGGTATGTGGGCCTGAGGGTCGCTCCAAGCAACAACAGCCTGGTGGACCAAACTCTCACAAGTCGAGCCTAGCCTCGGGCCGGGCTTGGGGAGTAGAAGAACTCCCAGAACCCCATCAACCAGGTATCCAACTCCAAAATGGGATGGGATCCACACAAATTTTATACAATTGCATTCCATTTAATATTACAAGCTACTTCAGAGGAGACGGAGTCCCTCTGTGGCAACACTGGGGAAGGTGGAGGACGCTTCCCGTCGTTCTGGTAACACTATGTGGGAGGGGGGTGGGGGGGGAGGCCACTCTGGGTACACTGCAGGGGACGGGATATTGCTCCGGCCAGGAAATTGGAGGCTTAGGCTACATGGAGAAACTGGACGGTATAGTCAATGGAGGGAGGGCATTTTTATAGCGAATGGAAGGGGAAAGTTTTAACAAATGGAGAGGGAGGGAGGAGGGAGTTAACGAATGGAAGTGAATGTAGATACAGTATTATAGAGAGTGGATGCGTACCAAGTACCAGGGGTCATGGAGGGTGGAACACTGTACAGCGTCAACACCTTACTAGTGCGTATATACGCCTGGCCAGAGGTCATGCTCTGTTTCTTGCGTCAACACGACCTGTCCTCACGCTAGGCTCGTTAAGAGGCGGCTGACGCCAAAGACGCATTTCATCAATTCATCATTCGTATTGCATATTCAAAATTAGATTTTTGTCAAGTATAAGTTATATACTTGAATGGTTATATAGGCCAGCGAGGCACTGTCCACAGCCTATCCCATCCGCCAAATGAAATATTTATAAATGAACGGTTTACACACAATTCACGACTGATGGCTGTTAGAACATTTCTTGAAGTGATTCGCTGACGACGTCTGGTCCAGTGACAGGGCCTGGATAATGGGTCAGGGGTTCGGGGTCTGGATATGGGGGTAATGGGTTAGTGTTTGGACAAAGGATAGTTGGTGTATGTTTGGATAAGTGTAGGGGGTGTAGTCCACTCCTACCCCGCACCCATCGTGTGGGGGATGGTGGTGGACCCCCGCACCCATCGTGTGTGGGGGATGGGGGTGGACCCCCGCACCCATTGTGTGGGGGATGGGGGTGGACCCCCGCACCCATCGTGTGGGGGATGGTGGTGGACCCCCGCACCCATCGTGTGTGGGGGATGGTGGTGGACCCCCGCACCCATCGTGTGTGGGGGATGGTGGTGGACCCCCGCACCCATCGTGTGTGGGGGATGGTGGTGGACCCCCGCACCCATCGTGTGTGGGGGATGGTGGTGGACCCCCGCACCCATCGTGTGTGGGGGATGGTGGTGGACCCCCGCACCCATCGTGTGTGGGGGATGGTGGTGGACCCCCGCACCCATCGTGTGTGGGGGATGGTGGTGGACCCCCGCACCCATCGTGTGTGGGATGGTGGTGGACCCCCGCACCCATCGTGTGGGGGATGGGGGTGGACCCCCGCACCCATCGTGTGGGGGATGGTGGTGGACCCCCGCACCCATCGTGGGGGGATGGTGGTGGACCCCCGCACCCATCGTGTGGGGGATGGTGGTGGACCCCCGCACCCATCGTGTGGGGGATGGTGGTGGACCCCCGCACCCATTGTGTGGGGGATGGTGGTGGACCCCCGCACCCATCGTATGTGGGATGGTAGAGGGAAAGGGTCAGAGGCACCCCAATCAAGATCTAAAGTATGTAAAAGTTGGCCATTCACTTGGTGGGAGACGAGGCTCGTCGGTCCTCCCCGCTGGACGGTCGCCAGGAGACTGTCAACAAAACGAACGTTCGAGCCTCGACAGCGCTGCCAGACGTACGAGTCGAATGAGTTTGTCGTACTGCACAGCATTCGTGCGTAGAATTTCAGAATACATAAATTGGTGTAATTTAATGTAGTTAGCGGTAGACATGTTACTGTATAGTTACAGTTTTAAAATGTATACAAAGATGAGCATGAAAGAAACACAAATAGATAGCATACTGTCAGTGTCTATACCAGAATAAATATAATTTTGTTTCCTCATAAATTTAGAAGTGGGGTTTTTCCCTCCCAGACATCAGAGAAGTTTTATACATTTAAAAATACAAGAAAAATCCTCAGTTGGGGAAGAGGCCCTCAAGCGGTGCCACGTCTGCCCAGCGTTGCCACATGTCCGGTTGTGGTTAGTGTGGGGGGGGGGGTTACAGGCGGACCTTAGTGTGTTGTTTGTTTCTTCATGAAATTCTGGAGCAGAATATGTAGTTCAAAATCTTTCTTCCCCCCCCCCCCCATGGTGTGTGTGTACTCGCCTAGTTGTGTTTGCGGGGGTCGTGCTTCGACTCTTTGGTCCCGCCTCTCAACTGTCAATCAACTGGTGTACAGGTTTCGGAGCCTATTGGGCTCTATCATATCTAGACTTGAAACTGTGTATGGAGTCAGCCTCCACCACATCACTGCCTAATGCATTTCATTTCATAACTACAATGACAATTAAAAAAAAATTTCTAATGTGTCTGTGGCTCATTTGGGCACTACGTTTCCACCTGTGTCCCCTTCTCCGTGTGTCCCCTGTGTTAAATAATGTCTTTATCTACTCCTATCATTTCCTCTGGGAATATTGTATGTGGTGATCATGTCTCCCCAAATTCTTGTCTTCCAACGAAATGGGTTTAATTTCCGTAGTCTTTCCTCATAGCCCCTCAGTTCGGGTACTATTCTGGTGGCATACCTTTGAACTTTCTCGAATTTCTTATTGTGTTTGATTATATATGGCCTCAACGCTGGAACTGAATACTCCAAGATTGGTCTGACCTATGTGATGTATAAGATTCTAAATTATTTCTTACATAAGTTTATAAAGGCAGTTCTTACGTTGGCCAATCTGACATATGATATCCTCTTGATATGGGCTTCAGGGGGCAGATTTGGCGTGATATCAACTCCCAGATCTTTCTCCTTTGTTCTTGAAGGATTTCACGTCCCAAGTGATACTTTGTATCTGGTCTCCTCTCTACACCTATCTTCATTACCTTACACTAGATTGAGTTAAACTCTAGTAGCCATTTGTTGGACAATTCCTCAGTTTGTGTGGGGGTTACTATTTGCATTTAATAGTTGTGCCTGCAGGATCTAGCTGTAGCTATTGGACCCCGCCTTGACCGTCGGTTGTCTAATGTACTGACATTTTTCCTGTCATATCTACTACATACATTTGTCTAACACGCACACACATTCCCAGGATGTGCAGCCTCTAGCAGCTGTCAGACTGCCAGGTACCTATTTACTGCTGGATGAACAGATGCATCAGGGTGAAATAAATGCTGGCCAGGAATCGAATCATACCAAGGATGTATGAGTGTGTATTCACCTAGTTGTGCTTTGCAAGGGTTGAGCTCTGCTCTTTCGCCCCGCCTCTCAACTGTCAATCAACTGTTACTATTTTTTTACCACACCACACACACACACACACACCAGGAAGCAGCCCGTGACAGCTGACTAACACCCAGGTACCAATTTACTGCTAGGTAACGGGGGTCATTAGGGTGAAAGAAACTCTGCCCATTGTTTCTCGCCGGCACCCGGAATCGAACCCGGGACCACAGGATCACGCGTCCAGCGCTCTGGGATTCACAAGACTGAAACCTGATCAAATTCAATACCACTTGTTATGTGTCACCTGTCACCCTATTATCTCATCTGTCAACCCATACTCAGCTCGTCTCTCTACCCATTGTCAACCTTTTTTGTCCATCTGGCCTAACTCATCTGTCAACCTAGTGTCACATTATCTCGTCAACTTACTGCTTCTCAATTTACCTGTTAATCTTTTATGTGCTTCACTCTAACTTCCATATGGTTGCTAATTACTAGCAGCTAATTATGTATATTATATCAAATCGAGTAAAAAAAATTAGTATCGTGAAGCCAAATGTTTACATGTAAACTGGAAATGGGATTAGTTAATGTACAAATTATTTCGGATATCGTAATGTTCGGTTACTAGTAATGGCCAGAGCCATTATACAGCCTGAGGGGGAGTGAAATACATCTGTATTAAAGAGCCATGCATATAACCACGAAAGTATACACTTATTTCGCATTTATAAACACAACACAATACATTCCCAGGATAATAAAACAATAATAAATGTTGGAAGAGTAGCAGGAGCGGCGGCCAGGACCGTCCGCCCCCGCCCGCTGCCTGTGCCACACTGACCATCTGCTGAGCGAACTGGCAGGGTTGCCACGGTGCCATATCTGCTTTGGTTATTCTTATCCCAACAGAGAGAGATTTTTACAGTTTCAAACTTCGTCCTACTGATTGTTTTATATACGGTACAAAACTGCTAAATCGTGGATACAATAATGTTTGAATGTTTATTAGTGTTGAATATTATGAAGATGTGGCACAATGAAAGCTTGGATGTTGTGAAGCGTCAGGTTCTCTGAAGAAAATAGATCTTTGGATGCTACTTCTTCGCGAATATTAGTTTTTGTGTGTGATAGAGTTCTTATAATTATGCTACGTCACTTTCTGACAGCAAAGGTTACAGTAAACAACAGTATACTGATGCGGTCATACTGGTTAAATCAAATTTCTGGCGGTGTATTGAGTCTTGGTAATAAGTTTCACATTCAAATCCGCTTCTGGTGCCAGTTATCCATTTATTTCAGAATATTGTTATTATCGAAACAAATCCCTTTTTTTTAAGTGACCGACACAGTCAATGGTATAAAGTTCGTTTCCAGCTAATCCTAATTTGCATAACGAATTAGATATATAGGTAGAAATATATATATATATATTCAATTTTGCAATCTAGTGTGACGTCACATGAAGGTCAGGTCATTCGGGCATGGATGTTTGGACGGGTTTCGGCCCAGTCTTCTGCTCGCTACTTAATAATGGAGTGAACTCCTCTAATTATAATGCTGTGTTAAAGCTCAAAAATAGGAGCTGCCTCGTATGGGCCAATAGGCCTTCTGCAGTTACCTTTGTTCTTATGTTCTTATGTGTGTAGGGGTGTGTGGCTGTGTATTGGTGTCTGACGTACTGATTCCCCATCTAATTTTCCTTTATCATATCTACTACATATGTGTCACACACACACACACACACACACACACACACACACACACACACACACACACACACACACACACACACACACACACACACACACACACACACACATACATACGTGTGTGTGTATGTGTGTGTGTGTGAGTGTGTCTTTCGCCTTGGTGCACCTGTTCACCTAGGAGTAAATAAGTACATAAGAGTTAGACAGCTGTTACGGACTGCTTCCTCCGTGTGTGTGTGTGTGTGTGTGTGTGTGTGTGTGTGTGTGTGTGTGTGTGTGTGGTGTGTGTGTGTGTGTGTGTTCTTGCGTGGGTGACGAGTGGGAGGGATTGGGATTGGGGGAAGGTGAAGGATATCTGTCAGTTCAAGTGTCTGTATCT
>WNGS01165751.1:23849743-23861929 GCA_020271785.1 Procambarus virginalis | reverse complement strand
AGAGAAAATAGAAAAACGAAGAAAGAGGATAGAGGATGGGGGGTGACGTACCACCTCTGGGTGAAAAGGAGCCCTTCCATAGGTCTGAAGGAAGGGCAAACAAAGCACTGGAACGGGGGGGGGGTCTGTCCCACCTGAGGCAGGTTCCATGGCCTTTGTCTAACAACTCCCCCCCCCTCTCTTCCATTACTTTATTTTGAATTACTTGACACTTATACAAGTACAAGTTGGTGAATACAATTGTTTATGGTTGTGTCTCTCCTGCATTTGCTCAGCTTGTTTACACGGACCAGAGACACAGCAGGCGTTCCCCCTCTGGAACACCACACCATGTGCTCACACATCAGTGAGACGGGACCAAAGAGCCAAAGCTCAACCCCCGCAAGCACAATTAGGTGAGTACATACGACACCTAGCAGCTCTACAGCCTCTAGTTGTACCAATGATACTAGGGCCCAAGTCCTTCAGAAGGTCATGGTACCATTGTTCCAGGGACCAAGTGTCCCAGATGCTATGGGGGACAAAATATGAACAGATCTTCCAGTTGCCTGTACTTGTTTTTTTGTGTATATTCGTGTTTGTACCTAAAACACGAATATAACAACATACGAATGTTCTATGTTAGCGAAAGAACAGCGTTTTATTTTTTTTGTGTAAACAAAGCCTCATTGGAAGCGTCGAGGCGTTAACCTTGAACACTTCAGAACACAAACCTCCATTACTTTTACGCACTTTTTAAATACTTTTACTTTTTAAATCATACACTTATAAACCCAAACAATGAACCCGATTGAGGAAATGGTTCATTGGGTACGAGCTGAAACTACGACGACTCGTACGTCAGGCACAACGCCGCCCAGACCAATAACATCAGCTGCCACATCTTGGGAGGACCAGCCCAACTGATTCGTACAGCCCTCCGGTTTATGGTATATCTTCTCTACATGGAACATATTATGCAGGTTTTACTATCTTATACATTTTTGTATCTACTGCCTCTCATGTATGAAGTAGTATACGGTGTATAATATAGTTCATGGGATAAGTATCATGTTACTTGACAAGAAAATGTATAACTGGCATTGGCCAATACCTCTCATCTCTCTCTCTCTCTCACTCTCTCTCTCTCTCTCTCTCTCTCTCTCTCTCCTCTCTCTCTCTCCTCTCTCTCTCTCTCTCCTCTCTCTCTCTCTCTCTCTCTCCGTCCTGGCACCCGTAGTCTCCCAGCAATATTTGACTATGTCATGAATGAAAACAATCATATATAGCTGAATACATGGGGAAATGATCCATATGATCTACCCGCAAATATTTACGCAGCCTACTGCGACACTTGTACCCAAACGGGGAGCTTGGAGTCGCAACAATACATTGGCAAATGTATATTATGTCGCTTTCCTAACCTACATTGACATGTATGTACCATCACGGTTCATGGAGACGCATATATACTTCCACATATAAGATCACCCCTAGAACATGTGACCTACAGCACGTGTTTCAACACCTGTTCGGATTACAACAGTACTGGCATATTACATGTAACACACACACACATATGTGCCCCTTCACATGTATCCACACGTTTGTTCTACACACACACATATGTACCCCACACATGTACCACTCAAACATGTACCCCCCCATATGTAACACACATACTGTATAACACCAAACACACTTCAGCGCTGACACATATAGATATTTGACAGTTGAGAGGCGGGACCAAAGCGCCGAAGCTCAACCCCCGCAAGCACAACTAGGTGAGTACAGCTATACCCGCACACCAAACACACACACACAAACACACACACCAAACACATACATACACACCAAACACACACACACCCACACACACACACAAACTCACAGACCAAACACACACACAACTCACAGACCAAACACACACACCAAACCACACACACACACCCCAAACACCACCAACAAACTCACAGAACCAACACACACACCAAAAACACACACACACCCCAAACACACACACAAACTCACAGACCAAACACACACACAAACCCACAGACCAAACACACACCCACCAAACACACACACACACACCAAACACACACACAAACTCACAGACCAAACACACACAAACTCACAGACCAAACACACACACACCAAACCATACACACACACCACAACCACACACAACCTCACAGACCAAACACACACACAAACTCACAGACAACACACACACACAACCACACACACCCAAAACACACACACAAACTCACAGACCAAAACACACACACAACTCACAGACCAAACACACACACACCAAACACACACACACACCAAACACACACACACACCAAACACACACACACCAAACACCAAACTTGAGTCGTTTGCCAGTCGTCACACGCCAAACACACCACACGCCAAACACACTGTCCTTCAGAATAAAAGAAAATGAACATACTAAAAAAAATTAATACTAAAATTACCCTTATCTAGCGTGCTTTATCTTGGCCTCACATTGGTGGGGGGGGGGGAGAGGGCGAGATACTGTGTACTCCCCTAGTTGTATTCACCTAGTTATGCTTGCGGGGGTTTGAGCTCTGGCTCTTTCGTCCCGCCTCTCAACTGACAATCAATTGGTGTACAGTTCCTGAGCCTATGGGCTCATCGTATCTACATTTGAAACTGTGTATGGAGTCAGCCTCCACCACATCACTGCCTAATGCATTCCACCTGTTAACTACTCTGACACTGAAAAGTTCTTTCTAACGTGCCTGTGGCTCATTTGGGTACTCAAGTCTCTACCTGTGTCCTTTTGTTCGCGTACCATCTGTGTTAAACAGTTTATCTGTATCTACCCTGTCAATTCCTCTGAGAATTTTGAAGGTAGTGATCATGTCTCCCCGAGCTCTCCTGTCTTCCAGCGACGTGAGGTGCAGTTCCTTTCCTCGTAACTCATGCCTCTTAGTTCTAGAACTAGCCTAGTGGCATACCTCTGAACTTTTTCCAGCTTCGTCTTGTGCTTGACAAGGTACGGGCTCCATGCTGGGGCTGCATACTCCAGATTGGTCTTACATATGTGGTATACAAGGTTCTGAATGATTCCTACACAGGTTCCTGAAGGCAGTTATGATGTTAGCCAGCCTCGCATAGGCCGCTGATGTTATTATTTATATGTGGGCTTCAGGAGACAGGTTTGGTGTGATATCAACACTTAGATCTTTGTCTCATTCCATTTCATGCAGGACTTTATCTCCCATTCGGGTCTGTGTGTGTGTGTGAGAGAGAGAGAGAGAGAGAGAGAGAGAGAGAGAGAGAGAGAGAGAGAGAGAGAGAGAGAGAGAGAGAGAGAGAGAGAGAGACAGAGAGAGAGAAAGAGAGAGAGAAGAGAGAGCTCTGCGAATTGAGGTAAATTGAATCTTTTAAAACCTTCACATGAAGATACTTGCATGTGGACAGACAACATGAACATCTGACTTAGTAGCCACTTTAAGAAGGCTTTGGAGCACTGGATAAATACGGATGCATGCAAAATGTCACGGTGAATGGCGTGTATAAACAATAAACGATGATAAAACAGCGCTAAGCAACTGGGGATAACAAAGAAGCAAATGACTTGCTGGAGGAGGCCTAGTAGGGGGGGAGGGTGGAGCCAGGGAGGAGAGGGGGCTCAACTTCCTATATTTTAAAATAAGGTTTTAATAACCACCTCAGCCATTACAAAGTATGTATCTCACTCCTTAAGACTAAACAAGACCCGAGTCAACTGTCTCAAGACTTAAAAAAGGTGCTCGTGAGCCATGAGCACCAAATAAATAGAGAATAAAAACAGGTCTGACGAGTATTTGGCAATCATGGCTGGCTCCGGGCCCCGAGGTCCGCGGTGGTGCCACGTCTCCCCCTCCAACCACGGAGCGGTGGTGCCGCGTCCACCACGACCGTTACCATATGGTGGAGCTTTGAGCTCAACCTCCGTCACTTGTAACTTTACGGCCACACTCATTTACCCATCTTCTTGCCACCTTCCTAATATACCGGTAGCTGATGTGATAGAGAGCAAACTAAAAATAATAGTCAAAATATATATTTAGAGAAAACTTCAAAATGCGCTGGTGACGGCATCAGCCGCCACCAGCAACCAGATCGTGCACCTTGAGAGCCGCCATTGGTGAGCTTATATTTACGCCATTTTTGACTCTAAGTTTGTTGAGAGGTGACAATGGGCGAGGGTGGCGGCACATAGCACCAATGGAGGTGACTGAGAGAGAAGTGGTGGAAAATGGGCGGCAAATGGCACCCCCGCCCCCGCATACTGGGTACGCCAGCAGATGGCCACCACTTTTTCCCTCTATTATAGTCCCGTGTAAAAATGTTTCGCTCAACCTCATTTGAGTTGCCCTTATCCGTAAGTCACTTGCTGGCGGCCCTTATCGCCAGTAGTTAGTGAGTGAATGATTAATGGTTTGAGTTGAAAGGTCGTCAAGTGAAGCAATGTCTTCTAAGGAGGGTGTAACGCTATATCTAGTGTGAAATTAGCTTTGGCTTCACGATTTTCTTTACATGAACCTTAATAAAACTTTCAAATATGAAACGAGAGAAGACTTGACCCCCCGGTAGAGCGACAGAGCCCAGCTCCGTGCTCTAGGAACATGCTGTAACTCTCTACTTTTCTGGAAATATATACATGTCTATCACAGCTGGTAGAAATCGAACTTCATCTCCTGGTCTTCGCCTTAGTAAATGTCGGTTGTTTACTCACCTAATTAAGCTTGTGGGGGTTGAGCTGTGGCTCTTTGGTCCCGCCTTTCAACTGGTGTACAGGTTCCTGAGCCTACTGGGCTCTATCATATCTACATTTGAAGCTGTGTATGGAGTCAGCCTCCACCACATCACTGCCTAATGCATTCCATCTGTTAACTACTCTGACACTGAAAAAGTTCCTTCTAACGTCACTGAGGCTCATTTGGGTACTCGGCTTCAACCTGTGTCCCCTTGTTCGTGTTCCACCCGTGCCAAATAGTTTGTCTTTGTCCACCCTGTCAATTCCTCTAAGAATTTAATAGGTGGTGATCATGTCCCTTCTTGCCCTTCTCCTTTTTTTTCTGGTGCAAGGAAGACTATAGGGCCTATAGGATTTCTTTGCAGCTTAACCCTCTAAGTTCAAGGACTAGTTCTGTAGCAACCCTAGTGGGGCTGCATGTTCAAGTGCTGGTCTAACATACGTAGAATATATTTTAAGAAAGCACAATGACTCTTGATGCCTCCATAAGACAAACCTGAGGTCATGCAGGTACTTTACATTTATTAATCAGTTTACAGAACTTGGTTTACAGTTTACTTGGAACACGACAAACCTGAGGTCATGCAGGTACTTTACATTTATTAATCAGTTTACAGAACTTGGTTTACAATTTACTTGGAACACGACAAACCTGAGGTCATGCAGGTACTTTACATTTATTAATCAGTTTACAGAACTTGGTTTACAGTTTACTTGGAACACAAGTTATGACCGCTATACACAACCTCGTATTGTGCTTCGCAGCTCATATAAACTGTTTGACAAATGTTGGTAAACCCGCTATGATTGTGGAAAGATGTACGGGTTTCGTAACATGATGCACGAATGCTTCATGAATCCTGGCCTTGGATTCAACTCAAATAATAATAATTCATTGTGTCGGGGGACAGGAAGCCAGAGTGTATTCACACAGCTTAGGATTCAGGCCCCCCCCCCCCAGGATGTAACCCCCTGTTTCCAACTCACTGCTAGGTGAACAGATGCATTAGGTGAAAGGAAATGTTCTCAACCATTTTTGTCTCGCCCGGGATTCGAACCCGGAATTGTCGACTGCGCGTCGAGAACGAAGCCAATTGTTCTACCGGGACCCCTCTCAGCTTCCCGGTAAATGAGCTTCCTTGTAGAGGTGCTTGAAGGCTACGCGACTGACTACTCCCCATCTTTGCATACGCCGCTGATGCTACATTGTTAACATGCGCCGGAGGAGGCGGGTATATCAGTACATATTGGGCTCTTATGTCAAGTGTTCTCCATGTCCAGCAACACTCCTGCAACACTCCTGCAACATGTCCAGCAACACTCGTCTTCCGTCCTAGAGATCCACGCAAGCTGACAGGTCAGCACCCTCTTGTACCGGTATATATATATATCCTCCGGGACTTACTTCTATCAAAATAGCAAGGACAATGTCATGGATTTTCGACTACAAGGAAGCAACAAACCCCTCGTATCCGACACTGGTACAATAAGCGTAGTATAGGCGGGGCGTGGGGAGCTAGACCTCACTTACCCTTCGTCACCGTTAGGCAAGTACTGAGAGGTTAGTACTGGGACGCAACAAGCCTTCTTCATCAAGCCACTGCTACTTCTAATTATAATTACGTCACATATGTAAATAAGGGGTAACAGGCTGTACCTGGGTCTATATTCCCCCCTTCCCACTCTCCTCTCTCTCTCGCTTCCCCTGTCTTCCCCCTCTCACCTCTCCACCTGTCTCTTCCCCTCTCTTTCCATCCCCTCTTCAAATATCAATGTATTCTTCCCTCTCTTCAAATATTCCCCCTCTCCACCCTTCACCTTCCATCTCTACCTATTCCTATCTCTGTCAGCCTCTGTCTGTGTGTGTGTGTGTGTTGTTTTCTGTTTGCCTTAGTGTGTGTGTCTTTGACCTGTTCCACCCGGTCTCTGCAGGCTTATTTATCTCTGTCTGTCTATCTCTGTACCTGTCTGTATGTCTTTGTCCCTTTTTCATTCTGTCTCTGTCTTTTTGCTGACTATCTCTCTGTTTCTGTTATTCAAAACTAATATAATAGTCTACCATTGGCGTGTGGATGGTCCGTCAGTGGGAGGAGCCAGCCTAGCAGTGTGAAATATTCAACAAATATAACTGTTACCCGTTTGTTACGAGAAAGGTTTGAGAAAGCCCTTGAAGCTGTGGGAGACTCCGTTGGTTTACGTTAGTACGGCCAACGTAGGAATAGCAGCACATTTATGTTCATTTCTTCTAAGATCTGCGAATAATGGTGTATATTACTGTAATTTTTTTGGGGGGGATCATAATATTTAGGTTCAGTGGTGCTGGCGGGCAGTATCAACAATCGCCCTAGGGAACAGAATGTGACCCCGAGCACGCTCTTCTCTGTTCAATCGTTGCGACCTATCTTGAGGTTATCTTGAGATGATTTCGGGGCTTTAGTGTCCCCGCGGCCCGGTCCTCGACCAGGCCTCCACCCCCAGGAAGCAGCCCGTGACAGCTGACTAACACCTAGGTACCTATTTTACTGCTAGGTAACAGGGGCATAGGGTGAAAGAAACTCTGCCCATTGTTTCTCGCCGGCGCCTGGTATCGAACCCAGGACCACAGGATCACAAGTCCAGTGTGCTGTCCGCTCGGCCGACCGGCTCCACCTAAAGGCCATTTTCCCCTGCAAAGTTGGGTAAAGTTAGTCCCAAGCTTCTGGTCCTCATCTTTGGACAGCCAGACCTCCTCTCTCTTATAGACATGTGCATTACATAGCAAATCTCCGATAAGAGTCTCGTATATCATCAAAAGTTCCAATATTCAGATAGTATTTACGGAGTGCAGCGTATATCAAGCCAGGGAGTTGGAAGTCAGTCAGTATGTGACATACTAAACGACAAGGTGTATTGTATTTGGAGAATTGGTGAGAATTGTAAACGAATGATCACGTCTGTGGCAGAATACACACTGAAACACACATTGTTCTTCAACGCTGGCTTCACATGACCTGTAATTTTTTTTTATTATTATTTTCTACCACAGACGTGGCCACACATTTACAATGCTAACCAGCATATATACATTTTCTTCTGTCCTCCATGGACAGGGTTAGAGATCAGTTAAACATATAGTTCAGGGATTTATTGAACAACATGACCTGCAATGCTTGCTGGCCTCACCAAGCCAGGAGGTATTACCACTCTGCCTTCTGGCCCACAAGTGCATGTGTAGCGTGCTCCTCTGTAGTCACTGAGAGGTAAGTGTGCACACACACACACACACACACACACACACACACACACACACACACACACACACACACACACACACACACACACACACACACACACACACAGTAAGTATACAAGACACGTGTGGTCAGAACAACACTATACAGCACTAGGGTAAAGAGCCTAACCCCCCCCTCCCACACTTCAAACATCACACAAATATGATTGAAAATATGCAATGACTGCAACACAACTGGTCCAAACATTTAGGAGATTGACCTACTGGAATAGACTTAGGGAACTGAATGTTACGATACTGAAAACGGGGACATGATCCGGATATATAAAATCTTCAGTGCTATTGATGAAAAATAGAAAGGACACACTTCTTCAGTATAACGCCAGTAAGCAAGTGGACCCAACCACAAGGGAAGCATTAGAGACCGCAGCCCTCCACAGTTTTACAAACACATGTTGTCAGAAAGTAAAAGAATTGAATTAGACGACCGACAGCTTGAAAAATGAGGCCCAGAAGTTGAAACTCGGTTCTGTACGAGATGTTAATTAAGTACTATTAGTACGCATGTCCGCCAACACCCTAAAAGGAAGACACAATTTAAGTTAAAGTCAAAGTATATTATTCACCCACATCCTAACTGAAGTCCCTATGACCTTTTGTGACCTCTTGTTCCCAGGCCCACGGGTCAGGCGTGACAGTGTTGTTAGGGGGGGGGAGCACACACCCCACCCCCATCAGGTCATATGACCCCCCGCCAGAGGGCCCTGATTGGCCAGGCAGGTAGCCTATCATATCTTCTGATACACCTCTTGAATTTACCCGTAAACAAAGTTAACTGGTTGTATAATTAAATGAATAAACAAAATAACTAGTTAGGATTCGATCACATTAGGACGATCAAGAAAGGTATTTAAGGTGTTCAGTTACGAAAACCTCACACTATAAACAGAATTTTATATAATAATATAGAAACACAACCCCCCTCCCCCCACCACCATCGGTAGAGCGACGGTCTCGCTTCATGCAGGCCGGCGTTCAATCCCCGACCGTCCAAGTGGTTGTGGCCACCATTCCTCCATCCTTAACCTTTTATCCTGACCCCTTGCCCGTGCTTTTCTCAATACTGATGAGGAACCAAACCAGCAAACACAATCGCTCTAATCATCGCCATGTGTATATAATCACTTAATAAGGCCACTAACAAATAATAATATTCACCATGGGGTTAATAATCCCGATAATTACCCCGCCCCCATCCATGGGGTAACAAATCCATGGAACCGCCTACCCGCCGAACACGGGTTGGCGGGTAGGCGGTTCCAAACCACCAAGTCTATTATTTTATCCTGGGATCATCACACTGGATGGTGTCACATCCCGTGCCTCGGTGTAAAGCGGTGATCAAGGGTCACAATACAATTTTGTTGAGCGAAAGATTCACATTTCTCTGCTAAAGATGTTAATAGTAATTATAATCTCTGCGGCAATACGGGAGACATCTCCCGTCACGCAAGGTGCAGTCGCACCTCCACAGATCTCCAGTATCATCTATTGATACTGGTGATGGCTCAAAAGGGCCACCACTTACGGGCTATTCATGCCCGTGCCACCTTCTGGGTGGCTTAATCTTCATCAATCAATCAATCATCTGCGGCAGTGAGCAGTGCAGTGTGAACAGTGACACAGTTGCTGGGTGGAAACTTGATCAATGGGACAGTGAGACATGTTCACAGTACACGAGAATGTGAATATATCTCACGTGATGTGACTTATTCCATAAAACCATTTCATCGAGGACATTGAAGCAGCTCTAAACATTTATCATAGAGCCATATGAAATCTGCTGACAGAAGCTCTGCTTACCTTGAACAAGTTGCATGTGTTCCATTAAGGTCTCTTTACATTTTAGCTAATCCTGAATGTTTAGCTCTCTCCATAGGAACTGTAGACACACCAGACAATTCTCCAACAACTTTTGCACTGGGAATACTTTTCAGTTTGTCAAAGTTGATGTTGGAGTTATCAGAGAAAATAATTCCGGTGTCGCTTTAGGATCTGGGTGATCAACCTTAGATACCTTGAGGTGCTTCCGGGGCTTATCGTCCCCGCGGCCCGGTCATCGACCAGGCCTCCTGGTTGCTGGACTGATCAACCAGGCTGTTGGACGCGGGTGCTCGCAGCCTGACGTATGAGTCAGAGGCGGGTAGGCAGGCATCAAGGGTTGATGCTTCAAATAACTCATTTTCTTCATATGATGAACAAAAGGCTAGTGCAAAGACGATATCCATAAGGTATTTAGAAGCAAATACCTTACTTAACAACGTTCCAAGACTGCAGGTGAGAAAGAAAAGATTTTGGTGTAGCTGCATTGATATGATTTTCATTTTCCTACGGTCCTCAGCTTCTTTCTTTTTGTTCTCTAAGAAGGTCGTTCCAGGAACAGATGGAGAGACTCAAAGATATCAGTGTCAACAGTATCGAGGAACGCAGGAGTTAAAGGGTTGTTATCACTTTCATATTATTTGGCTCTAATATCCTCTCTAACGACTCTGTACGATCTTGAACTATACGAAGATGTTCTTCCTGTTCGTGCTTCCCTTTTTCTTGAATTGTAAACATTGTCTCTAATTGTTGTTGTTAAAGATTCGCTACCTGGAACATAGTTCCAAGTAGCACGGGCTATGGTGAGCCCGTGATTGTCTCTAAAGAATCTTATGGCCAGCATCACGATAACAAAGGATTGGGTCTCTGTTATATCCAACATTGATAATGATATCTTCATCATAAGTGGCATGAAGCCTGCTTTTGATTGTCTTGTCAGTAGGTACATAACCTTTGAAATCTTGAAACACTTCACTGGATGAGAATTTACATTTGTTCAATGTGCCTCGATGTATGAACAACATGTTGAACAGTTATGTTCCTCTTCAGGTGTGCACTTTTGTGACGTACATGTGCACATGGCTTAAATAATTTGACGGAGCACGAACTGTGAGACCTCGCCTCCGCTGTTGTCCACATCTGACACACTGCTAATTCCCAGTACCATTTCCGACACTGCTAATTCCCAGTTCCACTTCTGACACACTGCTAATTCCCAGTTCCACTTCTGACACACTGATAATTCCCAGTTCCACTTCTGACACACTGATAATTCCCAGTTCCACTTCTGACACACTGATAATTCCCAGTTCCACTTCTGACACACTGATAATTCCCAGTTCCACTTCTGACACACTGATAATTCCCAGTTCCACTTCTGACACACTGATAATTCCCAGTTCCACTTCTGACACACTGCTAATTCCCAGTTCCACTTCTGACACACTGCTAATTCCCAGTTCCACTTCTGACACACTGCTAATTCCCAGTTCCACTTCTGACACACTGCTAATTCCCAGTTCCACTTCTGACACACTGCTAATTCCCAGTTCCACTTCTGACACACTGCTAATTCCACTTCTGAGCCCAACTCATTTTTTTTCAATAATTTTTTGTAGCTTCGAGACCACTGATCTTAAAGTACGCGGTTTCAACTGGGTGCACTGTATTACCTTACTCGTTTCGTCGCTTGAGTTCACCTTTATAACTTTTCCGAAAGCTGTTTGTTTTGAAATCAAACAAAATTGTCGCTTGACCTTCGAACGCTGATTTCTAAGGAAGATTGTTTGTCTTGTGCTTCATCTTCTGCAACGATGTTTCCTTCCTTAGTGCACCACTGTGGCCATCTTACAACCACTTGCTGCTCCTTCAAGGTCACATTACTATCACATTTTTTCCCCACTTGAGTCTTAAGTCTTAAGTCCTCTTTCTTTAATTTTAATAAAATTATCATTTGACAGAGACTCTTCACAAATGAAACACAAATTCTATTCAATTTCAAATGACACAAAACAACTTCGATTACAGTAATCTAACTGAAATAACACAAGTCGTGGTACCATGAGGCGGTACAGTTGACTATGGCGCATCAGTTTTTCTCACCATCACAGTAGATAACAAATAGAATACAGTAGGAAGTGATGTGGTCAAGGCAGAACCCATCACCAGTCTTTGCATGTAGATATGATAAGAGCCGAGTAGGCTTACGAACTTGTACATCAGTGATGAATTGAAATAAGTTTATTGAGGTAAAATACACACAAAGGGATGAGGTAGCTCAAGCATTCTCACCCCGTATCAGTTGATTGGATAT
>WNGS01165751.1:23803085-23815615 GCA_020271785.1 Procambarus virginalis | reverse complement strand
CTGCTGTCTGTCGTTGTTCGTGTCTCATTCTTAGTCAACCACCAGAGTTGAGGTCAATGGAAATACTCGGAAGATGAGAAGGGCAGCAAATGATCAGAGAACCTAGAGAGTATTAATCATACGAGAAGGAAAGGAAATAAAATAGGAAAGCATAATAACAGACAGAACATAAACATAACCAATAAATATACCACAAACCAAAATAAGACAAATTGTAAAAACAAATATAAAACATAACAAAGAAGAACATAAACAGTTCAGAGAACAAATGAAGAGAGAGGAGAGTAGAGAGAGAGAGAGAGAGAGAGAGAGAGAGAGGAGAGAGAGAGAGAGAGAGAGAGAGAGAGAGAGAGAGATATGAGAAGCAGGACACGCAGGCAGCCACAGCAGACGTGTGAGTGTCCGCCCCTCACTCCTCACCTCCCTGGCGACACTCCTGTTACTAGGGAGAGAGTGGGGGGGGGGGGTGGAGAGAGGAGGGGTAGAGAATGAAGACAGGGCCCTGAAGGCAGGCAGGGCCCTGAAGGCAGGCAGGGCCCTGAAGAGAATGAAGGCAGGGCCCTGAAGGCAGGCAGGGCCCTGAAGGCAGGCAGGGCCCTGAAGGCAGGCAGGGCCCTGAAGGCAGGCAGGGCCCCTGGGAAACCGTTGACAGAGTACCTTAACGGAGGGAGCGAGTTAAGTAGTGGGAGGAGAAAGAGGGAGGGAAGCAAGAGGGAGGATTATTAACTTTGAAAACAGATAAGCGATAACTTTATGGGAGGGATAAAAAGAGGAGGGAATGAGGGAGGAAGGATGGAGGGAGAGAAGGTGGAAGGGGGGTGAAGGAGGAAGGGGGGGAAGGAGGGAGAGTTGGTACCAGATAAGAGAGATAAGAGAAGACCTTATGGCCTATATGGACGTTATCTGCCGGGAACACTAAACTTCTGTCACCCGTACACGATAGGTCACCATTAACCTCTTAGGAGAGACAGAGATACAAAGACAGAGAGACAAAGAGACAGAAACAGACGTACAAACGAACCTTTGCAGCTCTAAATTTACTTGTATCTATAGGCAATAGGCCTAGCTACCTGTATCCGAATATATGTACTTGTATCTCCACGAGTAACTGTACTTGTAACTGCGATAGTATCTGCATACATACGGTCCGTGTATATCTATACCTGCAAAGTATGGAATCAAGAGTATCTATTCCTCTATATACACACCTGTGTACATATCTGTAGCTGTATCCGTAACTTACCTATATGTTTATCAGTAGATATACATGTCTGTGAATGCATTTTGTATCTGCACTTGAATTTTCACCTGTATATGTATAGCCTGTTCCTGCCTTTGCTCCTGAATCCATACCTGTTTCTATTCATAAATTCATATCTGTATAACCGCACCTGTGACTGCATCTCAACTTGATCCCACACCTGTAACCTGTACCAGCAGCCATACCTGTGTTTGAATCTGTACCTATAATAGTATTTGCCTCTTTATTTACAGACGCCTTTGTATCTCTAACCACACTTGTATTTATGTGTATCTACACCTGTATTTGGCATGTGTATCCACACCTGTATTTGGCATGTGTATCCATACGTGTTTACATCTTGATCCACGTCTGGGTGTGCATCTGTATGGACACCTGTGACTGTATATGAACGTGTATATGTACGCCAGACATGTACACTGCGAGGCTTGCTTCTGACACACACACACACATAAATAATATGGGAACCCTTCAAACAATGACAGGAGAGAACGCTAGTCTATGCGCCTCATTGTTCTTCTTTGTTCGATGTCGGCAAGTAAAAAGAGACTTCAAGTCATGAGACTAACGAAGGCAGTCTTGGAGTCTGAACACACCCAGTGAAGACGGTCGTGAGGGACAAGGAACAGCATTTAGACGATGCTGGCGTACTGCAAAACACAATGATTATAAAGTCAGTCCACTCATACTCCAGAGCAAACTGACCATCACCAGTGAATATATTTAGGCATGGAGGAATGACGGATGTCAACGGGTAGCTTGCAACGAGGTGCAACACGACGACCACTGCAAGTCTACAACACCCACGTTAGTAAAGCTAGACAACATTTCAGAACTACAATAGCTGAGATGGAGCAATTTTTCTAACTCTACTCAACACTTATAATGAACATTTCTGGGAGTCACCTGCTGCCTCAATCACCAGTTGTACTCTACTTGGTCTGAAACAACAAACACGGAGCAAGTTCAGTATGGAGTGAATCAGAGTTGCTGCTCCAGCTGGCTACAGGAGACGCTCCATGTATCAAGCAAGCATACGAGGCACCGTATGTGTGGCGTGGTGCACACTAGCAGTCACGTGGGGGCTGCCCTCGCCGCGGCGCACTCCCTCCTCCTTGCAACTTTTGCAAGGATCATTGCTATCCTATTCACTCTTGTGTTGGTGATGATATCCTCATAATACACCCAGAGTTTGCCAGTGATCAACCAGCCTGTGTGGTGATGGGGATTGTTAGCGTCACGTCACGAGTTCTTGGCACACACATTCTGTGACCCTACCACCCCCCCCCCCTTCATATAGGCTAGGGGCAGCTGCACTCAAAATATATTGATAACAAAATGGTTGTACCCCCAGCACGCCACACACACTGTCCCGCCTCTAGGGAACAACGCTGCAAGTGGCACTCTGCTTGCTACTGGCACTCTGGTTGTTGCTGGCACTCTACTTGTTGATAGCACTCTGGTTGTTACTGGCACTCTGGTTGTTGCTGGCACTCTGGTTGTTACTGGCACTCTGGTTGTTACTGGCACTCTGGTTGTTGCTGGCACTCTGGTTGTTACTGGCACTCTGCTTGTTACTGGCACTCTGCTTGTTACTGGTTGCATCGTTTGGGAAAGGTCAATAGTTCGACCTCAGGCGGACCTCGAGTCAAACCTAAAGTACATACATATACACAGGCTTCCTGTCCCCGATAAAACGAATTAGTATTATTAACCTTGTTCGTCAGACTGCTAATGTACTTAGCTGAGTTCCCAGACTATGATTTACATATATTAGTGTTGGGGGGGGGGGGTGATGTGTTGCCAGACACCTGTGCTACCCACACCTACGTCCCCCACACCTGCGCTCCCCCACACCTGCGCTCCCCCACACCTGCGCTCCCCCACACCTGCGCTCCCCCACACTTACGCTCCCCCACACCTGCGCTCCCCACACCTGGTGCAGCGTTACCACACACAATACTGATAAGCGTCAGTAAACCAATGTTAAGTATAGGATACCGTCCACACGCAAACAAGTTAACTATTAAATCATTCATGTGGAGGTGTATGACCATGTGTGTGTGAGCATGCCAGCCTGCCTCTCACAACTGCCTCTCACAACTGCCTCTCACAACTGCCTCTCACAACTGCCTCTCACAACTGCCTCTCACAACTGCCTCTCACAACTGCCTCTCACAACTACCTCTCACAACTACCTCTCACAACTACCTCTCACAACTGCCTCTCACAACTGCCTCTCACAACTGCCTCTCACAACTGCCTCTCACAACTGCCGTAGCCTGACTCTCCTCCTCCAAGAAGCAAACAGTGGACGTGAGCATAGAGAGCTCTCTGCTACCCCCTCCCCCCCCCTTACACTTTATTCAACCCTTCATCCTTGCATATTAATGCTCCTTTACTGCTGACTCATAAGTTCATTATTAACAAGTTTTTTCTCGCCAGCAGAACAGATTCTTGTTCATTTGCGAATTTAAGCGACAGGTGAACGGTCTTGATTATTCTGCTCAGTAGCATTAAAATAGGTACCTGGGTGTTAGTCAGCCGTCACGGGCTGCTTCCTGGGGGTGGAGGCCTGGTAGAGGACCGGGCCGCGGGGACACTAAAAAGCCCCGAAATCATCTCAAGAAGATAGTGCATAATTTTCTTCTAGTTGAATCGAAGATCTAGGAGGAGGCGACTGGCCTGTGTTCGGTCTTGACCAATCAGCATATACTTGAAATTCTAAAAATTAGATTAGTATATACAAGACGATTTCTATAAATTTAATTCACAGCCTGTGATCATTCAGACGTGCAGATGCCAGTCCGGATCACCCTCAATAGACAGGTCAGGTTGATTGGCATCGGATTTCGACACGATTTAAACTGCTAGTCAACAAGTCATCTTTTTGTGAGAGTAACTGCTTAACCATGTCAAGTATCCAGCTTGAGGAACCCACGCTTTTTCCTGCTGACGTTGTTTTCTGCATAGTTTGCTATCCATCATGTTTTAGATTTAGTTAATCAAAAGGCATTTTAGAATTTATAGTTTTTTTCGCGATAGATTTAAAGATATAATTTGATTCAAATATATATATATATATGGTGACCGGAACTTACCTGAGGGACACCATCTCAGCTGGCCCTCAGCTAAGGTGCACCTGACTCAGGTCGACAGGAAGCCGGCGACTTGTCGAAGGTCTTGCCATTATTCTTGAGGATATTTTCCAGGACAACTTCCGGTCAACGCCTCCCCCCCCCCCCTGCCACCTCGACAGCCATGACGCACCAAAAGTTGCAGAGGGTTGAAAAGGGTTGAAAAATGATGAGCTCCTGCGAGCATTATATTTACAATGCTATAATGTAAATATGTCTCATTATATTTAAACAATTTCAAATTCAATTTCTTCAGTGATTGACTGGATCAGTTTGCATAAGGATGAATGACCTACCATCAAGGGACAGAAACGTTTGCGTCATGGTCTGACCACACAGAGGTGAAACGTTTCCTAATGGCCTGACATTAATGGACTGAAACGTTTGTGTGTCACAAATTGAAGAAAAAGAACTGGAATAATTATTTCATGGTTTAACAAATGAACAAAAACGTTTATCTCCTGGTCTGGTATCCAAGGACAGGAACGTTGACCTCCTGACCTGATAACAAAGGATAGAAACGTTTACCTCGTGTCTGACCACAAACTGTTGCGTCGTGGCCTGACAGTAACGTGAGGTTCGTGGTATGGAAATGAAGAACAGAAACGTTTGGTCCACGGCGTGACACTGAAGAACAGAAACGTTTGGTCCACGGCGTGACACTGAAGAACAGAAACGTTTGGTCCACGGTGTGACACAGGAACAGAAACGTTTGGTCCACGGTGTGACACTGAAGAACAGAAACGTTTGGTCCACGGCGTGACACTGAAGAACAGAAACGTTTGGTCCACGGCGTGACACTGAAGAACAGAAACGTTTGGTCCACGGTGTGACACAGGAACAGAAACGTTTGGTCCACGGTGTGACACTGAAGAACAGAAACGTTTGGTCCACGGTGTGACACAGGAACAGAAACGTTTGGTCCACGGTGTGACACTGAAGAACAGAAACGTTTGGTCCACGGCGTGACAACAAATGACTGAAACTTTTGCTTCAAATACTGATCAAAATTATGTGAAACGTTTGCCTCGTGGTGTAACTACTATGTACCAGAACGTTTGCTTCATGGTATGATAACACTGTACTGAAACGTTGATTTCATGGCCCGGTAACAGGAGACTGAAACGTCAGCATAACGAGAGTTACAGTGCCAGTTACGACCACCAACACGTGGCCCTACGTCAAGGTGCTGAGCACCTTGAGGTAAGCACCTTCTGGCGCCCTCAAGGTGCCAGCATCTGGCACCTCTGGAACCGGTGCTAAACAGTTCTGGCTGACACCAGAGGTACGCCTTGCAACCTGTGTGGAGTACAAGGACGGTACCTTTATGTGGGTACAGGGACCATATCGAGCATCAGGACATAAAGCTGCTGCTTATGGGATACAAGAAACTTTGTTAGAACAAAAATATTATTATATTACTTTGGAAATAGCTGAACGCTGGTGCAGCATATTCAATGTTGGTCTGACGTACGTAACGTACAAGGTCTTCAACGACTCCTTATTCACATTGCTAAAGGCAGTTTCATGTAGTACAGTCTTGCATAAACTTATTCTCTTGCGCTTGACGTGGTCTTCGGGAAGCAGATTCGGTGCGATATCAACCTCATATGGTGCAACCGTAATGTTGCCCTTCTCCTGTTCCCAGCACCCACCTTCATTACTTTGCACTTGTTTCAATTAAACTCTGTTAGCCATTTGTTCGATTTTGTTTAAGTTTATCCAGATGTTGCCGTTCTTCTGAGAGGAAGTTCAAATAAATCAGGAATAGGTAGGCATAGCTACCAGTCCCTGTGGAAGCTCATTGCTAGCATATATCGGTACTCTCAAGTCTCTCACCTTACTTTGAGTACCTTCTGCTTGCTAGGTACTCTGCAACAAGTGACCCCCCTCCCCCCCCTGGCACTAGTGCTTGCTTGCTAACTTAGGCACTATCGTTCCATCTGGGGTTGTGTGTTGAAGGCTTCTTGACCGTCCAGCAAAAAATATGTCGTCCGCCAACCATTTTCTCTTATCTGATTGTTGTCGTCTGGTCATAAAATTGTAAAGCGTTTGTGTGGCAAGATTTGCCGTCCTTGAACCCTTGCTGGTGTTGCTTTATATAGCCCAATCTCCCAGATCTACAAGTCTGTCTTACTGTCTTAACCCATTACCTTACATGATATGCAAGAGGGGGGGGGACTTTGCCCACTTGTTTGTTGCCTCCTTTTTATTTCCACTTGATATACGGCCTTTTATATATTTGCTGTCTTCCAACTTTTTCAGTAAGTCACTTATTCCCAGTGCGTGCTTATGTATCAAAGAAAGTGGCCAGAAGAGTGTTTCAGCTCCCTCGTTCAGTATCCAGGGTAAGATCCTGTCTGGGGCCACAGACGGAGTCAAGTGGTCAGCTCTAGGAGTTGAGTCCCACCTTCATGGCTGGTAATATCAGTTAAGTGCTGCTTGGTGTGACGCCCTCCCTCTCAGCTCAGGTACTGTCCTCCATATTCTTGGTGTGACGGGCCGGGGGGGGGGGGTGGTGACGGGGAGGGAGGTTGAGTGAGTGAGGGAGGTGCTGAGGTTTGAGGTGTGTGGTGTTGGGGTGGCCCCTCGCTGCTTCACGGAGGTCTGACAAGAAGGTAAGCTGGCCCCTGTTCCTCTCCTGGCCCAGATGTGTCTGATATCACTCCTTCGAGTCCCCCTCGCCAACCTCGTATAGGGGGGGGGGCAGCCAATATTTTATGTTCAGTTAGAGAGAGAGAGAGAGAGAAGAGAGAGAGAGAGAGAGAGAGAGAGAGTAAATACTGGTTTCCGAACCAGTATTTACCCAGGTCTTTTCCTAGATCTGAAGATTCACTTTGTATCAAATGTTTTGTGACCTAGTATGAGTTGATGCATTTAGTAAGCAATTAATATCTCAATCATGCCACTCCTTAGCCTTCGTCTTTCAAGAAAATGTAAATAGAATATTCTTAATTTGTCTCCAGAACGGAGATTAATAATTCCAAGGAGCAACTTTATCATCCTTCATCCTACGGTGACCAAAACTGAACTACATAATCTAAACTGGGCCTAACAAGAGCAAGAACAAGCTGGAGAACAGACTTAACATATCTTATTGGTAACGCATATTGGTCTCTCTCTGGCTTGAGAGAGACAGAGAGAGACAAACACAGCCCCAGCATGGAGCCCGTACCTTGTCAAGCACAAGACGAAGCTGGAAAAAGTCCAAAGGTATGCCACTAGACTAGTCCCAGAACTAAGAGGCATGAGTTACGAGGAAAGGCTGCGGGAAAT
This sequence comes from Procambarus virginalis, assembly GCA_020271785.1. Taxonomy (NCBI): domain Eukaryota; kingdom Metazoa; phylum Arthropoda; class Malacostraca; order Decapoda; family Cambaridae; genus Procambarus; species Procambarus virginalis. Next base: position 23,807,941 of record WNGS01165751.1, on the reverse strand, counting down.
GCACCTTACGACACTGGAAGACAGAAGAGTAAGGGGAGATATGATCACAACCTACAAAATTCTCAGAGGAATCGACCGGGTAGACAAGGACAAACTATTCAACACTGGGGGACGCGAACAAGGGGACACAGGTGGAAACTGAGTACCCACATGAGCCACAGAGACGTTAGAAGGAACTTTTTCAGTGTCAGAGTAGTTAACGGATGGAATGCTTTAGGCAGTGATGTGGTGGAGGCTGACTCCATACACAGTTTCAAGGGTAGATATGATAGAGCCCAGTAGGCTCAGGAACCTGTACACCAGTTGATTGACAGTTGAGAGGCGGGACCAAAGAGCCAAAGCTCAACCCCCGCAAGCACAAATAGGTGAGTACAGAGACCAGTTACATTGTCCAAGATCATGACATGGTTCACTGTGAGGGTGTGAGTGGACCTATGGGTGTTGCTGGAAGTGTGGGAGTGGAGAGTGGGGTGTAAATGTGGGCGCAACTGCAAAGGTTTACAGACAACAATGAGCAACACTTCACCACACAGGGAGTGGGTGACAGTCACGTTCACACAGTCACTAACACGCACACGCCCACTTACTCACAGAGGGAAACAGTCACGCACGCACATGGCCACACACGCACGCACATGGCCTCACACACACACACACACACACACACACACACACACACACACACACACACACACACACACACACACACACACCACCTCAGATGTGATGACACTGTAGATGGTCGGGGAAGTGTTGTACCAGACTACTGCTAGTACCAAGTACTCTCACCACCACACAACCACCAGTAATAGTCCTCATCTACAACCCCCCCCCAAGCAATAGCTGTAATATACATCCCTCGTAGTAACAGCTCTCATATATTCCTAGATGTATATGTGCTGTTCTCATATACATATATATACTCTCCCTTAGATATTTTTACAGGGTCGCGCTAGGCTCCTAGCTTTGCCTTCCGAACATTCTTAGATTAATGGTATTTTTCACGATTTTATCGCATTTATATGTGATAGCTGCTACTGCTGGGCCTGCGGGCTGCTCCAAGCAACAGCCTAGTGGACCAAACTCTCACAAGTCAAGCCTGGCCTCGGGCCGAGCTTGTGGAGTAGAAGAACTCCCAGAACCCCATCAACCAGGTACATCTAAAACTTTGATAGGAATTGGTTTCAACGACTTCCACGTGTAACTTGTTCCATTATTGACAACTGTGACACTGACAAAGTTCTTCCACGAACAAATAGGTATGTGAGTGTAATTACCTAAGTAATTACCTAAGTGTAGTTATAGGATGAGAGCTACGCTCGTGGTGTCCAGTCTTACCAGTACTCTTTGTCGTATAACGCTTTGAAACTATTTACGGTTTTGGCCTCCACCGCCACCTCACTAAGTCTTTTCCAACCGTCTACCATTCTGTTTGCAAAAGAAAATGCTCTTATATTTTTTCGGCGCCTCTGTTTTCTTAGCTTGAATCTGTGTCGTCTTGTTCGAAAAGTTGCTGGTTTCATGAATTCCTCTCTGTCAATTTGGTCTATTCCAGCTAGTATTTTGTAAGTGGTGATCATATCACCCTTCTTTCTTCTATCTTCTAGGTTTAGCATGTTAATTTAAAGTTTCTCTAGTTTCTCCTCGTAACTTGGTTTTCAGTTCCGGAAGCCATTTTGTCGCATGCCCTTGCACCATTTCCAGTTTATTTATGTGCGTCCTGAGTTGTGTGCACCATACAACTACTGCACATTCCAGTTTTGGTCTCAAAAAAGTCCTGAACAGTTTCTTTAGTAATTCACCATCCATATAATTCAAAGCAAGTCTGAAGTTGGAAAGCGGTGCATACGCTCCTCTCAATATATTCTTTATGTGTTCCTCTGGCGACAGCTTACTATTCAAAACCCCCCTATCTTCAGGTTATCTTGAGATGATTTCGGGGCTTAGCGTCCCCGCGGCCCGGTCCTCGACCAGGCCTCCCTTTTTGTTACACACACCCCGGAAGCAGCCCGTAGCAGCTGTCTAACTCCCAGGTACCTATTTACTGCTAGGTCTCGTTCTTTATTAAAGTTCTGTAATTCCTTACCACATTTTCTCTGATTCCACATTCCATGACATGGCATTTATTCACATTGAATTCAATTTGCCACTTGACGCTCCAATCACTTAATGTATCTAGATTAATTTGAAGAGCATTACAATCGTCTGCGTCTCCTGTCTTCCGCCGTGTCATCCGCAAACATGGTCATATAATTCTGTATTCCTTCTCGTAGATCGTTTATGCACACGATGGACATTACTGGTGCAAGAACTGAACCCTGTGGTACTCCGCCAGTAACACTCCTCCAGTCAGATACATTGTCTCTGATTACTGCCCTCATCTGTCTGTCAGAAATTTTTTTCATCCATGTCACAAGTCTCCCTGTCACCCCTCCAGCATGATCCCGTTTCCAGAACAGCCTTTTGTGTGGGACTCTTTCAAAAGCCCTTTTTTAGGTCCAGATAGAACCAGTCAATCCAACCGCCTCTTTCCTGTAGTATCACTGTGGCTCTATCTATCTATCTATCATAAAAGCTCAGTAGATTTGTTACACAGGATCTTCCTGTTGGAAAACCATAGTGTCTGTCTGTTATTATGTCATTAGTATCCAGGTGTTCAACCAATTTGGCTTTTAACTATTGTTTCTAGTGTTTTAACTACCACGCTTGTTAATAACTGTGTGTGTGCGCACGCGTGTGTGTGTGCGTGTGTGCGTGTGTGTGTGTGTGTGTGTGTGTGTGTGTGTGTGTGTGTGTGTGTGTGTGTGTGTGTGTGTGTGTGCGCGCATGCGTGCGTGCGTGCGCGTATGCGTGACTGGTGAGCGTGGTGTTCACGGCCCCATAGAGTGAGACCTGACGCTGTCTGCCGCACAGGTATTGAGCAAACCTCACCCATCACAGTTCGGTTGCACAAGGCACCAACCTCGATCCCTGGCTTTCCTAACTCACTGTACGCTACACCACCTCTTTTGCTCTCTCTCTCAATATATATATATATATATATATATATATATATATATATATATATATATATATATATATATATGACCGAAAGGGTAAGATTAATGATTTTATTCTTCTCAATATTTCTTAAGTTTTTCTTCATTGTCGAGATAAGTTGAAAAATTAAGTCTGCTAAGTTCATTTTCACACTATAGTTATGGTCTAATGCCTATGGACCGTTTTGCAAGGAACTCCTTACATTTTCAAAGAAAAATTGTCCAATGTTTAAGATTTAGCTACTCAGAACGAATTGTCATTGTAGCACGGGCTATGGTGATCCCGTCAGTTTTCCAAGCTCTGCCATGACTTACATTCACTTGGAGTGAGGTGATACAGGACATGATTGAGATGAACAAGTAGATGGATGGCATAATGGGTATTTAATAGGACACTGAATGCCTATGTTCCAGACGGGAGACATCTCCTGTCCACGAGGCTCACCATAGCCCGTGCTTCTTGCCCAGCTCCTGTGCCAGGTAAGTTACGGGCTCACCATAGTCCGTGCTACTTGGAACTTGTTCCGAGTAGCTGAATCTATAACAACAACAAGCCTATGTTCTTGCTTCTACTGTCTCTGTGTTGGTTCGAGGTCTTGAGGTGGGTAGAATGTTGTTGTTAGTTAACTGGCTGTTGATTGCTGGTCTTGACTTATCGATGTGTAGGGCCTCGCTGATGTCTTGTCTTCTGTTGTCGTTGTATCTGTCGACTAACCTAGCACAAATGTGATAAAAATTTAAATTATCAACAAATTATAACAAAATATCTAACCAAAATATATAAAACGTTTGTTTAATTAATTTTAACTTTACAAACTTTAACAAAAATATTTAAGTTGATTATTGTTACTACTAACATAAATTATTTATTAACAAAATATAATATTAAATTATATATTAAATAATAAATATGAAATACATGATAAGTAAAATGGACATATAATGCTAAGTAAAGGGTAATTATAACTGGTAAATGCTGAACAATAAAAATGTAATTCAATGACCAGTTAAAAAGGTAACCAATTTAATGCTAACAATTACAAATGTAATAATAATTTAAAATAAAAATCATTCATAAATTTCACTACAAATATCAGCAAATTACAAATTAACCAAATTAATTTGCTATCAATTAAACATACACAAACCCTCAAAAGACATGATAACAAAAGCACTATAATGTAAACTTAAAGTTTACTGGAGAGTAAATCTGTGTTGAGAAAAAGAATATAATTGGTCAGATGCACGAGTGAACCCTGGAGCAAGAAGGATCAGGTACGTTACAGGTCACTGATTCAAACAAATATTGTGACGAACTGCAGGTCACGTAAGGTTATGTAAGATCTTATTCTCAGTGAGGGCCGACACGCATGCACGCACGCACGCACGCGCGCACGCACGCGCGCGCACACACACACACACACACCACACACACCACACACACACACACACACACACCCACACACACACACCACCCACACACACCACACACACACTCACAGTTTTCGAATTCCATATTTCACATCGTCAATAATACACCATATTAACGTAGCCAAACACTATGAAACCTAACCTGCTGATTTGGAGAACGTGCAGAACGTGGAGAACGATAACAAGGCGGTTGGATAACAAGAACCTTTCACAATAGAGATGCTATACCGATGATGATACTTTTCAAGACGCTAGTGCTCTCTAGAGTGGAGTACTGCTGCACAATGACAGCCCCTTTCACAGCTGGAGAAATTGTTGACCTGGAGAGCATGCGAGATCTTTTAACTGCTAGAATCCACTCAGTAAAACATTCAAATTATTGGGACC
>WNGS01165751.1:23782794-23795154 GCA_020271785.1 Procambarus virginalis | reverse complement strand
AAGGAGCTGGGATATGAGAACAAGGAGCTAGGATATGAGAAACAAGGAGCTGGGATATGAGGACAAGGAGCTAGGATATGAGAAACTGGATATGAGAACAAGGAGCTGGGATATGAGAACAAGGAGCTAGGATATGAGAACAAGGAGCTGGGATATGAGAACAAGGAGCTAGGATATGAGAACAAGGAGCTGGGATATGAGAACAAGGAGCTAGGATATGAGAAGGAGCTAGGATATGAGAACAAGGAGCTGGGATATGAGAACAAGGAGCTGGGATATGAGAACAAGGAGCTAGGATATGAGAAGGAGCTAGGATATGAGAACAAGGAGCTGGGATATGAGAACAAGGAGCTGGGATATGAGAACAAGGAGCTAGGATATGAGAACAAGGAGCTGGGATATGAGAACAAGGAGCTGGGATATGAGAACAAGGAGCTGGGATATGAGAACAAGGAGCTGGGATATGAGAACAAGGAGCTAGGATATGAGAACAAGGAGCTGGGATATGAGACCTGGATATGAGAACAAGGAGCTAGGATATGAGAACAAGGAGCTGGGATATGAGAACAAGGAGCTGGGATATGAGAACAAGGAGCTGGGATATGAGAACAAGGAGCTAGGATATGAGAACAAGGAGCTGGGATATGAGAACAAGGAGCTGGGATATGAGAACAAGGAGCTAGGATATGAGAACAAGGAGCTAGGATATGAGAACAAGGAGCTGGGATATGAGAACAAGGAGCTGGGATATGAGAACAAGGAGCTAGGATATGAGAACAAGGAGCTGGGATATGAGAACAAGGAGCTGGGATATGAGAACAAGGAGCTGGGATATGAGAACAAGGAGCTGGATATGAGAACAAGGAGCTGGGATATGAGAACAAGGAGCTGGGATATGAGAACAAGGAGCTGGATATGAGAACAAGGAGCTAGGATATGAGAACAAGGAGCTGGGATATGAGAACAAGGAGCTGGGATATGAGAACAAGGAGCTAGGATATGAGAACAAGGAGCTGGGATATGAGAACAAGGAGCTGGGATATGAGAACAAGGAGCTGGGATATGAGAACAAGGAGCTAGGATATGAGAACAAGGAGCTGGGATATGAGAACAAGCAGCTGGGATATGAGAACAAGCAGCTGGGATATGAGAACAAGGAGCTGGGATATGAGAACAAGGAGCTAGGATATGAGAACAAGGAGCTAGGATATGAGAACAAGGAGCTAGGATATGAGAACAAGGAGCTGGGATATGAGAAGGAGCTAGGATATGAGAACAAGGAGCTAGGATATGAGAACAAGGAGCTAGGATATAAGAACAAGGAGCTGGGATATGAGAACAAGGAGCTGGGATATGAGAACAAGGAGCTAGGATATGAGAACAAGGAGCTAGGATATGAGAACAAGGAGCTAGGATATGAGAACAAGGAGCTAGGATATGAGAATAAAGAGTTGGGATATGAGGAGCTGGGATATGAGGAATGAGACATGAGGACGCGAATGAGGGAACGGTACCCAAGCACTATCGGGAATCGAACGCCAGTCCTACAAGATGCCAAACCGTGTCTGTAGCGGCCAGCCCAAGTGGATGTGCTCACCTGAGTGACTACTGATATATCATCCTGTTCATGATATACTTTGATCATAAGTTTTAGAGCATGTGAAGAGTGCAAATTATACCAGGAACCACAACGACAAAATGGTCATTCAAACACACAGATACTAAGAGCGGTCGAGTTATTCACTAATATTAAATGGACGTGGCTGTACATCGCTATGAAATAAAATAAACATGAAATGAGGAGAAGCAATTTAAAAGTTTTCACGGCAGTAGGAAAAAGTTAATATTGGTATGTTCGTATACATCTCTGACAGGGACGAGAAACCTTTACTTTTTTCCTACTAATTTAATTTTCAAACTAATTTACTTCTGTTATGAATGTACGAAAAAAGCGCCTGGTGTGAGTACTCAAGTAGTCGTGCTTGCGGGGGGTTGAGATCCGGCTCTTTGGTCCCGCCTCTCAATCGCCAATGATCATCAGGGCGCGTATGTTCCTTGTGACAAAAGTGAGGGACCTTAGTTCAGTAGTGACGCCAAACAGATCCCGACGTGTAGGAGTGACAACAACAGGAAGCTAGGCTAGGGAGCGTGGTGACGGCGCTACACATCCCCCCCACACCCCATGGTTGGGGGGGTAAATGGCGTCGTTCTCACAATGGAGGATGGCGAAATATATATATATATATATATATATTATATATATATATATATATATATATATATATATATATATATATATATATATATATATACACGTCACAAATAATAGCCATATTACTCAACACTGTGAATGATAAACATTTACATTTCAGGGAGGGAAACAGAGCTCATCCTTCCATCACTCCAGGGCCTGGCCGCCCAACCCACCAATCACAAGGCACGAAGAGGGTCTGAAATTTACAGAAATTAAAATGATTATGACTTCACTGCCTTACACCCTGCATCCTGCACCCTGCATCCTGCACCTGCACCCTGCATCCTGCACCGAGGAGCCCAAATGGACCAGTGGACAAAAAACAGGTTTGCCCAAATTATAACAACTCATAAGCACTGTTCTAATCCTTTTACAATTTTCCATCAATATATTTCACATATTCACATTTCAAACAATTAAAATCAATCCAAGATATAGAAGCTTTAAACTTTCACAAGTTCAAACACAAAATCAAGGTTCAGTTTATTCAGATGCTTTATTACGTGTAGCATTATATGCAAGTTTTGACAGTTTAAATGATCAAGACTTGTACTCGGCAGGTTTTTTTTAACAGCCGAGTACAATGGTGTTAATACTTGTGCATACAGAAAGCCAACATTTACTGGGTTAGGTCTGAACTTTCATTCATTTGTCCCAGAGATATTTAAGAGGAATTCAAATAAAAACTTGGTAGATAGAGCTTAGGCCAAATGCTCTACTTGGTACAGTTTCGGTCTTGAAATTAAGTTCTTCATGGCATTTCTCTCAAATAATGCATTTCCTTTCCATATGGTAAAAATTCAATTAAAAGTTTTTTCACGTTTAATTTTGTCCTCCCCCGCAGATGTCTACAGTGAAGAAAGATCTAAGATATATTAAATTACCATATTATGATTTAACGAGTTTATCAAAAATCAACTGAATAAATTACTTCAACAGCGTTAGCCTCAGCTAGAATTTAGGTTTAACTTCATTAATTCGAGGGCCATTATCTCTTATTTTTAAAGACATTCTTCCCACTCAGGTGCGTCCCGGCGTTGTTTATTTACCCAACTGTTGCAGCTGTGACACAAGGTACTTAGACAGCTACCATTACCAACTTCTTCATAAGGGTGAAGTTACGGGCTCACCATAGCCCGTGCTACTTGGAACTTTGTTCCAGGTAGCGAATCTTTAACAACAACCAACTTCAACATGTGAATGTTGGAACATAAAGAAGTGTTACATATATCTAGTTGTGCCAGGATCAAAACAGTCGTTTTCTGTGATTATAAATCATTCTCAACGAGAAGACTCGTCCTTTCAGTTAGTCTGGTTTCGAAATTTTGGATATTTGTTATTATAGCTGCTTGGATCCAAGAATAACGACGTCTTTGTTTATTAAAAACTTTGGCCTTTATTCAATAAAAATACTTCGAGTGCGTAACTTTACAGTTTAGATTTAAGACAATTTCTTTAGTTCCCCGTCTTTTCAAAATCAGTTTCTGTGTGTTTTTACTTTTTTAATTAATATTGTGTTATTTATTTGAGTAATTAATTATGTAAAAACTAGTGTACATTTGTTATTAATTGTAGTATTTGAGTTTAAACTGATATTTGTTGGTTAAAAATCTCATTATAATTTATTTTGTTGTTTTTTCTATAAATTTTCAGTATCGTTGTGTTTTTGTTTGTATTCGTTTAATAAGTTGTCGTAATTTTGCTGAACACGATGTCAATTTCTTCTTTAATTGACCACAGTGTAAGTAGAAACATGTCTTTTTGTCCTTTTTGTGTATTTGTTACTTTGTAATTTGCTGTTTTTTGTAGTAGTTTAAATTTACTTGCAATTAGAATGTCTAGGAATGTGATGGTTTAATCTGGAATGCTGCTATTAATTAGCTTAAAAATTTTAGTATTTTTCTTGTTACTGTTTCAAAGTTATCTTTGGTTCGAAACTTAACATGAAGCTTTTCAAATAATGTAACTGCTATTAAAGAAGTGATTGGCGTGGGGGAGGAGGCAATTTCAGCCAGCTACGGCTGCCTAAATATTTTGAAAGCAAAAGTTAAAAGTTTAAGGTAATATGTAAATGTTCACCCTTAACAAATGGTCTGCTTTTCATACTTTTGATGTAGTACGATAAAACATTCTACTTCTGTACTGGCGACCCCCCCCCCCTCCTTTCCCTTTTTCCTCTGTCCCCCTCTCTCTCTCTCTTTCCTCTCAACCCCCCCCCCTTCCATAGTACCATTGAACTTAATATCTAGCATTACAGGTTAATAATCACTGCCCTCAAGAATCCCTTTAACCCAAGAACAATATTTCGCGATAAAGTATTTCGCTTGTCTACTCTTTTTGAGGTTTCGAGAACAGGTTTTCGCTTAAATTATTCCAATATATAAAAGTTGCAATTACAATTGAGGAACACTCCCTGACTAATATAAATATGGGCTGCTAACCTATTGGAATAGAGGAAATTGAGCAGCGCTCTGGCCCATGTTTCCACTGATACCTACAAACCGTCTACTGTTAGTACCTACGGGCTCACCATAGCCCGTGCTACTTGGAACTGTTTGTTCCAAGTAGCGAATTTTGAACAACAACAACAGTCTACTGTTGCACACCTCTGCCATAACGACACGAGCAGCAGCGCTGAGGTCCGGCCTCTACAGTGTTGTTAGCTCGTCGTATAACGACATTCTTTACCAAAGTATAAAAATACTAATCACTAGAATGTGTCTAAAACATAATCAAGTTATTATCATATTCAAATAAGTGTCTGCAAGTTATATATTGTAAAGAATAAATACCTAAGGTACTTATTAACTAGACTAGTTAATGAGCACTACACGCAGCACGCTTCACCCGACTGCTTCCTTCTGGCATATTAAAGTCGCTCTCACCCTCACAAGTATATAAGAATAATTCTTCAGCTCATTATGCAAATAACACTGCATGTAACATAATACAAAAACCATGATATGCAAATTACAGCTCTATGGAATGCCCAAGGGCTGCAGCCATGATTGATTGTTGCCCCAAGAGGTGGTTAGTTTATTGTGCACCCCATACTCGTCCTGTCAGCGATAGCGGAAAAAAAAAGATTACAAAAGGTCATCAGACCTTAACGGAGATTATTACATTAAAAATTGTATGTACCTAAACACCTTATTAAAATGTTGGCCAATTAGTGTTCCATTTCAATAGCTATATATTTAGTTAATCATTATACATTAATGGCAGGTCTTGTTGCTAAAACATAAGTGTTTGAGCTATAGAGATATTACAGGGTCATAGGAGAGCTACTGTTTATTAGTTTTCACAACACGCTAATCGTTTCATAATCTCTTGTGTAGTGTATCTACTGGAAGCGAAACAGGGATACAGTACAATGATTCCAGATATGTTATCCTCTATAATAAGATGGTTCGCCATTTCATACAGCGGGAAATTTAAATTCCTCTAAATGGCTCGATTATGTTTGTCAAAGATACACTGCTAAAGTGTCCCTCACAGCTCGTGCCTAAACCCGCCCCCTGGTCAGTCAATATAAATATAGTCAATATATTCAATATATTTATATTGACAATCAATATATTCCTGTCCACCAAAAGCAACTGAGGACACTTGGGGCATGAATGACTTGATCATAAATGTGGTACACACGACTAGGCTGGCTTGGTCACGTTGCAAGTATTGCATACACGTTCTATATAGACTAGAGGGGGGGGTGAGGTAAATAGTAGTCTGGCCCCCTCTACTGTCCTGTAGAGGAGATCGACCTGAGGTAGATCTCGAACCCATTGTTGATGTGACGACTTATATTGAATTTTGTAACTAGCTCATCAAGATTGTAACTTGCTTAGCTAAATGAATTGTGGGGTTCAGTCCCTGAGCCCATTATGTGCCTCTGTAACCCTTTCCACTACCGCCCACAAGATGGGTATGGGGTGCATAATAAATGAACTAAATTAACTAAACTAACCCTCTACTGTTGCGACCGTGTACTTCATGTTGTGCCCCATCAACTGATTGTTTTACTCTCTAACAGGTTGTTCAAACAGCTGTGCAGAACCCTACGGTCGGTCGCGTATAAGCGACAGTGGCTACAACCCATTGGAGAAGTTATATAACTACGTTTGATATGGTAAGAATATTGTATTCTGAAACCGACTTCTTAAACTGACTTCTTAAAAGCCACGTCATCGGCAAAAAGAGCAGCGTTTGCAGTTGCTGCAGTACTGGTGTGAATACTTGTTTCCCGCCCATTAAACGCCTCCCTAATTGGCTAAATATATCGCTTTCACTACTGTAAGCATAAGAGCTTATGGTGCAAAATAACACTGGCCAGTCACATGTTCACCTCAGATCTATAACATTTTATTTAAATTTCTTCAAACCCGTTTAAATTACCTCTACACCAATTACTCTAATTTCCGTATGCCAATTTATTTACCATCCGTAATAAGGCCTCTGAAATGTGTATCTAAAAATAAACACGCGTATTATAGACAACTTTTGCTAATTAGTAAAAAGACAGGGATAAACGCATCGGTAATTTTGCCCAGTACAAAACTGCATTGTTTAACATTAACTCGGCATGAGACAACAGGTCTAGACCTTCACTATGGAACCATCGTGACCTCGGGGGGGGGGGGGGGCCAACCCGGACCCATCACGGACCCAAACGTCGTCACTTTCATTTCTATGTGGGTGGAGGTGCTCGTTGGAGTCTTGTTAAGACTTACTCTGTACAGTGTTCAGTTGCGCACCCTCGGCCACCCAGGTGACCATGATGGTGCATACTAAGCGTGTTCTGGCCATGATAGACATCAAATACCTGCACGGCTATCTCTACCCTCTGAGAAAGCTTAAGTTGATCTGGGACTCTTTAATCTAAACAGGAGGAGCAGCTGGACGGGGCGCAGATGGTCGAGGCACAACTGGCCGAGGACCACATAGCGGCCCAACTGCAGGAAGCACAACGAAACAAGGACCACATAGCGGCCCAACTGCAGGAAGCACAACGAAACAAGGACCACATAGCGGCCCAACTGCAGGAAGTACAACTGGAAAAGGACCACATAGCGGCCCAACTGCAGGAAGTACAACTGGAAAAGGACCACATAGCGGCCCAACTGCAGGAAGTACAACTGGAAAAGGACCACATAGCGGCCCAACTGCAGGAAGCACAACGAAACAAGGACCACATAGCGGCCCAACTGCAGGAAGTACAACTGGAAAAGGACCACATAGCAACACAACTAGCTGAGGCACAAGTGGACGATGACCACATAGCAACACAACTAGCTGAGGCACAAGTGGACGATGACCACATAGCAACACAACTAGCTGAGGCACAAGTGGACGATGACCACATAGCAACACAACTAGCTGAGGCACAAGTGGACGATGACCACATAGCAACACAACTAGCTGAGGCACAAGTGGACGATGACCACATAGCAACACAACTAGCTGAGGCACAAGTGGACGATGACCACATAGCAACACTACTAGCTGAGGCACAAGTGGACGATGACCACATAGCAACACAACTAGCTGAGGCACAAGTGGACGAGGTACACGTGGCAACACAACCAGCTGAGGCAAAAGATGTGGCCTGGACTGTACTAGACGATGTATGACTGGAAAATATACGGCCAAAAAATCCAAAACGTAAACAGTATAGAGCCAGAGATAAGTCTTGAGGGACTCAACTATGTCTTTCAAGGTCAAGTTGACCTTTTATAAAACATCCACTGTAGCCCCCCTCCCCCCTCTCATCCCGTTCAACTGTCTCAAGTGTTTCCCTATGCAACTCTTTGAGTAATCTCAAGAGTTGCAAGTTAAAGTCTCTCTGATTTCTGAGCATAAATATGCTTAGACCTAACTTCGATGCTCGTTGAATAAACGCCACCTCTTGTTTAACTAAGAATGAAATTAGATTTTTCTGAATTAACATTTGGTGTAAAAGATTTTGTTTTGCGTATTGTTCAAAATTGATCAGTGGAGGCAGAGGATGACATTTTGCCGCCAACTTGATTGTGATCTCAGTTTCGGAGTATTATCCCTGAGCTCTACGACCGACCAGTAACGTAGTCACTACTTCTTGCGGAATATATTTTGGCAATTCATTATTAAAAATTGCATCCTTAATAAATTAGTCATTAATTAATAAATGTTTATTATGTTAATTAAATATATTGGTTAGATATACATTATTTATATTACCCACCCTACCTCGAGCCCTGAATTATTCCTAGGCTGGAAATGTTATAACAGCAGACACGCTGCTGTTAAAAAAAAAAGGCCCAAAGAGGAGAGTTTATTGGGCAGCGTCACTCATCCTGTGAGTGGACACACCGCCATAGCAGCATGTACAACACTCCCCAATAGGAAGAAAACCCGCTGGGTTGTTCATCCTGTCACTTGTACCCAGACACAGCTGGGACTTGCTTAACCATCTCAAGTGAACAGCTCCTCAAACAAGAAGATTAACATTTTGTCAACCTTTAAATTCGTACGTTATCTTGAGGGTGCAAAATGGGGGAATCATTTAAGAACGGTATCAATATTTGACAAAGTTTTCCTAACTCAAACAATGTGGGGTTTATTATTCTAGACACATTTGTCTCTGGCGTTCACATTCTCTCGGGTAGTGGTCAAGGCGGTGTCCGTCACTCTCATCACATATTCGCAACTCCGCTGATCAACTGTTGTTTCCATTCCGTATCACCATGGATATTTGTATCCAAGACGGATTCTCTATTACTGATTCTCTCCCGCGTCCACCTCTTCGTCCATAATGATTGGGATTGCCAACTGCAACCATGTTGTACCATCGTAGAGATTCACTTTGTTCTTCTATCCTCCTTTCCTCGGTTACCTTGTCACGGTGATGTTGCCTGACAATACCTCTGATTTGTAGAAGTCTTGGGTATAAAGTATTCAATATAGTTTCCTTCAGCAGCCAGCAGATCTGCTCGTTCATTTCCACATACACCAACATGGGAGGGGATCCACAGGAACTTGACGACTCTTCCCTGGTTGATTAGTATCCCCCTCACGACTCTCTTGATTCCAGTGACTATCTCAGGATTCTGCCCGATTTTTACTTAGGCTTTGTAGCGCTGCTTTTGAATCTGTGCAGATCACTGTGCCATTAGTGTTTCGTTCAAGGAATCTTAACGCCATAACAATGGCTCTGCTTGCGTTGAAGAGGCATAGTTCTCAATACGCGCTTTTTCTTCATTTCTGCGTTGAAAGGTATTATTAATAATTACACTTTATGCTACACCACCCCTGTCGTTAACAGGGTTAGATGTCCCATCAGTGTAGATTTGATGTAGTTCATACTGCTGTACCCCGGCCATCCTTGCCTTGTAGCATCACACGTCTCTCCCAGAGCCTCGGCCCCAGGTCCACTGTCTTGACTGTTTCTCTAACATGTGCTCGTGTGTCGCACCACTCTTCCCGCCCGCCCTTCTCTTCCACAACACCTTCCACACCTTACACCTTCACCGGCTGCCCTGCTTCCGCTCCTATCTAACCTGCGGCCACAGGTGTTCCTTTTGGAGCACCCACAGCCATTCCCAACGTTCCTTCCCACCCTTCTGCTACCCGCTGGGTCAGCGCTCCTTCTCTACTTCCTACTTTTCGACCCCCGATCTTTCTTCTCTGTCTCCCCCTCTGTCTTTAGTCTCTCCCCCATAACTGTCTATCCAAACACATGTCTATTCTTCTGGCAGTTGTCTTTGTGTTCTCCCTCCGTCTCTCTGCCTGAGACTGTGGAGGCTGTTGTACAGTACATCACTGCTAGCACACCTGTGTTTGTCACAACAGGAAATCTGGTTCCTCCCCCTGTTCCTCCTCAGGGGGTAAGACGGCTTCTGTCCTTCCCAACCCACCTTCCTCTTTCACCTTGGTTCATGCCTCTCCTCCCGTCCTCGTAGTGAGTTAGTTGACCTATTTATAAAAGTTCCAGCAGCCCTTGAATCGAGGCTCTTGGCCCAGGAACGGGGGAGGGAGGGAGGAGGCCGGGAGCGCAGAGTGGTAGGGCCGGCGCTGGGCTCATGTCTCCAGCTGGAACACCCGCTCGACCCCCGCACGCTTTTTTTTGTGACTCGGGTCGAGGTAACTGTTGGTTTAATCACTGTGTTTGCGTTTTTGTGTGTGTGTGTGTGTGTGTGTTGTGTGTGTGAATAGTCTGGCAGTGCTCTGGGTGGGTAGGTGGGTGGATAGGTGTAGTGGAGAGTGGATGGGTAGTAGTAGGTGGATGGGTAGGAATAAGTGGGCTATAGATGGGGCAGCTCTTGCACCACCAACTTGGACCAATCTATTACAGTCCAAGATATAATGCTCGAGTGTGTTCCCTGTCTTTGTTCAAACACTTTGCACTTTACTTCATCAAGATCATTATACGAGCCCAACTGCTCAGAGATGCCTGTAGCCAAGGTATCTTGGCTACAGGCAAGACTTGGCTACAGGAGCGGGGCTGTAACTTCTGTAGCCACAGAAGTTACAGCCCCGCTCCTGTGCCAGGGTAAGTCACTACTTTTATATTTAATATAAATAATTAATACTGTTATAATCTTATAATATATATATATATATTTATATATATATATATATATACGTATATAATATATATATATATATATTACTATATATATAGAATACTATAACAAGAGGGCATAGCTGGTAGAGCAAGAAACAGATATAAGAACATCATAATATAATAAGATGCAGAAAACTTATTTGTTTCATAAATCAATAATTCTATTTCCAAACCAGTATTTACCCAGGTCTTCCCTTAATCATAAATTGTGATTTAAATTTGTGTCCATTGTTTCGATATCAATTTTTTACTGATCATGTTAAGCCCTAATTTAAATTCCCCCCAAAATTCCTGAAAATGATCACTGAGATTTTTAAAAAAGGTATAAATTTTTTATAAAAGATAAAACTAGTAAGAAAATGTAATAAGTAAAAAGGAGGCAATAAAGACCACCTTTACTTCTAAATTCAACATTAGATATAGAAGAGGGACATTTAGTCTGTGAACCAAAATTATAAACCGATCGGATGCAGTCAGAGAGGCGTGGACCAAGAGCTTAAGCAACACTTTTAAGAGCAGTTTAAATCCAATCACACAGGAAGCAGAAAAAACATTTGATATTGCGTGATAGAGATCCACTGCGTGCAAAGAGTGCAAAATAAATACATTATTAGCAAAATCGCGTCAACAATGAATAAGTGTGCAGACAAAAAAAAAAAAATACGTGCCAAGTGAACGGCTGCAAGAGGAGCCTGAGAGAGCAAGATACAGCTAGATCGAACACAGAAAAAAAAAAAGAAAAAAAAGTTACAGAAAGTATAAAAACTTTAAACTATTAGAAAGCAATTTCATTGGAGGGACGGCCGATCGGATGAGATACCGACACTGTTGTGCTGTGTATGCAAATGTGCGCTAGTTATGTGTATCTGGAAGTGTGAGCTTGGAAGTGTGGGTCTGGATATGTGAGCTTGGAAATGTGAGTAAAAATAATAGGTTGGAAAATGTGTGTTTGGAAATGTTAGGAAGCGTGTAGAGGCTTACGTTAGTGTGTCCTCAAGTGTGTGTGGGACGATACACTTAACAGGTGTGTGTGGGACTACACAGTGTACAGTGTGTGGGACGTACACTACGTGTGTACACAAGTGTTGTGTGGGACGTACACTACGTGTGTACACAAGTGGCCATGACTCTGTGATGGAAAAGGAGGAGATGAGGAGAGGGAAGTGAAGGGGAGATGGGAGAGAGAGAGGGAAGTGAAGGGGAGATGGGAGAGAGAGAGGAAAGTGAGGGGAGATGGGAGAGAGAGAGGGAGAGTGAAGGGGAGATGCAGTAACTGGAGATGAACGTAAAAGAAAGGTCGCCCAATTAGAATGTTCGACGACAGAAGAAAAAATGTATAATTGGTTGAAGTTGTCAATACAATTATAGACCCGTTGACTGTACTATAGCTTGTCACTGCCAACCACTCAGCTTGTTGTTATGCGTACATCACACACTTAAGGATATCACAGTGACGTGAAACATGGTGATATCACAGTGTCCTGGGTACCTACACACATACGCC
>WNGS01165751.1:23714405-23725348 GCA_020271785.1 Procambarus virginalis | reverse complement strand
TACTACGGGCTCACCATAGCCCGTTGCTACTTGGAACTTCTTGTTCCAGGGAGCGAATCTTTAACAGCAACAACATCTCTGGTGTAATGATGTCTTTGTGTGTGTGTGTGGGTATCTTGAAGTTATCTTGAGATGATTTTCGGGGCTTAGCGTCCCCGCGGCCCGGTCCTCGACCAGGGCCTCCTTTTTGTTGCACACACCCCCAGGAAGCAGCCAGTAGCAGCTGTCTACCTCCCAGGTACCCCTATTTACTACTAGTGTGTAGTACATGTCTTGCCTATACATTTTTCACAGCTTGTTGTGTATGTCATATATGTACTATGGAAAACAAGATATTCTTATTAAGTGCATAATTTTAATTCGGCCAATTGGAAAATAGATATCCGCTACCAAAGTAGAAACCCTGGAAACACAAACCGTAACTGACTCTATTTCCGCTTGTTACAACTTGTAATAACGTTGTTACACTTGGCTTAACGTGTTATGACGTATTAGAACCTTGTTAACAACTTGCTATATTGGTTGTTTTATAACTGGTTAGGAGGTGTTAAAACTTGTTCGAACGTTGTACCAACGTCGTAGTTTCGGTGTGTGTTTGGCGGGAATATCTACAGATTATCATGTTCGTATCGACCATGTTAGCACCACAACAAAGTAGTATTTATGTATTGTTGCCGAGGGTATATGTTGTTGTTGTTAAAGATTCGCTACCTGGAACAAAGTTCCAGTAGCACGGGCTATGGTGAGCCCGTAGAGGGGGGGGGGGGGGGGGGGTATATAGCTATCATAGGCAGTGGTGTAATAAGACGATCATTATCATGAAGATACTTTCTGTACTCCCTCAAGCAGGATACAGGTACAGTACCAGTACAGATACAGTATCTAGCAGGTATCAAGCAGTACCAAGATGTAGCATGTCTAGTATGTGTGTAAATACTGAGAGCTTACGTCAGCCTTAGACTATGTTCAGGACTAAAGTGTACTTGCTGATGTACCAACAAGTTGTTGTGTTGTTATAGATTCAGCTACTCGGAACAAGCTCCAAGTAGCACGGGCTATGGTGAGCCCGTAACTTACCTGGCACAGGAGCGTGGCTGAAACTTAGACCAACAAGCGATTGTGGTGGTTTTAATACCCACCCTCCAGAGGCTGATAGGCCTACGCCGAACCACCACTACACCTGGCTCTGGGTATCGAGGGTCGGCCCGTAATCCTGCAACACAGGCAGAGGTCCGCCAATCAGACCTCCCTGTTCGTGTTCTCTCGGCAATTCGCCACACATATGAATCTTATGTCCTCGGGGCAATTAACTACCATTAGCTTCTCCTTTTTATTTATTCTTTTATTATTGGGTATGAGAGGGGGGCACCCCAATATGATCTTTGTTCAGTATTGTACGACAGTTACTTATTCAATGAAAGAAAGGAAAGAAAAAGCATTTTAATAAAAAACAACAGCAACAATAGTTGTGTGGAAGGCTAGTTAGTAAACTCATGTAGAAGAGAATAGAACAAACTGACAAAGACAACAAAAATAGGCCAAGAGGCCACATCGGCCAGAGGCCAAAACCGACCAAGAGGCCAGACCAGGCCAAGAGGCCAGACCGGCCAAGAGGCCAGACCGACCAAGAGGCCAGACCGACCAAGAGGCCAGACCGACCAAGAGGCCAGACCGGCCAAGAGGCCAGACCGACCAGAGGGCAGACCGACCAAGAGGCCAGACCGACCAAGAGGCCAGACCGACCAAGAGGCCCCAGACCGCCAAGAGGCCCAGACCAGCCAAGAGGTCACACAAAGAACAGACACAACATTGACAACCTAGAGAAAAAGGAATTCCCAACAAAATCAATAACGTGACACGAAAATAATTACTGAAGTAGGACGGGGATCGATCCAGCGTCCTTGGTAACCGCAGAGAGGCCTTAACCACTGAGCCACGATATGCTAAAGGCTATATATTTAACCTGGGATCCTCTAGGAGGCTGGATACCAGCTCCTGGCCCCCCAGACTCCAAGTGGATCCCAGCTTTATATAGCCATTAGCACAAGGGTTGTCAAACTGCAGGTCCCGACCCATTAGTGAGTCGCAAAATAAATAAATGAGTCGCAACAACATTCAAAAATGCACAAGAAATATGCAGTGAGAACACCTATCTCATTCCCACTCATTACTCATAATAGCAGTTTATGAGACGATTGGTACGCTTGTTTACACCAGGCTATTGATGCTGAATTGCTGCATGCATCTTAGTAGTCCATTTACACTCAAAGAAGGATTTTGAGCAATTAAATTTGTCATCATTTTAGATCAAGATTAAAAAAGACTTTCCACTTTTTAAGTAAAAAGGTTATCATGATGCTATTACTTTAGTCTACTACATAACTGTGCCAGCTAGGATGTTCCACATTAACTCAGTTCAACCCGAAAGAAAGAAACCAGCTGAACACTGAACAGCTGAACACTGCACCACATACGCCAGTGGAAGACAGGCCACGAGTCACAATAACGGGGCTGAAGATATAATGACCAAACCACACACCTCAGAAGATGGAGACACAAACTAACGACGTTCGCTCCATCTTGGACCATTCACAAGTGGTGTGTAGCCTTGTCTTCACGTGTTCAAAATTGGAATCAACTACTTCGAACAAACCACCACATCCTTCTTATTAAATGAAAACTTTATATATAGATATAATATATATATATAATATATATATATATATATATATATATATATGTATATATATATAATATATATATATATATATATATATTAAACAGCCTTTTTTGCTAGAATTTCATGCACAATGTTTATTCTTGTTTTTCTGTATTCTTCGTAAAAATAGAAATATGTAATTTAATTGCATAGGTTCCATCAATATATATACGAATTTATCATGTCAATAGTAAATAAAAGAACAGGTGGACAGGGAGTAGACAAAGTGGACAGATGGACAGGGAGTAGACAAAGTGGACAGGTGGACAGGGAGTAGACAAAGAGGACAGGTGGGCAGGGAGTAGACAAAGAGGACAGGTGGACAGGGAGTAGACAAAGAGGACAGGTGGACAGGGAGTAGACAAAGAGGACAGATGGACAGGGAGTAGACAAAGGACAGATGGACAGGGAGTAGACAAAGAGGCCAGACAGTAGACAAAGAGGCCAGACAGTAGACAAAGAGGACAGGCAGAGGATGGGAGTCACCCCAGGTAGCCCAGACCCACACTATAGCCTCCAGCAATCCCAAACACCCACTATCATGGTGAACAAAAAATAACATAAGCGAATAGGGGAAATGAAATAGGAGAGAATAACACCTAATACAGCATGGGAAGGGAACGGGGGTCTAGGGGCACACACACACACACAGATGAAGGGCCCCCAGCGAGGGGTCCTGGGGTATTGATCTTGGAGCCGAGCGCTCGCTCGGCCTCCGCTCCTATCGGTAATATCGCGTAGCGTCGCTGTTTTTTTTAGGCTTATGGAGGAGCGAGCTTTACTACCCAGCCTACTAAGTTTGAGTTATTAGCCAGCTAGTGTGACAGCTGCTGTTTGGTAGGGAGCTGGTCTGGCCTCTTAGGGTTTCCCAACGTTAAGAAAACGGTCAATATATAAAGTGTCCTCTCCTAACCTACCAGAGGACCCAAAACAGAAAACGGGACAGTACGTCACTTTCGCCAGCCGCTTCCATTTTCTAGTACGACAGTTTTGGGTTTTATGTAACGCTTACGAGCGAAAAGCGACGTTTTGTAGGAGGCTTGTTGGTGGCCGGCTGGTGGGTTACCCAACCCGTCCTCCTACTAGCACGCCATATTTTGACGTACATGTTACTTACGGCCAAAAAGCGTCGTACTAGAAAATGTCAACGGCTCGCGAAATTGACATAATGTCCCGTTTTCTGTTCGCGGGTCCTCTGGTAGGTTAGGATAAGGCACTTTAGTACGACGGTTTCTTGACGTTGGGGACGGTGGTGAGCAGGGCCGGACCCCCAGCCCTAACTCTCACTCGGCCCTGACCCACACGCGCGTCCACGCGCGCGCCAGGCTGCGTATACCTCACACCAGTATAAACACACACACGGTTAGTGTGTACCCACCTAGTTGTGCTTGCGGGGGTTGAGCTCTGGCTCTTTGGTCCCGCCTCTCAACTGTCAATCAACTGGTGTACAGGTTCCTGAGCCTATTGGGCTCTATCATATCTACATTTGAAACTGTGTATGGAGTCAGCCTCCACCACATCACTGCCTAATGCATTCCATTTACTAACTACTCTGACACTGAAACAGTTCTTTCTAACGTTCCTGTGGCTCATTTGAGTACTCAGTTTCCACCTGGTGGAGGCTGACTCCATACACAGTTTCAAATGTAGATATGATAGAGCCCAGTAGGCTCAGGAACCTGTACACCAGTTGATTGACAGTTGAGAGGCGGGACCAAAGAGCCAGAGCTCAACCCCCGCAAGCACAACTAGGTGAGTACACGCCAGCATACACACACGTGTCAACATACAGACACACTTCATACATTCCCCCCCCCCTCTCCCCCCCCCCTTCCCCCAACACCTTATATAGCCAAGATTCAAGGCTCCTCCTCTCCTAATACCCACTCTTCTCTTTCTTAGATGACACAAAAGGTACGAGCTAAAGGCCTAGTTACGAAGTGATTGTGGGGGGGGGGGGGGGATATTGCCTCAACCGTGGACATCTTCAAGAGAAAACTAGATAGTTTTCTTCCAAGGAGTGCCTGACCAACCGGGCTGTGGTGGGTATGTGGGCCTGCGAGCCGCTCCAAGCAACAGCCTGGTGGACCAAGCTCTCACAAGTGAAGTCTGGCCTCGGGCCGGGGCTTGGGGAGTAGAAGAACTCCCAGAACCCCATCAAGCAGGTGTCACGCAGGTGGTGGAGGAAGGAGAAATAGGCTTAGATAATGAACGTAAGAGGTGGAGGAGGAAGGGACTGTAAACCAAGTTGAAAAGGTAAGGTAGAGACCACTCCAGGGTTAGTGGGGGGTAGTGGGGGGTCAGAGGGGGAGGGGGGGGGGTGTGTTTTGTTGGTAGGACAGAGTAGGCCTAATGGTGGTGGTGGCTGAGCGGGGGGGGGGGGTGTTATAGGGAGGGTCATAGGCCTAGTGGAGGGTACGGAGGTAGGAATTTTATTGAGGGATGTGGAGCAGTGAGGGACTTTATGAGGAAAGTTTTTAAGTAGAGATTGGTGATAAAACTTGGTGGGTAGGTAGAGGGAGAGGTGATGAGAGTGAGGGGAGATGTGTAGAGGAAAGAAGGGAGGGAGAGGCATAGAGTGGTAGGGAGTGAGAGAGGAGGGGAGAAATTAGAGGGATTGAAGGACAAGACACAAATTGGGAAGGATAGAGATGGAAACTTTCAGGGATGGAGGGAAAGGGAACAATCAGGAGGAAAGAGCCAAGCCATTACGACTATATAACACTGGGAAGGGGTCAGGATAAGGAAAGGAATGGTGCCCCAACCACTTGGACGGTCGGGGATTGAACGCCGACCTGCAGGAAGCGAGACCGTCGCTCTACCGTCCACCCCAAGTGGCTGGACAGGGATTGAGGGAGAGAACATTTTAAAACAGAGGGAGGGGGGGGGGGGGTTGTGAGAGACGAGATAGAGGGAGGTTTGCCAAGCACAGCAGAACAGCCTCAACAAAGCTGTGAACAACAACCCGGCAACGTACTCAACCTGACACTCAACTCTTGCATCGCCGGCGGCGGCTTAGTGCGATTACTCAGCCTGAAGCCAACTTCCCAAGTTGGTAGTCAGAGGTGTTGTGAATGCACCTACAAGCCGCTTATCTTGCTGACATCTGCCGCCGTGATCTTATGTGTAATTACTGCCATCATAGAGAGCATCATGAGGACATTTGTCAAACCAAAGAAGATTTGGAGAGGCTGGAACAAATGTTTAGATCTGAAATGTTGTATCAAAGAAATACTAAGATTTGGTATGTTCACCTACACGCCAGCAGACTTGCTCTCCATACTCAAGCCCTGCAGGAGGCTCTGCGCCTTACACAGCAGACCTACACACATACACGTCTGCTGTGTCTGCCAACGTAGACAAAGCTATACCAATCTTGACTCTGAACAGTCAATTCATTAGCATAATGTCTGCTAACATCAGGGGCGTCATTACCAATGTTGGCGATCTCACACATTGGTGAACACTCATCCTCCTGATCCATGTGGCTGTTGTGGTAGAAACATTTCTAGATGACAGGAGAGCGTCTCCTGAGCTCCTGAGAGCTTTGCTAAGATTGCTGGTGGATGCGCCGAGACAGGCAAGGGCCGAGGAGGGGAGGTTATCTTGAGGTTATCTTGAGATGATTTCGGGGGCTTAGCGTCCCCCGCGGCCCGGTCCTCGACCAGGCCTCCTTTTTGTCCCCCCCCCCCTCTCTCTCAGGAAGCAGCCCGTGGTTGCAGGAACGTTGCCGGTTGCTTCAGTAAATCTGTCCACGCTTGATGTTGATGTTCTCATCCTTATTCATCTTGAAATGATATTCTTCAAGAGTTGCATCAATCCCGACACTTGATGTACAATGTACAGACATCAATGGCAGGGTGCATCCTCAATCAACTTCCTGATGGACAACCTCGACTCCTTACTCATGGAGCAGAACTTGTCAACACGTAATAATTGTGGGTGAACTCAATCACAATCACAGGGACTTTGATGAACTCTTAAAATGTTTTTGAGTTTTCTAACTCAAACATCAGCCTCGTCCCTCGATCATCTGGTGACTTGACCTTCCTGCAAGCATAGTTCACTGCTGACCTCTGAGGTCTGCTGACTCCTGAGGTCTGCTGACTCCTGAGGTCTGCTGACTCACCACACCGCCAGGCCATCTTCGCTACACTGACTGTCCCGTCAGCTCGATGTGAACAATCTATTTGAACAACCTGGCTGTGGGACGAGGAACTGGCCACAGACGGGTTGGTGTATTGAACAAATCCACAAGGGCCGTGATGAAGGTTCGAACCTAAGCGCTGAGTGTTCCCAGGATCCTGGTGAGGGCAGTAGGGCGACTCCAGGTTGCAATTCTTTTGACCATTTGGTGGTACAGTTGGCTAAGACGCGTCTGAGAACATCCTGTGCTTTGGTTCGAATCCCTCATCAAGGCCCTTGTGGATTTGTTGATTTGATACATCACGCTATTGTGGTTTGTGTGTGTGTGTGTGTGTGTGTGTGTGTGTGTGTGTGTGTGTGTGTGTGTGTGTGTGTGTGTGTGTGTGTGTGTGTGTGTGTGTGTGTGTGTGTGTGTAGAAAATGTTGTTACTATTGATGTTGTTGTTTGTAAAACAAGTTGTTGTTGCAAGCCTGGTGGAATATTAATTAAGCTGGAAAAAGGGTGTTAATATGCAGGAAGACAATAATATTACTGTTAATACTAATATTATTAGTGATCATTATGTCATTAATAAATCATGAATAAACTTTTACAAAATTGAGGACGCTTACTGCCTTTATTTGTACCTTTGTTTTGCTTCCAACGTCTAGAGAGAGAGAGAGAGAGAGAGACAGAGAGAGAGACAGAGAGAGAGAGAGAGACAGAGAGAGAGAGAGAGAGAGAGAGACAGAGAGAGAGACAGAGACAGAGACAGAGAGACAGAGAGAGAGACAGAGACAGAGAGAGACAGAGACAGAGACAGAGTTGTGTCTTTTCCACCATTGGAGGTTTCAAGGGCAACAGGTCGCGAAGAGAAAGCTGGACGGCTTCGAGGTGCCCTGGAACACCTTCTTACACAGGTAGAGCCAGCACGGCCCCCCACCACCACCACCACGCCACACACACATATACACCCAGCAATCCTCGACCTTTTTGTTCTCTTGGCCTTCCACACCACCAAGTTACAGTCTCAGTGTAGGATGGCAGAAGGCTGTGGCGAGGTAATCTTTGACGTGGCCTGGATGACACCCCAGGCAGCGATGGATGGCGCCCCAGGCAGCGATGGATGACACCCAGGCAGCGATGGATGGCGCCCAGGCAGCGATGGATGGCGCCCCAGGCAGCGATGGATGACAGGAACACACACCCACCATGGGCCATAAGATGTTCTAAGGTCACACTTGCAATATTATGGGATGATACAGAATGTAACTTATATTTCACACAGTCTCCAGTGCTGCAGTGGTACAGTAACAGCCCCGCTCCTGTGCCAGGTAAGTCCACTACGGGCTCACCATAGCCCGTGCTACCTTTTTGTTCCCAGTAGCTGAATCTTAAACAACAACAACCTGCATTGGTATAGATACACTAGACTGGTACACCTCAGTTTGTCAGGGGAGGCAGAGATGTTAGTACTCGTACTGAGGGAAGATCTACGGAGGGTTCTTATAATAAATGATCAGATGAATTCTTGTGTTTTCTTCCTATTGGGGAGTGTAGTACATGCTGCAAGGTTTACAATTACCAATAGTATAGTAACCGTGCCCGGCTAGTTCAGTCGGTAGAGCACTAGATTCTTAATCTCGGGGTCGTGGGTTCGAGCCCCACGTTGGGCGGTGCATTTTTTTTAGATGTCCCACTTGGACTGGATAGTGGAGCGACAGCCTCGTTTCTTGCAGGTCGGTGTTCAATCCCCCGATCATTTACGTCGTTGGGCACCATTCTTTTTTAACCAGCCGGTGGCTGAGCGGACAGAACACTGGACGCGTGATCCTGTGGTTCCGGGTTCGATCCCGGGCGCCGGCGAGAAACAATGGGCAGAGTTTCTTTCACTCTGATGCTCCTGTTACCTAGCAGTAAATAGGTACCTGGGAGTTAGTCAGCTGTCACGGGCTGCTTCCTGGGGGTGGAGGCCTGGTCGAGGACGGGCCGCGGAGACACTAAGCCCCGAAATCTTCTCAAGACAACCTCAAGATAGTCGGGTTCCTTCTCGACGCACAATCGAGAATTATGGGTTCGAATCCCGGGCGGGACAGAATTGCTTGGGCACATTTGCTTTCACGAAATGCCTCTGTTCACCTACTCAGGAGTTAGTCAACTTGTTGTGGGGTTGTATCCTGGGCGGGGTCTGTATTTCAACCTGAAGGGGGGTGGGGGTGGGGGGGTTTACCTCGATATAAACCTAACATATATGAATACACTCTGGCTTCCTGTCCCCCCGAGACAATGAATTATAATTATAATTCCTGTCAATTATATATCTCGTATCAACTTTTCATGCTTCATATATGTCTTGAGGGAAACTATCAGGGAAAAGCGCCAAGCCATTACGACTATATAGCACTAGAATGGGGGTCAGAATAAGGTTTTGGGATGGGACGGTGGAAAGGAATGGTGCCCAACCACTTGTGAACGGTCGGGGATTGAACGCCGACCTGCATGAAGCTCTACCGTCGCTCTACCGTCCAGCCCAAGTGGTTGGAGATATATGTGTTGAGTAAATGTGTTTTTATAATACAATATAATGTCCCCCCCCCCTTGGCAGCCGATGGCTGCCTATAGCTTCCTACTTACCATGTCGTCGAATTAAAAAATTCTTTCGTAAGAGTTACAGCAGACAAGGCTAATACACGTTAGCTATACAAGGGGGTAATTATATTAAACTAATTAAAGGTAATTAAACTCACCGGTAATTATATCGGTGTTATACTGCTGAAGAACCTCGAACTCTAGACCATTAAGATGCCAGTCTGATATGGCTTCCTTCCCAAGTAATACCTTCCTTACACTTGATCAAGTTTCTTTTGTACTCACTTAAACTGGGTACAAAGTGGGTACAAATTGGGTACGCTTAAAAAGTGTACCCACTTTTTTGTTCATCTTTTAATTTAATTTTGTTGGAGTCTGAGCCAGGGAGGTTTTGGTCAGCAGGACCCAGAGGTACGATGAGTGTCTGGTACACTGTGATGGTGATACACTCACTGTCACTGTCATGATGATAGTGACGATACACTCACCGTCACTGCCGCTGTGTAGTGACACATCTACCAGCATGCGTTATATTGCACCAGATCCTCCCACACGCTCGTTTGATGAGGCCAGGTGTGGCAGGTGCTCCAGGTGTGTCAGGTTCTCCAGGTGTGGCAGGTGCTCCAGGTGTGTCAGGTTCTCCAGGTGTGGCAGGTGCTCCAGGTGTGGCAGGTGCTCCAGGTGTGGCAGGTGCTCCAGGTGTGGCAGGTGCTCCAGGTGTGGCAGGTGCTCCAGGTGTGGCAGGTGTTCCAGGTGTGTCAGGTGCTCCAGGTGTGGCAGGTGCTCCAGGTGTGGCAGGTGCTCCAGGTGTGGCAGGTGCTCCAGGTGTGGCAGGTGCTCCAGGTGTGGCAGGTGCTCCAGGTGTGGCAGGTGCTCCAGGTGTGGCAGGTGCTCCAGGTGTGGCAGGTGTTCCAGGTGTGTCAGCTCAAACATAACCGGTGACACTCTACAGACACTAACACCGAAGGTACACATAAACAGGATACCATCGGCAGCATATGGGACGCTGGCAAATATAAAAGCATCATTAAGGAACCTGAATCAGGTCTGTTTCAAAGTAATTTACAGATCATTTGTTCAGCCAATATTGGAATACGCAGCACCGGCATGGAAACCGCTTCTTGTAAAACATAAAGCCAAAACCGGAAAAGTACAGAGGTTTCCAACATGACTGGGACCAGAGCTAAGAGGACTAAGCTACGAACATAGAGCTAATGGAACTAAATCACAGCTCTAGAGGATAGAAAGAACAGAGGAGATATGATCACTACATACAAGATACTTAGAGGAATAGATAAGGTGGATAAGGATAGCCTCTTCAGACTGAGAGAAAGCTGTACAAACAGGGCAGACGATAAAACAAAAAATAGAGGTATATAAATAAATAATAATAATAATAAAATATAAAACTTTAAACAGAACATCAAAACCTGTGTAGAAGCATCGGAGTGTGTATATATGACTGCTACACAGTATTCATCTATAAACATCCATATGGGCTGAAACACA
>WNGS01165751.1:23679263-23707110 GCA_020271785.1 Procambarus virginalis | reverse complement strand
GGATATAAATTGTCGGTGACATCCGCCGGACGAGGGGTGAGATACGAACTTGGCCGCGTAACCCGAGCCGACTAAGTGGAACAAAAGAGGAGCGTAATAAGAGATCTGGAGCCAGCAGCAGCTGTGGAAATAGCACGAGTAGTATAGCACCAGTAGCAGCAGTAGCAGCAGTAGCAGCAGCAGGAGCAGCAGTAGCAGCAGCAGTAGCAGCAGCAGCAGCAGCAGTAGCAGCAGTAGCAGCAGCAGCAGCAGCAGCAATAGTAAGAGGTAGCAGCAACAGGAGGAATAAAGCAGAAAACTAGCAGTTGCGGCAGATTCATCAACAGAAGCAGCGACAACGGTAACATCAGCAGTAGAAGCACACCAACAGCACCAACGGTCATGCAGGTGCAACAACAACAGTAACAGGAGCATCAGCAACAACAACAGTAGCAACAGCACCGCCACTACCACCATTATCACAACCACCCCCAACACTAACACCACCAGCATCACCACCACTACTATCATTATCACTTTCACCACTATCAACCACCACCATCACCATCACAGCTCAGCACTGTGGTGAAATGCCCAACAGACCACTGGAACATTATCTAACACAGTGCACAGTTACAACCACAACAGACCACTGGAACATTATCTAACACAGTGCAGTTACAACCACAACAAACCACTGGAACATTATCTAACACAGTGCACAGTTACAACCACAACAGACCACAGGAACATTATCTAACACAGTGCACAGTTACAACCACAACAGACCACAGGAACATTATCTAACACAGTGCACAGTTACAACCACAACAGACCACTGGAACATTATCTAACACACTGCACAGTTACAACCACAACAGACCACTGGAACATTATCTAACACAGTGCACAGTTACAACCACAACAGACCACTGGAACATTATCTAACACAGTGCACAGTTGCAACCACAACAGACCACTGGAACATTATCTAACACAGTGCACAGTTACAACCACAACAGACCACTGGAACATTATCTAACACAGTGCACAGTTACAACCACAACAGACCACTGGAACATTATCTAACACAGTGCACAGTTACAGCCACAACAGACCACTGGAACATTATCTAACACAGTGCAGTTACAACCACAACAGACCACTGGAACATTATCTAACACACTGCACAGTTACAGCCACAACAGACCACTGGAACATTATCTAACACACTGCACAGTTACAGCCACAACAGACCACTGGAACATTATCTAACACAGTGCACAGTTACAACCACAACAAACCACTGGAACATTATCTAACACAGTGCACAGTTACAGCCACAACAGATCACTGGAACATTATCTAACACAGTACACAGTTACAAACCCATTAAGATTTCAACTTAGATTCCACAGAGCAGAAGTTGTTAAACACATGGTACAAAATCTTACTAAAGCGACCATACGAGTCATAAATACTCATACTCCGCCCAAGTAAACAGAAACAAGCAACACTTAGTGGGCCAGCCAGAGGCTTAGGGCCCCGCGCAGTGGGCAGCCAGACGCTTAGGGCCCCGCGCAGTGGGCCAGCCAGACGCTTAGGGCCCCGCGCAGGAATATCCCTGAAAAAAAAAAAATACCTTGTGACATATAAGCTAAAACTGAAAAAGTGCAGTTTGCAACTATATTAGTGTCAGAGCTCAGTGTTAAGAACGTAGTCTGAAGGAGCTGGACTTAACAACCTTGGAGGACAGTAGAAATAGAGGAGATATGATAACAACGTACAAGATACTGAGGGGAATAGACAAAGTGGACAAGGGTAGTCTCTTTACGTAGAGGGAAGTAGGACAAGAGGACACAGATTGAAGCCGGAAACGCAAATGTCAAAAATGTAAGGAAAATACTGGTAGCCTGTACAGGCGGCCAACACGTGGGAGGCACTGAGAGAGGAAGTTGTGGAAGCCACCTCCATTCACAACTTTAAGACCAGGTTCGACATAGATATTGAACGTTAGAATACTGAAGCTTTAACACAAGACGCCCAACAAGGCTAGAAGGCGGGGCATAAAGAGCTAGATCTCATTTCTCCGTTGTCACTGATAGATAAGTAGCACCATCACCATCTCCACCACCACCATCACCACCACTACCACCACCACCACTACCATCACCATCACCACCACCACCACCACCACCACCACCACCACCAGCAGCCCCAAACAGTACCAACACTGACCTGGCTGGCTGGCTGGGAGACAAAAACACCACCCCTCCACCCTGCCAAATGTAAGGTAACCGAAGAGAGAAATAGCTTTCCCTGCCCCAAGCTTCTCGCTCCCCTAGTAGTGGCATTTAGGGGAAATCTGGAGGGGGAGACGGCCATGACGCGGGTGGTACCAACGACCTCGCTATCTACGCAAACTGCGACTCTTTCTATACTCGACCAACCATTGTGGTCCATGTCGGACCAGAGGGTTGAGATTGCTCACTTTGCAGCCCAAGGTGGTAATCTGGACCGTAATTTTCAAAGTCAAATGGTGATTTAGAGGTGATGGGGAGGTAGAGAGAGAGCTGTCGTTGTCAACACTGGCGCTAGATTAGGGGTCGACGTATTTCCTTTCCGTCTGTCGCCTGTCGCAGCACTGACGGTGCACACTAACCTCCTTCACCGTTGAAAACTCCAAACAGAAAGATGATTTCCTTTGGTACATAGACTAAATAAACGAAAACGGTAATATAACAAATAGTGTGAGCGATGTGCGAGGAGCGTCAGCGGTCAGAGCATGAACAAAAGTGTTTGTTTTTATGTGGATGTGGCACCACCGCACCCTCTGCACACCACCTGTTTTAGGAAACTACAAAGCGGTTCTTCTCCTCTCTAGTTGGCAACACTCACCCCGCACTCTTCTCCAACACTCTCCTTCATGACCCCTTCTACACTCACAATCCTTCCCCTCTCCCACAACCCAATCTCCACCTGCATCTCCCATCACCACTCACAATCCCTCTCCCACCTCCCACCACTCAACAATCCATCACAAGGCGCAATATACAGGTAGGTATAGACAAGGTGGACAAAAATTGAAAGAAAGTAGGACAAGAGGACTCAGGTGGGAACTGGGACATGTAATGGGCTGAAGAAATGTAAGGAAATAATAGTATACTGTTCGGATGGTAACGGCCCATCTAGACGACATTAGAAATATGCTTAGAATAAAAACAATAATTGAATAATTGTTTGAATTAGGGAAAACACTATTTGTCAAATATAGGTCCTGTTTTTAAAGATTTCCCCCATTTTACACCCGCAAGATAATGTAATTTTAGGGATTGGTAAATATTTGTCTTTTAGTTGTGTAATGATGTCAACGCCATCTGTTGAATACACCCGACCCCATTCTCTGTTCCCCCGGTGGAAGGCTGTGGTCTTACTGACACCTGTGTAGTTTCCTTCTTACTATACAATTTTTACTGCTCAGAAGTGATGTGGAGGGTACCTTAGTGGACAAGAGTCAGTTCACACAGTGTAGTCCTGATCGCAAGACTTGTTCCACTGGGAAGAAGTGGTCCGAGTCAGCGGAGACTTGAATTGTCTGTGATAACCTGTAAGTATTGGTGATTGGATCGACGTATCCCGGGATGACCCAGATGACGTATAGACGACACAGTCTCCCCTCCCCTCGCCTGCCACAGTCTCCCCTCCCCTCGTATGCCCCGTCTCCCCTCGTGTGCCCTGTCTCCCTCGCCTGCCACAGTCTCCCCCTCCCCTCGCCTGCCACCGTCTCCCCTCGCCTGCCACAGTCTCCCCTCGTCTGCCCCGTCTCCCCTCGCCTGCCACAGTCTCCCCTCCCCTCGCCTGCCACCGTCTCCCCTTCCCTCGCCTGCCACCCTCCATGCTGCTCGGCGAGTCTCCTCGTCTTTGTCTGGAAGCATTTTCTTGTCTGCTACCCTGGAGGGTCGGGGCGCTGAAGAGGCGGGGAGACAAAGAGGGACAAGAGGGAGATGACAAGAGGGGGGGGCGGATAGGGGTATCGAAAGGGTGAAAGGCTGAAATGGATAATGAATTGGGGGTTAGATGTTAGGAGCAGATAAGAATAGGGAGAAACAAAGAACCACTATAGATTGGATGATAGGAAGAAGAGACAAGCGAAACAGACCCACACACAATCCAGTGAGCGACGTACATGACAAATGATCCCAAGGTCTGAACCACACATAATATAGACACGACTTTCAGCTTTATGGTCTCCAGAAACGCGAGAACCCAATATAATGAAGAGGGTTAGGAGGGGAAATTTCCCCATCAGGGAGGGGAAACTACAAATGAAGAGAAGGGGGTAAAATCGATTAGGGGGGAACTGATAAGTAATCAATAAGTCAGCAGCAAAGATCACAGACATTCTAGACTACTATCTTAACTGAACGTGTTGTTACTGGTACTTTTAATACTGTAATTATTATTAGAATATTTATATTATAGCTATGTCCACTCAGTCATATATGTCTAATCTACGCTTGAAACAATCAAGGGATCCATTTTATATTATGTTACGCAGTAATAGGTTCCACAAATTAACAACCCTGTTACCGAACCAGTATTTACCCAGGTCTTTCTTAAATCTAAATAGATCGACAAATTTATATATATATATATATAATATATATTATATATATATTATAATGCAACCTGAATCTTCAGAGCGATATAGAATCACACGACGTCACGTCCTGTTGACACGGCGTCCTGTTGACAGTGCGGGATGTTGTCCGAGATATTCATAAGTATTCCCCACAAACTCCTGCATTATTTTGTTTTTAATCGTAATTTATAACTCGAGGCGTTTCTGCAGGATGTGTAGTGAGGGTCATCCTAGAGTGGAGAACATGCTGACGTAGGTTGATGTCAGGACGTCATGCTGAGGCAATACTGGATGATGTCAGGGACGTCATGCTGACGCAACGTTGGTTGATGTCGCCATGACGTCTGGCGAACATCGTGAGGGATAAACTAGATATGAGATTGAAAATGAGATAACATCGGGCAAAATTAAAAAAAAATCCCCATAATAACAGGTACACACAGGTATAGCAACTGGCTGATAAGACATATAGCAATAACCAATCAACAGACTACAGCGGTGTTGCTGTAATATACTCGGTGAGCACGAACGAGCATACTCTGTACAATATGTCAACTTCTTCATTCCCAGTTTTATTTCTTCAGTGACCAGCCTATAGCTAGGAGCCACCCCTTACCTACAGTCTCTATCAAAGCTGTAAGGGAGAAGTTGTATGATTAGTACAACAGAGTACTAATTCTGATTGGAAACTTCATTCCTTTAAGTGGCTGCATCGATTCAGAAGACGTTAGTTACCCATCTGACGTCGCGTACCACAAAGTTTCCGCAGACATGTTGGTAATATACTGCGGGGCTCTGAAAAACACCAGACGCATTGCCAAATATTGCAGAATGTGCAAGTCAGTTATAATTTATAGACTGTTTACTGGAGGGCACATTGCATGGTCAAGTGATGGTCACACACACACACACACACTGGCAGGCGCCAAGGGTTGCTACCAGTAAACTTGTTGTGTTGAAGGAGTTAAAGATGAGGATATGATTTCCAGAAAATCCCTGAAAGCACTAATTGAAAAAGAGCTTTTTCAAATGAGCTCATTATTAAATGTCAATTATTAGGCATTTCAATGGGCCGCAGAATAACAACACAATATTCAATACAGACATGTTTCAACTACTGAAATATGTCAAAAACGAATAAATAACAACCGGAACTACATATAACATGTATTTCAACAACACCACAGAAAGAACAAAATAAAAACTGATAAGAATTACGTCAGAAGTTTTTTCACTTAAAGGGGCACAATAAAGTAGATGTCACAACTGTAAGAAAATTTATTTGCTGGAAAACATGCAGTAAAACTTTTACTGTCAGAATCTATTCAATAACACATCTATTGAGACTTTAAAATGACTGAATCTGAACTCCTTGGAGCGTCATCCTAGCTATATGCATCAAATAATAACAATGAAAAATATTGAGAGACTAGTTCCAAATCTACACACTACATTAATTTCAAACGCGACCAGGAGGCCATGGTCGAATGTGTATTATTGCCCCATTATAAAGTAGAAATACATTGTACAAAAACAATTCAATACAAACTTTATGCCCAAGGCTTGTAACCCCCCCCCCTCCATTTAAATATAAAAGACATAACTAGCCGACCTCTTCTGGCATGTCTTGTGGTGAAGACCTAATAGCCTCGTAGCAATGAAAAAGAGGATTAGAGGTTGTTGTTGTTAAAGATTCGCTACCTAGAACAAGAAGTTCCAAGTAGCACGGGCTATGGTGAGCCCGTGTGGATTAGAGGATTATGTCACTTCAAACGAGTAATTTACATAGGATAAAGAACTGTATGGACTCAATACACGTCCATTAAGGACGCCTCGCTGTACCACCCAATACTCTAATATCTCTCACTTAACTCTTTGAGTTCCGTTACTCAAGCACTTCTTTTAGAGTGATGACCTTAATTGTGAAGAGCCGTTGTGTAGAGCGGCCTCTTGTGTACCAACCAGCCCGTCCTTCCCTCTACAACCTGATCTGTTAATCGTTACAAAGTTCCTATAAGGCGGTTTGACAGTATATTTTCTCCACACCGTCCCGGGATGAATCCAATACTTTATAGCGTAGGTGATCTTCCTCTATAAGTGGTGTTTTGTTCTCTTTTGTAAGTTGTGTGTTGTTCTATGTTATAAGTTATGTTTTGTGTTAGTATTTATGTATCCATCCATCCATCTATCACTCTATCCACCCATTTGTTTTTCCATCTATCTATTCATCTATTCATCTACCTACCTATCCATCTATGTATCCATCTATTTATCCACCCATCTAGCTATCCATCTGTCCATCTATGCATCCATCTGTTCAGCTCTGGGTCCATAGACTTTGGTACTTAAATAAGGGAGTGTGTGGGGGGGGGGGGGGATGTAGCAGAACATGGGTGAAGGTTTGTGATGGGAGTATAGAGCAGGTGTGGGGAGGAAATGGGAGGATGTGTAGGTAGGAGGTGAGGAAGGTGTGTGGTGGGGAAGTTAAGACCGTGTGAAGACGTTTACAGTGATGAGGACGTAGGTATTGAAGATTGTAGCAGCAGTGTTGGGTTGAGAGAGCGGGTGTTCTCCAAGGGAGGCGGGGGGTGGGGGGCAGATCTGGGGACCTGTGAGGGGGACCCGGGCACCGCCGGGTTTCTCACTAGTAAGTCATGTAACATCCTCTGCTTGGTGCTTCTACGTTATCTTGACGGCAGAGTGCGTCACAGGTAGTGAGCTCTTGATTAGGGTTTCCTGGTGGTTCATAGCTGGCTCTTATCTCTCTCTTGCTTCCAGTGTGTGAGTACTCACTTAGTTGTACTTAGCTAGTTGTGTTTGCGGGGGTTGAGCTCTGGCTCTTTGGTCCCGCCTCTCAACTGTCAATCAACTGGTGTACAGGTTCCTGAGCCTACTGGGCTCTATCATATCTACATTTGAACCTGTGTATGGAGTCAGCCTCCACCACATCACTGCCTAATGCATTCCACCTGTTAACTACTCTGACACTGAAAAAATTCTTTCTAATGTCTCTGTGGCTCATCTGGGTACTAACTTTCCACCTGTGTCCCCTTGTTCGTGTTTCACCCGTGCTAAGGAGTTTGTCTTTGTCCACCCTGTCAATTCCCCTGAGAATTTTGTAGGTGGTTATCATGTCTCCCCTTACTCTTCTGTTTTCCAGGGATGTGAGGTTCAGCTCCTTTACCCTTTCCTCGTAGCTCACACCTCTCAGTTCCGGGACCAGTCTAGTGGCATATCTCTAAATCTTCTCTAATTTCGTCTTGTGTTTAACTAGGTATGGACTCCTGGCTGGAGCTGCATACTCCAGGATTGGTCTTACATAAGTGGTATACAGGGTCCTGAACGAATCCTTACACAAATTTCTAAAGGCAGTTCTTATGTTGGCCAGTCTAGCATATGCCGCTGATGATGCCAGCCGCTGATGATATCAGTGTTTGTATTTACAATTTGTGCCTGCAAATTCAAGCCATTAGCTCTTGGACTCCCGCCTTTCTAGCCAATCAATTTTATTCCTCTGTTATGTCTACTACATATATTTCTCTCTAAAACACACACACACACACACACACACACACACACACACACACACACACACACACACACACACACACACACACAGAGGAAGTCATGTGGTGGAGGCTGACTCCATGCACAGTTTCAAATGTAGATACGATAGAGCCCAGTAGGCTCAGGAATCTGCACACCAGTTGATTGACAGTTGAGAGGAGGGACCAAAGAGCAGAAGCTCAACCCTCGCAAGCACAACTACGTGAATACACACACATATGCATGCACTCACACTGTCTCTCTTTCCCTTACTCTCATTCTTTCTCTCTCTCTCTCTCTCTCTCTCTCTCTCTCTCTCTCTCTCTCTCTCTCTCTCTCTCTCTCTCTCAGCTGGGAAACCCTTTAAGGTCGCATCATATCTGGGGACCAACAAACAGGCAGATATTGAGGACACAGCATTAAGTTGGTGTGTTTATACTCGTGTCTCCTTGGTCTCTGGTTTGTTGGTCTTTCTTTGTGGTATGTGTGTGTGTTCTTGTTATTTGTGTGTGTCTTTGTCGTCTGTGAGTGAATCCGTCATTTTGGTGTGATAGAAAGATAAAAAGAGTGAGAGAGAAAGAGAGAGAGAGAGCGAGAGAAAGTAATGAGAGGAAGAGAGAGAGAGAGAGACAAACATATTCACTCTGGACAATAGAGATGCAGGCCAAGGTCCTCCAGATGTTCGTGTATCTCTACCCTCCCTCAGAGTGCCTCTCACCTCTCTCTCTCTCACCTCTCTCCCAGTGCCTCGGTCACTCTATAGGATGCTGCACACATACTTCATATGTATACTGTGTATACCTTTTACCTCTGTGCATTTCATAACGATATGACAGGATAATCACCACTAACATCTAAATGCAAATTAGCATGCTGTTAGGTTGGTTTAGTTCAGGTTATTGTTAGTTAGCTTTCGCTAGGTTAGGTTAGTTAACCTTGGACTAGGTAGGCTACGTTAATTTAGATAACTTTAGGTTAGATTAGTTTATGTTGGACTAAGTTAACTTAGGTTATTTTTAATCTAGATTAGGTTCGGTTTGGGTAGTTTACATTTCACTACGTTAGGTTAGATTAGGTTAGGTTAGTATAGGTTGAGTTAGGTTAGATGCGTAAAGTTTATGCAAGTTAGTTTAGATTAATTTAGGTTGGGCTCACTTAGCTTAACTTAACGAAGGCTTGGCTAGCTAGGTTATGTTAGGCTTGATTAGGTTAGCTTAACCTTGCTAGATTAGGTAAGGTTAATTTAGGTAAGATTAGGTTAAGTTAGAATAATGCACTTTGAGAACTACTTAAGATTTTAAGAACATACGTGAATGCGTTTACACATTCACACCCGCCAATCTATTTACAACCAGCTTCACAATTACTGCTGGGTGAAAAGGTACAATCAGCTGGCTTCGTTGTTGTTATAGATTCAGCTACTCGGAATAAGTTCCAAGTAGCACGGGCTATGGTGAGCCCGTAACTTACCTGGCACAGGAGCTGGGCAAGAAGCACGGGCTATGGTGAGCCTCCTGGACAGGAGATGTCTCCCGTCAGCAGCCTTCGATTTTGTCCCCACCTCTCTACTCCTTGTCTCGTCTCCTTGCTTCGTCTCTTCTCCATTCAACCCGTCTTAAACCTCTCTCTCCTCCTTCATTCTTCCATTTCCTTCCCACACCACCTCAGAACGACTGAGAAGGTAATTACAGCTGACGAGTGCATTACCCAAGACCAGAGAGTTGCCACACGCTCAGATCATCAACAGCTGCAATCACAGAGCACGATCACCTAAAATAACTCACCCTTATCATCTAGAAGGGGACAACCAGGCTGTTATCTCGACACGTCTCAGTTATCGTCTTGTCTCACCCAGTAGTTTCACAAAATCACTACGATCCTAAAGGCATTAGAAGTTTGTGCGAAATAGATGGTAATGACAGCCAAGCGAGTTTCGATGACTCTCTAAATATAACTCCTCTAACTAAAGTGTTTGGAGATGTTGAAGCTGTAATAATGTTTTAAAGATAACAAGTTACAGGATTACCTTCCGTGTGAACGGTTATTACCGTGATATAAATATATATTATTTCCCTATCTATTGGTCAACAAACTTAGATCACAGTGAAATCAGACTCTTGCAATAGCAGGAAGGTGGGTCTCGGGAGCTACAGTACAGGGAGGTGGTAGACGGGACCTGTCCAGGCCTGGTGTAGATGTAGTGTGTCCCGGGGTACACACTACACTCTCACCTACGCAACTACGGTACATGGTGCACACCGTACACAGTGCTTCGAACGAGACCTCTTCCAGGGTCGAAAGTTCTCCTCCATGGGGGCCAGATTCACGAAGCAGTTACGCAAGCACTTACGAACCTGTCCATCTATTCTCAATCTTTGGCGTCTTTGTTTACAATTATTAAACAGTTAATGAGCTCCGAAGCACCTGGAGGCTGTTTATAACAACAACAACAGTTGATTGGCAAGTTTTTATGCTTGTAAACTGTTTAATAAATGTAACCAAAGCCGTCAAAGATTGAGGAAAGATGTACACGTTCGTAAGTGCTTGCGTAACTGCTTCGTGAATCCGGATCCATGTCGGGCGTTGTTGTTGTTACAGATTCAGCTACTCGGAACAAGTTCCAAGTAGCACGGGCTATGGTGAGCCCGTAACTTACCTGGCACAGGAGCGGGGCAAGAAGCACGGGCTATGGTTAGCCTCGTGGACAGGAGATGTCTCCCGTGTCGGGCGAGACACCAGGACTCTTACCCAAGTGTGGTGAGGTGACGCCAACAGGCGGCTCTGATTGGTTGGGCTCACCTCCTGCCAACTGTCGTGGGTAGCAGTAGTCCGAGGAGCCTAACAACTCTCCAACTACTGTCCGCCTTGTCTCAGTGTCTGCAAAGAACGACAAATAAGTTTGTGATGAAATTACACTTCATATATGGCAACGTTCCGTAACAAACCATTGTACGATATATATATATATATATATATATATATATATATATATATATATATATATATATATATATATATAATATACTTTAACATGGTGGACGGAGGTTGAAAACTCTGTCATCAATATTATGACAGAACACAAGGTGAATGCATACACGAATGTATGCATACATATATCAGTTCATACATTCAGCAACACATATATAAATGAGTCCATACACCTCTATATATATACAAATACATGCATACATACATACAACAGATGATCTCCCAGAGGGAATAGACTCGTTCCTCTCAATGTCTGGAGATGATGCAAAAATTATGAGGAGGATTAAGACAGAGGAAGATAGTATGAGGCTACAAGATGACCTAAACAAACTGAAGGAATGGTTCAACAAATGGCTACTAAAGTTCAACCCAAGTAAATGTAAGGCAGTGAAACTAGGTGGCGGAAATAGGCCAGAAATCGGATACTGAATGGGAGATGAAATCCTTTATGAAACGGACAGGGACAAAGATCTAGGAGTTGATATCACACCAAACCTGTCTCCTGAAACCCACATCAAAAGGATATTATCAGCGGCATATGCTAGGTTGGCCAACATAAGAAATGCCATTTAGAGACTTGTGTAAGGAATCCTTCAGAACCTTGTATACCACATATGTAAGACTAATCCTGGAGTATGCAGCCCCAGCATGGAGCCCGTACCTTGTCAAGCACAAGACGAAGCTGGAGAAAATTCAGAGGTATGCCAATAGGCTAGTTCCAGAACTAAGAGGCATGAGTTACGAGGAAAGGCTGCGTGAACTGCACCTCACGTCGCTGGAAGACAGAAGAGCTCGGGGAGACATGATCACCACATACAAAATTATTAGGGGAATTGACAGGGTAGATAAGGATGGATTATTTAACACGGGTGGCACACGCACAAGGGGACACAGGTGGAAGCTGAAAACTTAAATGAGCCACAGAGACATTAGAAAGAACTTTCTCAGTGTCAGAGTAGTTAACAGGTGGAATGCATTAGGCAGTGATGTGGTGGAGGCTGACTCCATACACAGTTTCAAATGTAGATATGATAGAGCCCAATAGGCTCAGGAATCTGTACACCAGTTGATTGACAGTTGAGAGGCGGGACCAAAGAGCCAGAGCTCAACCCCCGCAAGCACAACTAGGTGAGTACAACATATGCTGTTCCACATACTCCCATACTGGCCCTTTTAACTCAGCACAATAGTTCATTGTTCCACTTATCAAAGCGTCAGGGCTAACCAGCGCTCACATTAACCTATCTTCTTAATCACCTTCTGTAGTTAAGTGCTTAATTACACCCTAGTTTCTATAGCAGCTATCTTACCCTGTCAGAGTAGAAGACATAAATGGATATTATATATATATATAATATACGCACTTCAATGACACTATGTAAAGACACACCTCGAACACTGTTTATGTAGGACAGACACAATGTAATCTGTGTATTTGTGTATGTAGGTTAGATTAGCATTTTAAAAACACTACAATCGCCTTCTGTGGTTGATTGTTCAATAAATCCCTGAAACTATATATTTTTAACAGATCTCTCACCCAGTCCGTGAAGGACACAAGAAAATGTAAATATGTTGGTTAGCATTGTAAATATGTGGCCACGTCTGTGGTATAAAATGACCTACAGGTTGAGTACAGCCTGGTGCGGTTACCATAGTTCCAATGTAACACCATAAAGGTGTTTAGCTATGTTGTATTTAATATTTTACATAGAACATGAGTCTGCCAGACAGGATTTTGAGAAGCGCCAGCTTGTCTGACCCCAGCAATTAAAAAAATCACACCTCTAGAGTGTTAATGAGTATGAGTATTGAGTACGAGTACAAAATGCTTACAGCAGATACAATTGATAATAGGCTAGAGAATAGACAAGTTCCATTCCTTGTGTTGGATGAACTGAACAAGAATGTATGGTGGCAGCCCTTTCTACCCCTCTACTTTCTACTCTTCTACCTTCTACTTCTACTACCCAGTCTCTCCCTCCGCTTCTTGTCAAGCTTTCCCTTTATGATGGGAATTCATAAATTCCCTTTTCCAATTATGATAATAATAATAATTTCACTCTCCTGGGCTCTAGGAGACTCGAACCACAGACCTCATGCGTGTGAAGCAGCATCATAATAATAATAATAATAATAATAATAATTCGAACCTATGCTCTGGACAAACAGACATCAGGGGAAAGGGGAAGATACCTGAGCTGCCTGGGGGACTGAAGCCACGACTGATGGTTGTGAGGCCACAATGTAGACCACTGTGCTACCGTGGTCTACTAAAATGGGGTTTAAGCCTAAATGTATAAGGAGACTCAAAGAATACTTGATCAACCAGGCTGTGATTCATAGGTCAGAATGCGAGCAGCCTGGTTGACCAGACCATCAACCAGGAGGCCTGGTTGGAGACCGGGCCGCGGAGCCGTTGATTTCCGGAAGCTACACAAGGTAGACAAGGTGGGTACTCCCAAGCAAACGCCTTAGACGACTAGGCCACGATGTGGTAAAAGGATTACAACCTGAGATTCAACTGAATCTTCTAGGGTTTCTGAGGCTTCCAGTGAAGCCTAACCAGGGTGTTACACAATCCCCCAGCCTGTGGTAGAAAAAAAATATATAAAAAAAATTTAAATTTTTGTTTTCAAAATATTTAGGTAGGTGTAGCCTGTGGATAATGACATAAACCGTTGCAGGTCAGAACGTGATCTTGGCACATAATTCCCTCTTGTATTCTGTCGACTCCCAACCAGCCTATGTTTGTCCCGTACCCCAGACCATGCCTCCCTGTAACGTTGGGTGAGGCTAGCCCCAAGCATCTGGCCTGCAACCTTGGACAAACATACACATAGATAAGGAGACAGACATGTTCACATACAGATATATTGATATTAGCATCTCAATCCTTCTGACCCTTGATGGCTGAGGAGTCTTGCACGAGGCTGTGACTGCAAGATGTCTGTCTTGGCTGATCAACACCATCTTCTGACCCCGGAAGACGTGCCTGAGGCTCCATACACCACAATATGGCTACATGACTAGTACCT
The DNA here is from genome assembly GCA_020271785.1 of Procambarus virginalis. NCBI lineage: Eukaryota > Metazoa > Arthropoda > Malacostraca > Decapoda > Cambaridae > Procambarus > Procambarus virginalis. The sequence goes on along the minus strand of WNGS01165751.1, from coordinate 23,692,917 downwards.
TGGTCTATATAAACATTTCAATCACCCCTATATGTTATAACAATATAACTAAAAAAGGTTATAGGAGTTTGCTCTACAAACTTTCTACAACACAGATTTAACACATGAACGAACTACAGAATTTATGAACAGGTGATTAATGGAATTTAACCTAATAAAATGCAAGGTGATGGGGACGGGTCTAACAAAGAAAACAGGTGGAGCCATGACTAATGAGCTACAAACAGGCTTCAGGTGTCAAGAATTAACAACACCCAGATGGTAGACATTACCATCACTTTAAGTGTGTCTAAGTTGATCAACAGACTTATTTCCAAACTAATATTTACCACGGCCTTTCATGAATCGTAACATCGATTCGGAAATATAATTGTCAAAGATAGAAAAGATACTACGCATCTAATCAAAGTGCCACCTCCCCATCCCCACCACAGATACCAACTGCTGTGTATAGCAACTATGGTCAGCCACTTCTTGAAACATGTGTGCTTTAAACAACTACTGATACTTGCTTAGCTAAATGAATTTTGGGGTTCTAGTTCCTGAACCCATTATGTGCCTCTGTAACCTTTATCCATTACCGCCCATAGGATGGGTATGGGCTTCAGTACTGCCCTCGGGATGGGTATGGGGTTCAGTACTGCCCTCGAGATGGGTATAGGGGCCAGCACTACCCTCGGGATGGGTATGGGGTTCAGTACTGCCCTCAGGATGGGTATGGGGTTCAGTACTGCCCTCGAGATGGGTATGGGGTTCAGCACTGCCCTCGAGATGGGTATGGGGTACATAATTAATGAACAAAATCCATTAAAGTAATTACAGTTACCCCATGAGTGAGGGAGCTGCCCCCTCTGTTAGCCCACGTATCAGTGGGCACTGCAAATATTGGTTATGGCTCCATCACTAATACCCCCTCATTTTGCATTCAGTCAATTGCAACTTTCAACTTGTACTGAGCTACCACTAGCCCATCAAGTCATTAGCTGTCATCATCATTACTGTGCGGACCTCAACCGTGCTTCCGGATTAGCCAATCCCATTCGCGTCATTTTGTCCTGTTGGTATCACTGTGTATTGGTTCGTGTGATGTGTGGAGAGAGAGAGAAAGAGAGAGTGAGTGTGAGTGAAAGTGAGAATGAAAGAGAGAGAAAGAGAGAGTGATTGTGAGTGAAAGTGAGAATGAGAGAGTGAGTGTGAGTGAAAGTGAGAATGAGAGAGAGAGAGAGAAAGAGAGAGTGAGTGTGAGTGAAAGTGAGAATGAGAGAGAAATATTCACTCGACTGGAGTACAAGCAAGAGATACTCACATGATTGGGATTCGAGAGTGATACTATAACTGGACTTTGTACTCATCTAGTTGTGCTTGCGGGGTTGAGCTCTGGCTCTTTGGTCCCGCCTCTCAACTGTCACTCAACTGCTGTACAGATTCCTGAGAGCCTATTGGGCTCTATCATATCTACACTTGAAACTGTGTATGGAGTGTATTTGTGCGTGCGTTTGAGTGTGTTTGTGTGTGCGCGTATGTCTGTTGAATGCTTTTATAAACCGTCTGTCCTGCACTTGTTCAAACCAGCCTCTAATGCGGCTACTTTTGGAACAATCAGATATTTGGAACAAAGTGAGCAGCTCTGATTCTCACTGTGATTGAACCACGCGGAATTACCCCATTAGACTGCCACCATAAATATCAACTCTACGTTATTACGGGCTGCCATTATCGACGGTTTTAAAACGAACATATAAATCAGTGACGTCGTTCGTAATCACCGACTCTCAGCCAATCAGGGAAGTCCTATAAACTAGGAGCAAATTTGCTATGGTGAGTTTCCTTACCATTATTATTATTATTATTATTATTATTATTATTATTATTATATTATTATTATTATTATTTTTATTATTATTATTATTATTATATTATTATTTTTATTATTTTTATTATTATTATTATTATTTATTATTATTATTATTATTATTATTATTATTATTACTTTCGTGGAAGGTACGAAAAAAAAATCAACTGCTCTACTCTCGTCACCCCAACCACTTGGAGTGGACGGTAGAGCGACGGTCTCGCTTCATGCAGATCGGCGTTCAATCCCCGACTGTCCAAGTGGTTGGGCACCATTCCTTCCCTCCGTCCCATCCCAGATCCTTATCCTGACCCCTTCCCAGTGCTATATAGTCGCAATGGCTTGGCGCTTTCCCCACTGATAATTCCCTTCCCCCTCAACTCTCGTCATCAACTGCTGTACATTCGTCAACAATCACCTGGTGGTTGACCTGAGAAGAACAATCACCTAAGAAGGTGGTGGAGGCCAAGACCGTCAGTAGTTTCAAAGCGTTATATGACAAAGAGTGCTGAGAAGACGGGACACCACGAGCGTGTATCCTGTAACTACACTTAAGTAATTACACTTAGGTAATCACCTACACCTGCTCCCCACAAAGACACCAGCGAGGATATTTAACACTAACACTCATCAATGAACTCATTATGGAAGTCCCATTCACCCACGACACGTTATCCGGCGTCCGGTTGAGAAATATTCGGATGTAAATCATCGTACCGGTCTAGGTCTGCCGCAGACAAGCATGAAGGGAAACAGTCGAGGAGGGAGGGGGGGGGCACCGTCCTCTGTTGCAGCAGAGCTTCAGGCGCTAGCTCCTCAACCCCGGCTTTCCAGCTGTCTGCTGTCTAATGCAATGATGTCCGTTAATCCATTTTCCTTCTTATATGTAGTTTTGAGAATGTGAGTTTTGAGTGAGTGTCACACCTACTTATAAGGCACTTTTTAGTGTTTACTGCACTTGAGTTATGTGAGTTCTTCCGAACATAAGTGTGATTCGTCGTCCAGAACTTATACCAGTCCTCGTAATTACCAACTAGTGTTTGTTTTACCTCTTTAATCCTCCGAAAATCATTTATGCTGTTATTACGGCTTTTTATATTTAGACTCACGTCTGGTGAGGTCGAGCTCCCTCAGTCTTCACACATATATAAGGTAAACCTTTTAACTCAAGCACAAGGGAGACATCTCCTGTCCACGAGGCTCACCATAGCCAGTGCTTCTTGCCCAGCTCCTGTGCCAGGTAAGTTACGGGCTCACCATAGCCCGTGCTACTTGGAACTTGTTCCGAGTAGCTCACAAAGCAAGCCTGGCCTCGGGCCGGGCTTGGGGAGTAGAACAACTCCCAAAACCCCATCAACCAGGTATCAACCAGGTACCAGGTAGCTGAATCTATAACAACAACAACAACAACTCAAGCGCGGGTGTTGTTGTGTACAGTGGACCTTGTCTAGTGTGACGCTGTGTAGTGTGTGTATTAGCGGGGCTTCCATGCTGGGGTTACATTGCACTGCGATAGCATTAGGAAGCCTTAACTGCTCTGCAATCCTAATCACCTAGATAACTAAAATCTGTATATATTGAAAATCTGTATATCATATTGAAATGTTTGCTAACTTTGCATACATCACTGATGATGTTACGTCCGTGTGTTCCCCGGGGTTAGGCTGGGGAACATGTGAGCTCTTGGACCCTCCTCTGACTTATGGAGCACTCTCCCCTCATCTAATATTATTTAAGAGAGGCCTTTCCGCCCTCCCTTCCTAATTATTATTGTCATGCATTTGTCTGGTCTGAAATCAAGTAGAAATTGTATGGACTGAAACTATTTGTCTGATGCCTCATCAGTTCCACAATGTTTGAAAACATTGATAAGAATACTCCAACTTCCTCTTATGAGGAAGGAACATGAGGAAGTTGGAGGAATACTCCAACTTCCTCTATTGTATATGAAGTTCTAGTTCTATTCAGCACAGGTTCTATTGCTGAGCCTCGAGGTACTTCCCTTACTCCTGCTTCATGATTGTGAGGCACACATGTACACAGTTCAGCTCCCTTACTCTTAGTTTTGTCCGCTTAGTATTGTAGCTTGTATAGACGTATGAACAAATCCACAAGGGCCGTGACGAGGATTCGAACCTGCGTCCGGGAGCATCTCAAACACTGCCTTAATCGACTGAGCTACGACAGGGTTAAAAAGGGTTGAAATTGTGTGTAAATTGTATAAACGTTACTAGACTGCGTCAAAGGGCTTCTGGTAATTTCAGTGTACGTAATATACTTGTTGTCCATTCCTTTCCTGTTTTTATCACCATCACCTTGTCATAGTGTTCCAGTAAGTTTGTCAGCAGGTCATCCTCTTTGTTGCGTCCTGTCTGCTGCTGCTGCTGCTGCTGCTGCTGTGTGTGTGTGTGTGTGTGTGTGTGTGTGTGTGTGTGTGTGTGTGTGTGTGTGTGTGTGTGNATATATACATATATCGGTTCAGTATGATTATCCCTCATCACTTGCTTATCTCAATAAACATACTGAACTTGAGGCAGTTGTTTTCTGTGTTTAACTGTTGGTGGCGCCAGGTATAAATGTAGCGCGGGTCAGATGTGGCCCAATTTTTGGTCGACTGGAGATATTTAGCCAGTGCTTTGACTATTGGTACTTTTCTTGTAACGAGTGGTCACCGCCTCCTAATATATGCTCGTGGTAAAGGGTATTTTAAGTGAAATAAGTACTTGTTGAGATTTACTCTGGCACTATAATGTCGGAAGCAGTGAAGGAGATAGTGTTCTATTGTTTCAGGCACCTGACAGTGGATGTAGAGTTCGTTGATGTCTGTTCTGTACTTTGAGTTGTGTGCTGCTAGTTTGTGTGTCCCAGCCTTAATCTGTCATCGCTATATCAATTTCTCTGCTTTATATCTGACATGTTTCCAAGTTTCCCATTTCCTTTTAATGAACCCATAGTACAAAGTGAGCATGACGTTTCCATTTCGTCGTCCAAATCTTGGGTGATGGCTTTTTGCAGGCCCTTTACGTACGTGCAACATGGGGAATTGATGACGGGTAATGTGAGGTGTGTTGTGCATTGCTTTGGCTAGTTGATCTACTAGTTCATTATGGAGAATACCACAATGCGCTGGGACCCATTGGATAAACCTATCTTTCATAGGCTTGTGTCTGGGCAATGATTTTTCCTCCTGGTAATGTAATGTCCTCTTAGGCAATCTTTTCCAGAACAGTCCTGTCGCATCACAATTAAAAATTGTTGGCGTAGGTATCCCTCAGCCTCTGCAAACTCTTTAAATTCTTCAATAAATCTTTCAGCACTGGTTTGTCTGAGCTGGCAGCCTTCCCATGCCTCGCACACTCTGAATACCACTTCTTCTTCTAATTTTTTTAAATTTTCAAGTACTGTACAATCTTGTGAGCTAGTTACAAAATTCAATGCACATGTCACATCTTCAATGGGGCCACAGTATAGTTTCTAATTTATGCAACTGACATATGTGGAGTGCTAGTGTCACAATTGATATGTTTATCCTGAACACTGCCCCCCATCCAGTGGACAGCAGTGGATAGGTTACAATCACTTAGTTACTACCTACAGTTAGCAAACTGGGAATATTTGGTAAAAGACTTCTGGCAGCAGATCATTTTGAATGAAATATTTACACATTTCTGAACATTTGTTATAGAGTTGTCCCTGAATTCAAGTATCTTTTCGCACTCCTCCATCACATAGTGACAGAGGGTGTGTGAATAATTATGGTTGACACAATTTACATTTGGTCAGGTCTACATTAGCAGATAATGAAAATTCCCAGAGATACTGGTACTTGTAACCGAGTCTAAGCGGCCGAGTAGTAACATCTAGAAATCTGCTGATTTTATTGGATGATCCATAGATGTGTGACTCCTCTTGCATGATTGTTGCTAACAGTTGGACCTATACAATGTGAGTGTACATTGTTCACATCACAGTGAGAAATGCTGTACATGCAGTTGCTTGTTTTATTGTGCTATACACCATATGTTTATAGTGTAATAACAGCAAAATCGTTGTTTTATTGTTCTAAGAATATATGTGTGAATAATATCCCAGGTGGGTTTTTCTTCAGTGCTGGGTTTATCTTATATCCCCAAACTCATCTTGTGCTTTCTAGGAGCTCAATGGGGCACCTTAGGCTTGTAAGTTACCAGGTGGATAACTTGGGAAACTACCAGGGGTCCTATAGTACTAGAAAGAGGCATTTCTCTACATTCAATGTTGATTTTTTTTATCTGACTTGACACTTCTCTGGCAAAATTGTAAATACCAAGAGTGCTTTAGTTCAAAATGCAGCTGAAAAATTATCAGGAAAAATGGGGTGACCTTGTACAAGCCACCAGCTTCCTGTCCCCTGTCAAGGCTACTGGAAATGGCAGACATTAGGTACGTTCAGGTAAATTAATAAAAAAGAAAGGAACCTGTTATCTTTTTGCATTTTCATATTTATTTTTTTATAAGTTTGGCATTAATTTACTCTAGGAAATTAAATACTTTCAAAAATTTGGAAAAATGTATTTCTAATATTGAACATCCTTAATTTTAAAAATTTCATATATTTGTTAAATACTGGTACAGTACAACTATCATCACAAACACATGGCAGCTTATCAGTCCGACTTTTAAAGAACAAAATTAAGTCATCAAGTTTTGCAAATTATATACAAGTACAGTACTGTATTGCATTCAAGTATTTAAGAAGTTTTTTTTCGTGATCCCTCATCTTTGTCTTTATCTTTTTGTAGGCTGACATATAACTTTGTGACATTACCCTCTGCTTTAAGTCTTCCTTGGAATTCTAAACACCGCCGAGATTGTTCCGAGGATACTTTATTCTCCCATAAAGTAAGTAGACTAACACCGCTGCTGCGACCCATGGGTGCTAAAGGTGGTGGTGCTGTACGTTTACGTTTGCTGTCTGGAATAGTCAAGTCTGCAGATGTATGTTTAGTTCCAACACTCATATTAAAGTCTGTTTTCTCTCTTTCTGTCATATAATTGTAGTCATCAAGTTCTTTTAGAGCTTGATCAATGTCAACTTTGTCATCACTTTTATATTCTGGGGCTTCTACCTTGTTATGGCATTCCATAAAACATTCAAGTACTTTTTCATGATCAGCAGAATGAAGGTGCAGTTGTAAATATTGCTCCAATTCTGTCCAAACTGCTCGGTACTGGTCCTCCCGTTTCATGCCTTTTCCTCGTTGTCCAGCCATAGGAGATGGCAATGGGTCACCTCGAGCCTCCATACTCATCAAACAGAGGATCACTTGTTTACATTCAATGACTTCATCTTCAGTAAGTGTGTCTTTTAACATTAATGTTGCAAGTGGCTCAATCTGTGGCCCTAGAGTAAAAAGAGATGTAGAGGAAAGTGTAATTGGCCAATACTTTGTATGCCTACCTAACTGTTCCCGATTTTTTTCCAGTGGTGTGGTATTATTTTCATTTTCTACTGTAGATTCTGGATAAGGTGCTAATCTGTTTGCCTTAATAAGTTCTCCAAAATCAGGAATCCTATAGTCAGTTACTCGGCCACCACATCCTTCACTAATAGATGGAGGATCTTCCAGTATACTTCTTGAAGTATACATTGTATGGATATAAATATCACCACCATGGCAAGCAAGCATATGAGAGATTACCTTACTCCCGGACTTTCGTGGCATTTCAAGCATTACCCAACGTCCATTCAGCAAAAAATTTGTAAGGCATGATGAGGGCCTGCTATTAACATCAACAGATGTGATTCTATAGGCAGATGAGCAATGCTGGAGTTCTATACTGGCATTACTGCGGGGAGTACACCATTTTAATGTCACAGTCTCATAGTCTGTACCCTCACGGTAAGTCTTCAAATGAGCCGTTTCTGCTGGTATTCCCTTCAGAATGGCTGCATGAGCAGCAGCAGGGTGGAATAATTCCACGTCGTAATTTGCTGATGAACTTGCATTTTGTTCTTCTTTCATAGGTATACCTGTTACAGTTGTTGATGCAAGATCATAATGCTTCAGTACAAGGTTACAGAGTTTAGGTGCCAAAGCTGTTCCTCCCTGAATATTAGTGAGTTCACATGACATTATGGTGGAAAGATCTGGCCAAGATCTACGTGCTATTGGACATCCTGGACCTTCTGGCCACAAATTCAGTAAAACAAGATCACAATGGTTAATGGCCATTAAGTTGTCTGTTGAAGCAGCATTTTTGTTCATGTGTAAAAGAGTATCGTGAAACTTTTCTTTCAGAGATTTTACTTCATCTTCACTCTCTATTTTTGTTACCAATATAATTCTTCCCTTATTAAGAACCTTTGTTGCATTCTCTGTAAGAGATGTTCTTTTCTCATGTTGAATAGCAGATGGCTCTGTCAGGGCTTCTATGGCAGCTCTGAGACCTTTTAAAAGATCAAGTTTGCCAATTCCTATATTTTTTGCCGGTCCAAGCATCATGAATGCATTCATTAAATTAATAAGGCTCTGGTCCTCAAGGTTCCATGAAGAGAGCTTGTGTAGAGTCCTGTCAACAGCTATAAAACGTATCAGCCTGGATCCAGGGAAGATATCCCAAACAATTCTGAAAGGAAAAATATCCATGTATGTACTGTATATAAACACACACTATTGTATGCTAAAATACAAAGAAATTTATCTATTGTTAATATTTAAAATAAATAGATACAAATTTTATCCAAAGTGATGTGTATGATATAGTTGCCAAATATCCAAAGTGATGTGTATGATATAGTGATATCCAAAGTGATATCCAAAGTGATGTGATATCCAAAGTGATGTGTATGATATAGATTGAACTGGTTGCCCTTTGTCACTTACAAAAAAGTTACTGGTTGGAGGTTAGTAAAATTTCTGGCCTTGGCTGCATTATTTTTCTTAGCTTACTCACATTAGTGCATTTATTTTGTAATGCTCTGTTTCCTCCACCTTCATGATTCAATGATTACTGTTTTCCCAATAATAATTTTTCTATTTTACTCGTATAGTACTTATGCCTTTTTGTCTTTATCCATTTCTTCTTCTATCAAATATAACTTTTTTTTACATATATATACTGAAGCAATCTTCATTCTACACAATAATTTTAAGTAAAAGTAAGTGGAATTTACATAACAAAATTCTACACACTGATTTGGCTACATGCTTAATTTAAATTACTTTTTCAGAAGTCATGAACATGACAAATATTCTGATGCCTGAAGAAGATTCTAATCTCTCATGGATAAAGTTTCCAAAAGTAACATAGGATCAAGGATCATTTATTTACGTTTTTAAGAGGAAAAAGTAAAGCTTTGAGGGTATGTGAAAATCATCTTTCTGAGCATTTTACTTTTTTGCATTCTTAGGTAATAACCTGGACCTAGATACACAAAGTATCATGTATTTCTACTTAGGTGACTTATGAAGGTTTTAAGAACTCTGAACAAAGGCTCCTATACACGAATAAATGATTCACCGAGGTGTTCTTGCAGAGGTATTTGGGGCTTGGTTTTGGTTCACCTGCTTCTTGACAGAGGTCACCTCTACTGTTCATTTGACCAGAGTGAAGGTAATTTTGTTCATCTTATCACTTAGCCAATCACGTTGTTGGCTCAACTGGACAACTAACCAATCATATATGTTTTATATATTTGTTGATGTACGTCAACAAAATGAGTTCACATATTCACCGAGAGGTTTAACCTCCCTCTTGGTGCATCCAGTATATAGTTTATTTTAGTCCTAAAGTATGGTCCGGAATAAAATATACCTGTACTTGTCAATTAGCCAGTAAACTCCTGTAGAGGCCTTTTATAATTCTCCAGTGCTTTAAATATTGTTGGGGAGTGATAATTGCATTAAGGGACTAGTGGTAATGAGTCTGAAGATGACATATACAGCAAAATGTGTGCCCCATTTATTGATTATATATACTGGTACTAAGAGCTTACTTTACTCTTGGAGTATGTTCAGGAATAAAGTATACTTGCTAGCTGGTCATTGAACTGTTGCTAGTCATAATACCTATCGTGCAGGTGTTATTTGCACGATAGTATTATCGTGCAAATAACACAAATAGTATTATTAGTAGTATTTGACAGAAGGAACTGGAATGTTGATCCTTATAGTGACACAATGGTGATTTGACCTGCAGAATAACAGTGGGAGAAGCTATATTGAAAGATGAAGGAAGTTTTAAATACTTGGGGGGAGGGGCAGTGGTAAAACACTGCCACTTCTGGTACATCCCTGGTTGTTTTATGAAGTTATCTCACTGAGATGGCTGCACACTATTGGGTTACACAAAAATATAAGCTTTATTTGTGCATATCTGCTAATTACACAATATATGGGCATGTGTAGGGTTCAGGTCTCTATTGGGGGAAGAGACAGGGAGCATTTAGAAAAATGCATATACAGTACAGTGCAAGCTAGATTCGAAGAATCTCCGGTTAGGACACTTTTCAGGGCGGATTTACTCACCTGTTTTGACGAACTCTGGTTCGCTGAAGCGGGGGATGTACTCACCTAGTTGTGCTTGCGGGGATTGAGCTTTGACTCTCTGGTCCCGCCTCTCAACTGTCAATCTACTGGTATACAGATTCCTGAGCTTCTCGAGCTGTATCATATTTACAATTGAAACTGTGTATGGAGTCAGCCTCCACCACATTACTTCCTAGTGCATTCCATTTGCTAACTACTCTGACACTGAAAAAAGTTCTTTCTAATGTCTCTGTGGCTCATTTGGGTACTCAACTTTCACCTGTTATGTGTGGATTTGCTTACAATGTTGGGACAGAGTTCACAGACTAGTGGAAAACTTTCCCATTATATCACAGGTTACAATTAATTATTTCTTCATATGACAAGTTAGACCACACAAGTGGACCACATAACAAGTGAACCACATTAACCCATCACCAACCAGAGTGGTCCACACACCAAGTGAACCACATTAACTAAACACCAGCCAGAGTTGGCCACACAATAAGTTAACGACATTAACCAAACACCAACCAGAGTGGTCCACACAACAAATGAGCCACATTGACTAAACACCAACCAGAGTGATCACACAACACATTAACCACATTAACCAAACACCAGCCAGAGTGGTCCACACACGGGAACAACTGAGTTTCCATGATTTTTGTTCACTAATTTATGGCACCGCTATCTTTGAAAATGAATTTCGACGCTGAAGCATGAGAAGCTAGCTATATGACATGAAATCTCCTTGTAGACATTTTCTGTGATGAAACAACATGAGTGAGGGTGGACAGATACTGTATAGGGAATACTGTAAGCCTTATGTGGTTTCCTTCGGATGCACAGTTCAGTGACCTATGGCCTCGAAATAATAAAATGAATAAATCATTTCTAAAACAGGTGTTTTAATAACTTTTTATTATCCTAATAATATTTCTAAACTAAATGTAAAACAAAATATACTGTAATATTATAAGACATCTGCTATTTGAGAAATTATTTGTGTTATTGGCTCTAGCTTTCGAAACAACTCGAGCAAGGGTAGACGGGTCTAATCCCTATGCACATAGCACCATGAGCATTTTTGCTCGGATGTGTCACCACAGTTCAGTGACCAACGGCCTCGAAATAATAAAATTAATAAATCATTTCTAAAATAAGCATTTGTATAGCTATTATTATCCGAATAATGTTGCTAAACTAAAAATATAACCCAAAAATAAATAATATGGTGTAAATACAATATTTGAAAGAAATTTATGTTACAGGATCTGGCTTAAACACCAGTCTACTATAGGGTGTATAGACCTAGTTCCTCGGAGTTCATACAGTAGGCACCCAGTGCCGTTAGCTTTGTCTGCGAACAATGTGTTTGTCCGCCAGTGGAAGATTATATCGGGGAATTTAAAAAACATTTAAAACAGCTGCATTGTTATAAAACAATACATATTGTTGCTGTATCTACCATGAGGAAGAGGAGTTTATTATCCATTGAGCAGAAATTAAACTTACTAGAGACATATGAACATGGCTACTCTGTTTCTAGGCTGGCAACAGAATTTAATCTTGGGAAAAGTACAGTGTGTGTGATATCAAGAAACAGAAAGATGATATTGGGAAGTTCCTTTGCAGCAAGTGATAGTGGTGCATTAAGTAAAAGGAAAACAATAAATGGTGCTACAAATAAAAAATTAGACGAAGTTGTGTATAGACAGCCCATCCTCCTGTTTCGGTAGTACCTAGAGTAACAATGAGGACCATATTATATATACCAACGTACAACGAAATCAGAAAGTAGAAATCTGAACCATTGAGACAGACAAATCGGAAAACTATTTTTTACTTGTGATGCTTTGACAAACTAAACTAACCTAACCCTCCTAGACCTAATACACATTATCTGAGGCCTAATATAGTACATATGTGTGCTGTACTAGGCCTAGGAATATTTAAGTTTGTTTTATAGCTTCATTTATTTTAAAAGAATTCTTTACTAGTCAGAATACTATGATCTAAAAGCTAAGTATGTAGGAATTCGTGACTATTGACGACTGTCGCAAACTGATGCAGACATCTAAGAGGGTACAGTTAGAACAAGTGTTAAATTTAAGTACATAGTGTTAACGTGTTAAAATTAAAAGTGCAGTAATTTTAGTGAACAATATTTTTCATGCTCTGTATTGTAGTACTCAACATATAGCAGAATTACATAATCAGTACAGTACTAACTCTATAATACAGTACGTATTTACTGTACAGTATTCACAACTCTATGAAAATTCAAGATGGACATAACTCGTACAGTATATAATATGATAACGCATTTTTATTGTGTACAAGAAAAAAAAGACACTGATGCAAATGCCTCCTGGAGATATCACCTGTTGCAATGAATCCCTCACAGTAACAAACTGGGGATGGTCTCAAATAGTTTGCCGAATCGGGGTTGCACTGTATATTGATTTTAACTTTAGATATTTTCATTGTAATGAGATATCATGTAGCTTATAGTTCTGTCTATCTGGTGGCATATAAAACATTTTTGCTTAATTTCATATGGATGAAATAAACACACTGATCTTTAGAGAATTTGCATCTCCATTTTCTGATAGAGCTTCTACATGTAGGTTTTATTAACACCTTTCTTCTGACATATTTACCTGAGGGCCATAAATACTAGTGGCCTCGACAAGGACAGGAAGCCAGCGGATTGTCAACGGTCCCCTCATTAATTGTTTAATAATAAGTATCAAACAGTGATTAATTATAATAATTAATGTTTATTAATTAATTTAATTAATTTATCAAGATGTTTTCAGCAATTTCTTTGGGCACTCAACTGTTCCAACAATGGTTGCACATTTTTGGAATCCCACACGTGGGTTACCCAACTGACAGTTTTGTTAGACTTCAATATGGTGCAGGACACGTTTATAACGTTCTGTAATGTATAAGGTCCAGGTAGTACAGTCGGGTTCATTCTTGACACACGATTGAGAATTTCGGGTTTGAATCCCGAGGGGAACAGAAATAATAATAATAATAATAATAATAATAATAATAATAATAATAATAATAATAATAATAATATAATAATAATAATATAATAATAATAATAATAATTATTTAGGAAAAGTACATACATAGTTGCAGAGTTACAGTACAAAATCTGTTTGATTTAAAGATAGAGGTAGTACATACAATACCTAAAGCCACTAGTACGCATAGTGTTTCGGGCAAGAAACGAATGTCTTGAAACGAATGTCAAATGGTTGGAAACATTTCC
>WNGS01165751.1:23639355-23675878 GCA_020271785.1 Procambarus virginalis | reverse complement strand
AAACCTTTTGTTTTCTTTTGATTTTTAATTACCTTATTTCCTATTGAAACAGAAAATAGTCAATGATTAAATCAAATAATAAAAAACTGACCAAAAGATAGACACAAGCATGGTGCCTCGGGACATGACGGCTACACAGCTCACCGGTCAGTTAAATCAGTAAATAATTGTCAAAAGATGGCGCAAAGCGGAGCTGCCACGGAAAAATCGCCACCTCGGCGAAATCGTCATTTTTCTCAAAACTCAAAATCAAAACCAGCCATAGAATCGTTTTCAAAATGCTACCATTAGAATTGCCGCATCACTGGACGTTTTTTTTTTTGTAAACTCTTTCTTTGCTAATTTTAAATATTAAGGCTTTAACACATATATTTACCGAGATACAGCCAATTCAAATATCAATCATATCATCATGTTTTCTCAGCATATTATTAACAAAAATGAGTTGATGAGCGAGTAATAATAATTATAATGAGCCTAATAATAAATGGATATTAAAAAATTATGAATTTCTTTCTTCGCCATTTATGTAGACACTTTTTATATCTTCAAGCCTATAACAGCCTACAATCTTTGTGTAGAAAATGTATCTGTCTACAATGTCATCAGGAAGTTGGATATCCACTAGAGTGAGTCCTGCCTGAACCAGGATGTTGGATATCCACTGGAGAGACCTGCCTGAATCAGGATGTTCAATATCAACCGAAGAAAGTCCAGACAGAATCAGGATGTTGGATATCCACTGATGAGAATCCTGGTTGAATCAGGATGTTGCATGTCCACTGGAGAGAGTCCTGCCTGAATCAGGATGTTCAATATCCACTGAAGAAAGTCCTGACAGAATCAGGATGTTGGATATCCACTGGAGAGAATTCTGGTTGAATCAGGATATTCGATATCCACTGGAGAGAGTCCTGCCTGAATCAGGATGTTGGACGTCCACTGGAGAGTCCTGCCTGAAACAGGATGTTGCATGTCCACTGGAGAGAGTCCTGCCTGAAACAGGATGTTGGATATCCATTTGAGAGAGTCCTGGTTAAATCAGGATATTCGATATCCACTGGAGAGAGTCCTGCCTGAATCATGATCTTGGATATCCACTGTAGAGAGTCCTGCCTGAATAAGGTTTTTGGATATCCACTGGAGAAAGTCCTGCCTGAATCATGATGCTAGATGTCCACTATGAGAATTTGCCTTCATTAATTTAATTTTATTAGATATCTCAGGATGATGGACATCCTACATTATAATCAGGATGTAGGATACCCACGAAGGAATCCGGCGGCTGTAACGAGTAAATAGGAGTCCCACTGAGGAACAACATACCAGAATTATATCAAAGGAAAGCAGATATCCATAGATGCGATGCCTTCTACAATATTCAGAGTGCAGGATATCAACAGCTCTCAGATATGCTTTCATTGTCGTCAGGATCAGAGATATTCAAAAGAATGTCCATAAACAAAGAATAATTGAGTGAATAACTCATGTTTATATAAATATATATATATAACGGTTCAGTATGATGCATCACACAGCTAGCCGGTCATTTTTCGGCATAAACCTTTTGTTTTCTTTTGATTTTTAATTACCTTATTTCCTATAGAAACAGAAAATAGTCAATGATTAAATCAAATAATAAAAAACTGACCAAAAGATAGACACAAGCATGGTGCCTCGGGACATGACGGCCACACAGCTCACCGGTCAGTTAAATCAGTAAATAATTGTCAAAAGATGGCGCAAAGCGGAGCTGCCACGGAAAAATCGCCACCTCGGCGAAATCGTCATTTTTCGCAAAACTCAAAATCAAAACCAGCCATAGAATCGTTTTCAAAATGCTACCATTAGAATTACCGCATCACTGGACGTTTCTTTCTGTTAACTCGTTCTTTGCTAATTTCAAATATTAAGCCTTTTACACATATATTTACCGAGATACAGCCAATTCAAATATCAAACTTATCATCATGTTTTCTCAACACATTATTAACAAAATGAGTTGATGAGCAAGTAATAATAATTATAATGAGCCTAATAGTAAATGGATATTAAAAAATTATGAATTTCTTTCTTTGTCATTTATGTAGATACTTTTTATATCTACAAGCCTATAACAGTCTAGAATCACTGTGTAGAAAATGTCTCTATCTACAATGTCATCAGAATATTGGATATCCACTAGAGTGAGTCCTGCCTGAACCAGGATGTTGGATATCCACTGGAGAATCCTGCCTGAATCAGGATGTTCAATATCCACTGAAGAAAGTCCTAACAGAATCAGGATGTTGGATATCCACTGGAGAGAGTCCTGGTTGAATCAGGATATTCAATATCCACTAGAGAGCCCTGCCTGAATCAGGATGTTGGACGTCCACTAGAGTCCTGCCTGAAACAGGATATTGGATATCTACTGGATAGAGTCCTGCCAGAATCAGGATGTTGGATAATCACTGGTGAGAGTCCTGGTTGAATCAGGATGTTGGATATCCCCTGGAGACAGTCCTGGTTGAATCAGGATGTTGGATATCCACTGGAGAGAGTTCTGCCTGAATCAGGATGTTGAATCTCCAGTGGAGACAATCCTGCCAGAATCCGGCTTGCGATGCGTTCCACAATATTCAGAGTGCAGGATATCAACAGCTCTCAGATATGCTTTCATTGTCGTCGGGATCAAGGATATCCAAAAGAATGCCAATAAACAATGAATAATTGTGAATAACTCATGTTTAAATAAATATATACATATATCGGTTCAGTATGATGTATCACTCATCACTTGCTTATCTCAATAAACATACTTGAACTTGAGGCAGTTGTTTTCTGTGTTTAACTGTTGGTGGCGCCAGGTATAAATGTAGCGCGGGTCAGATGTGGCCCAATTTGTTGGTCGACTGGAGATATTTAGCCAGTGCTTTGACTATTTGGTACTTTTCTTGTAACGAGTGGTCACCGCCTCCTAATATATGCTCGATGGTAAAGGGTATTTTAAGTGAAATAAGTACTTGTTTGAGATTTACTCTGGCACTATAATGTCGGAAGCAGTGAAGGAGATAGTGTTCTATTGTTTCAGGCACCTGACAGTGGATGTAGAGTTCGTTGATGTCTGTTCTGTACTTAGAGTTGTGTGCTGCTAGTTTGGTGTGTCCCAGCCTTAATCTGGTCATCGCTATATCAATTTCTCTGCTTTTATATCTGACATGTTTCCAAGTTTCCCATTTCCTTTTAATGAACCCATAGTACAAAGGTGAGCATGACGTTTTCCATTTCGTCGCAAAATCTTGGGTGATGGCATTTTGCAGGCTCCTTTACGTGCAACATGGGGAATTGGATGACGGGTAATGTGAGGTGTGTTGTGCATTGCTTTGGCTAGTTGATCTACTAGTTCATTATGGAGAATACCACAATGCGCTGGGACCCATTGGATAAACCTATCTTTCATAAGCTTGTGTCTGGGCAATGATTTTTCCTCCTTGGTAATGTATGTCCTCTTAGGCAATCTTTTCCAGAACAGTCCTGTCTCATCACAATTAAAAACTTGTTGCAGTAGGTATCCCTCAGCCTCTGCAAACTCTTTAAATTCTTCAATAAATCTTTCAGCCACTGGTTTGTCTGAGCTGGCAGCCTTCCCATGCCTCGCAACACTCTGAATACCACTTCTTCTTCTAAATTTTTAAATTTTTCAAGTACTGTACAATCTTGATGAGCTAGTTACAAAATTCAATGCACATTGTCACATCTTCAATGGGGCCACAAGTATAGTTTCTAATTTATGCAACTGACATATGTGGAGTGCTAGTGTCGCAATTGATATGTTTATCCTGAACACTGCCCCCCATCCAGTGGACAGCAGTGGATAGGTTACAATCACTTAGTTACTACCTACAGTTAGCAAACTGGGAATATTTGGTAAAGACTTCTGGCAGCAGATCATTTTGAATGAAATATTTACACATTTCTTGAACATTTGTTATAGAGTTGTCCCTGAATTCAAGTATCTTTTCGCACTCCATCACATAGTGACAGAGGGTGTGTGAATAATTATGTTGACACAATTTACATTTGGTCAGGTCTACATTAGCAGATAATGAAAATTCCCAGAGATACTGGTACTTGTAACCGAGTCTAAGCCGAGCAGTAGTAACATCTAGAAATCTGCTGATTTTATTGGATGATCCATAGATGTGTGACTCCTCTTGCATGATTGTTGCTAACAGTTGGACCTATACAATGTGAGTGTACATTGTTCACATCACAGTGAGAAATGCTGTACATGCAGTTGCTTGTTTTATTGTGCTATACACCATATGTTTATAGTGTAATAACAGCAAAATCGTTGTTTTATTGTTCTAAGAATATATGTGTGAATAATATCCCAGGTGGGTTTTTCTTCAGTGCTGGGTTTATCTTATATCCCCAAACTCATCTTGTGCTTTCTAGGAGCTCAATGGGGCACCTTAGGCTTGTAAGTTACCAGGTGGATAACTTGGGANCAAGGCTGGAGAGAGAGAGAGGCTTACCAAGGCTGGAGAGAGAGAGAGAGAGGCTTACCAAGACTGGAGAGAGAGAGAGCTTACCAAGGCTGGAGAGAGAGAGAGGCTTACCAAGGCTGGAGAGAGAGAGGAGGTACCAAGCTGGAGGAGAGAGAGGCTTACCAAGGCTGGAGAGAGAGAGAGAGAGGCTTACCAAGGCTGGAGAGAGAGAGAGGGCTTACCAAGGCTGGAGAGAGAGAGAGAGGACTTACCAAGGCTGGGGAGAGAGAGAGAGAGGCTTACCAAGGCTGGAGAGAGAGAGAGAGAGGCTTACCAAGGCTGGAGAGAGAGAGAGGCTTACCAAGGCTGGAGAGAGAGAGAGGCTTACCAAGGCTGGAGAGAGAGAGGAGAGGCTTACCAAGGGGAGAGAGAGAGAGAGAGGCTTACCAAGGCTGGAGAGAGAGAGAGAGAGGCTTACCAAGGCTGGAGAGAGAGAGAGAGGCTTACCAAGGCTGGAGAGAGAGAGAGAGAGGCTTACCAAGGCTGGAGAGAGAGAGAGAGCTTACCAAGGCTGGAGAGAGAGAGAGAGGCTTACCAAGGCTGGAGAGAGAGAGAGGCTTACCAAGGCTGGAGAGAGAGAGAGAGAGGCTTACCAAGGCTGGAGAGAGAGAGAGAGAGCTTACCAAGGCTGGAGAGAGAGTGAGGCTTACCAAGGCTGGAGAGAGAAGCTTACCAAGGTTAGAGAGAGGCTTGCCGGTTCTTGCCAAGGCTTGCCAGGGCTTGGCGGACCTTCCCGGTTCTGGACGGGGCTTGCTGGAGCTTGCCAGGGCTTGCCGAGGCTTGCTGCGGCTCACCAGAATGCATTTTTCTACATTTAGTTGGAATATATGTATCATTGCTTTGAATAAATACAGTGCAGTATACATGCAATAAAATATTTTTTTATTTTTAATTGCTGAACTGAAGTGCATTTTTGCATCTGCAGTTAACATAAATGTTCGTGTACACTCAGGATATTCTTCAATGTATGGTGCCAACTCAACATATTATAGCATCACTTCCTGAAGAGGGACTATATGACTTGTGTTTAAAGTTGACATACACTAAAATGTTTAAATGCTTAAGTCTCAATTTAATTATTGACAATGTCTTTTATTAGATAATACTGTAAATTGTTTTGTAGAATTTTGTTTTGCTAGAATTCACCACCCATGTCTGTAATGTTAATGAAAAATGTTTGTATCATATCCTTTTCTAAAGCGGACACAGTACAGTTATACGTCACAGGCAATTCCTAGATTGGAATTCATTACCAAATTTCAATATATCCAAGCCTTTTCATTGTTAAATGCTATTATCATATGCATTATTTGTTTTTTCAACAATATTATTGACTGATTTTTTATTTATTTAGAAATACATCACATTTCAGCAAAATTCAGTATATTGCATTGGTCTTTTGCAACCAACTGTGCCCACTGGGTAGTGGCTCTTGGATAAACTCAAGTAAAAACAGATACTGTAGATTTATGTATCATAAGTCAAATCTTTATTGAGAATTTTAAACATGTAATCCGTCTCTATCTCTGCATATTTCATTAAGCTTCGAATACAAGATTCTTTGAACCGCTGTTCTGGATATGTTGAGCCTTTAACTAACTTCCCTAACTGACATCGTTGGTTCACTTTTGAACAATTGTCATACTCCTTCGGTACTGTCACTTTGTTCTTGGGCATCCTCTTCCCACGTCTTCATGTACGGGTTCTGAAAAAAAACATGAAATAGTTTAGAAATTTATACTGCACATTTATGACTTTAAACATCAATAAACAATAGTTTTTAAAAATTGGTCCAATTTCATAGAAATAGGTAGCTAATTCTGGGACACCCTATATAATACAGTATTATAATTGATATACTGTATATAACTGCACCTTGGGCAGCATTAATTAAGGAATATCAGGCTAGTCAAACCATATCAGCATTCCTAATTTATATATATGAAATGGGAAGGAAAAATAGTCTTGTATAAACAAAGATATTGTGTGTTGCAGAGAGTGAGAAGAATGCCGTGCCCATTCATGTCACGCCTGTCGGCACAGTTTGTACGTCACTACAGCTCGGCATTGGTGCGCCAGTATGGGGAGATGTGCCCTGTCATCAGCTCTATGACCTCTACCCGAGCATTCAACTCCCTCTCCTCCAACAAGGACCCTGGTTAGTATCCCAAGGGCTTTTCCTTCACCATCTTCCCTCTCTTTAATTCCTCCTAACACTCCCTCACTATCTCTAGCCCTCTCAAAACATTTCACATCTTAGTTGTTGTAACACTTAACATTAGTGACCCATTGATGTTTCCTTGTATTTAACATTGTTAACTTGTACAGTACTAGATTGTTCATGTTTTAGTATAGTACCTGGATAGGGAAAGACTATTGGGCATGTTTCCTTATGCCTATAGCTTCTGTTCACCTAGATTTAGTAAGTAGGTATCTGACAATAAATTGGCTGTTGTGAGTCAAATCCTGGGGAATGGGTCAGTCATTGACGAGGGAAGACAACCAATAGGCCTAACGGACTTCCTGTACATGTCATTGGGAAGTGAAATCCAGAATGCAGGCTGTGCCAGCCGCAGTGTCCCTCCCTCCCAAGCAACAAACACCCCCCCAACCCAGGGCAAGACGGACATCCCAAAGGCTAGGACAGCCCAAAGCAAGGAAGCCCTCTAAAGGGGAGTGATTCCTGAATGCCCCAGGGAAGATAATCCTTACAACGCAAGGGCAACAGTACCATGCTATTTATAATATGTTCTTCATAATGGTAGTGTAGTTACAGGATAGTTACAGGACACCACTAAGCTCATGGTGTCCCGTCTTCCCAGTACTCTGTCGTATAACCCTTTGAAACTACTGATGGTTTTGGCCTCCACCACCACCTCGCTTAGCTTGTTCCAACCGTCTACCACACTGTTTGCAAAAGAAAACTTTCTAATATTTTTTCGACACCTTTGTTTCCTTAACTTGAATCTTTGTCCTCTTGTTCATGAAGTTGCTGGTTTCAGGAATTCCTCTTTGTCAATTTGGTTGATTTCTGTTAGTATTTTGTAAGTGATGATCGTATCGCCACTTTTTCTTCAATCTTCTAGTTTTGGCATGTTTAAGGCCTCTAGTCTCTCCTCGTAACTCATGTTTTTCAGTTCCGGAAGCCATTTTGTGGTATGCCTTTGCACCTTTTCCAGTTTATTTATGTGCTTCTTGAGATATAGGCACCATACAACTGCTGCATATTCCAATTTTTTTTCTCACTAAAAGTCATGAACAGTTTCTTTATTATTTCACCATCCATATAATTAAATGAAAGTCTGAAGTTGGAAAGCGACGCATATGCTCCTCTCAATGTTCTTTATTGGTAAAGTTTACTATTCAAAACCACTCCTAGGTCTTGTTCTTTATTAGAGTTCTTCAACTCCTTTCCACAAAATGTTTAAGTTGTGAGTGGTCTATTTTCTCTGATTACACATTATATAGCATGGCATTTATTCAAATTTAATTCCATTGGCCACTTGACGCTCAAAGCACTTATTTTATCTAGATCAATTTGAAGGGCATGACTATCGTCGGCATCTCCTATCATACCCAGTATCTTAGTCTCGTCCACAAACATGTTCATATAATTCTGTATTCCTTCTGGTAGATCGTTTATATTTGGTGTTCTTTAGGTATGATGTTCATGATATGTTGACCTTGTTGTGGTGTTCATAGTACTGTACTGTACAGTATGATGATCTTAATATGGCATTTATTTTATTATATAGTATCCAATTATAATATTATAACTGATATTCAAAATTTTTGGATCTGATTGTGGTTTTTCTTAGCAGAAGGAGAGAAGAAGTGCCCCTTTTTGAACGGCAAGAATTTGGTGAAGCAAGCTAGCCGAGAAGTGCAAGAGGATGTCATTGATCTTTCTGCTAGGGAACAAGGTAAAGAACTTCTTATGATTTTGTTTTATCTTCATTATAGGTTTAGTGTCTTTATAAATGAAATTTGTCATACATTTATTCAGTGATATTGTAGGCGATTGCTTTTCAGGTGCAATATTATTCATATTTTGTGGATAGTTGCATTGTATGGATGACAAACGGTGTATAATTTTTCAAGAAGTTTTCATTATTTCAGTTATGTATTATTTATTTACATGAGTTGGCCTTTCACAGGCCCTGCTGGATTTGAAGGTAAACCAAAGAGAAGGCCAAATATCCCATTTTAGCTTCTCGGGCAGTCCCTGATAGGAAAGCTTATGGTATGCTTTCAAATAGATTTTGAGGAATTGCATAACATGTGAAAGCACAATAGTGCGTGTGTGTGTGTGTGTATAAATAAATAAATAAATAAATAAATAAATAAATAAATAAATAAATAAATAAATAAAATATATATATATAATATTAAATAAATAAATTTCAAATTTGCTTGAAAAGGAAGTTGAAAAATTGGCAGGAGGACAGGAATAGGAGGGCAGGTGGACTGGCAGGCTAGTGGGTGGAATGGGAGGATTTGTGGCTGATTGGCGAGAGGGCAGACACGAAGTTAGCAAAAAATGATCAAAGTTTATATTAAAGCAAACAAGAAAGAAAATCTTTCAGTAATGGGAAGTGTATAATCGTGGTTGGCATGTGGGTGTTAGGCAGAGTGATTGTAGGCAGCAGTGGGTGGCAAAGTGGATGGGTAGGTAGGTGGGTGGGTGGCTGGGCAGGTGGCAGAGCAGGCAGGCGGGTAGCAGGGCAGTCAGGCAGGTGAGTAGCAGGGTGGGCGGCGTGTTGTGACAACACTAAGTTGTGTTGTCACTTTGCCCATTTGTGCTTGTGGAGGTTCTTATTTTTCACCTTATTAGGCTTAGCCTAGGGTATGTGTGGTTGAACCCCCTTGTTGTCCTCTTGGCTTTGGGTAGCCAGGGTTGCCTGTACTATTTAGGAATTACTGGTGTAGCATTCCAAGTTCCTGGGCTTCCTGCAGGGCTCATTAATGTTGTAATGGCATGGTGCTTTCTCATGATAGTTCCCTCCCTTCCTCCTGCAGGGCTCATTCACTCTTCAGGCCCTGAAAAAAACCATGGGCTCAGTTATACTATGGATATCTCTTCTGAGCCTGCTTTTGCTTTGTGCGATTTTGAGGGTCATAGCTTAATCCCTTCAGCTCTGGAAAGAGTCTCATTGCATATCTTTGGACCTTTTCTAGTTTTTCCTTGTACTTGTAAAACGTTCCATGCTAGGGGATGCATATTCAAATGTCTCGCCTTTACTGTATTTAGGGGGGCTTTCTTGTCTAAGTTTCTGAAAGATACATAGACATTGGCCAGTATACCATATGCAGCTGTTGTTATTTGGCTAATGTGGGCTTTTGGCATCAGATTTGGGGTTATGTACCACTCCCAGGACTTTCTCTCTTCCTGATTGAAGAATCTCTCTTCCCTTCTTCCTGTACTGCTGTACTGGTCTTCACTATATTCCAATCCTCATAACTTTGCATTTTGCAGAGGTAAATTCTTCCACCCATCTTTCAAACCATTTCAGGAGTGTGTCTCCTCTGTCAGTGTGTTTCAGATTTACCTTGCTATTATCTTTTGTTATGTTCTTGTTAGTGATCGAGCATCCTCTGCTTTGTGTGTGGCATCTATGAGAGGATGAAATTTTGGCCTCTGGTCTCCAGTAGGCTTTTAGTGACTTACGAGGGCCTAGTGTGACGCATGTGCCTTTGCAATACATACCACACCAGAGAACTAATTTGGCTACCACCAAAACCACCAAAAAAGTTTTTCATTTCATTCTATGCAAATTTATTGTAAAAGGGGTGTTTTTTTAATATTATTTTTTTGTCCTTTATTAATTTTGTTTTCATCTTGTTCATTTAACTTGTTTTCTACTGAACACAGCTTTCTTATGTTGCATTTTCAGAATTGAGTCTATTCCCATACAATGATTTTTTCCAAGAGCAAATTGCACAGAAAAAGGCTGACCATTCCTACCGTGTGTTCAAGAAGGTTGCCCGCAGTGCTAGTGAATTCCCCCGAGCTAAGGAGTATTCATGGGGAGAGAAAGACATCACTGTATGGTGTTCCAATGATTATTTAGGTATGTCAAGTTAATTATCAGAATTGATGTACATTGCATTTTAAACATAATGTAATCATGTCATGGCAACATTGCAAATTCTACATTAAAGTGCATTAATTAATTACTTTTACAATTTCTACAAGCGAGCATATTGTATTTGTCAGTATCACAAGAGTACTCCATCACTTTACAGGGATGTCTCGACATGAGGGAGTGCGGGCTGCTGTGAGAGCATCCTTAGACAAGCATGGGGCTGGAGCTGGAGGAACCAGGAATATTTCTGGCAACACGGTCCTTCATGAATCCTTAGAAGCCAAGCTGGCATCAATCCATCAAAAGGATGCTGCACTGCTCTTTACCTCTTGCTATGTTGCAAATGACTCCACGTTATATACTTTAGCCAAGGCTTTGCCAGGTACTAGAGTAATAGTTGCTGTTGTCTTGTTGTCAGTGTTATTTCATGTCCAATCAATATAAATCAAAGTTTGTGTAATGAAACATAGTTAATGTGCATAATGAGTGCTGTCTGGTTTTGTTATGGAACTCTTAGCAGGAGGAGATATAGTGTCAAATAGAGTACCTGGAGTGTACCTGGAGAGGGTTCGGGAGTTTATTCTTTGAGCCCGGTCTGGGGCTAGGCTTGACTTGTGATAACTTGGTTCAACAGGCTGTTATTTGGAACAGCCCACTCCATGAATAGATATTAAAAAATTAGTAAATAGTAAGATTAAGGGTGAGAAACTAGTGAAGAAAGTTTATTCAAGTGAATATGTGGGTAGAATAACAAAAGACAAACTATTGGGATCGGTCACCATAATGAGTGAATGAATGAGGAGGTAAGGATTGAGTGTAAACTATGCATGGGAGCACACTAGGAGCATTTTATGCCTAATTCATGAAGCTGTAGAGTTCTGCTTTATATGATTGGTTATGTGTGGATATTTAGTACAGTGTTGGGTGACTGGATGGGTTTATTTTTTGTTTGACCTTTTATCTATGTAGTATTGTTCCCCTATCTTTAATAAAATGCATCCTTAGAGTATTATAGCAAAAAATAATGTATAGATAATGAGAGATTAAGAATGGAACTTAGCACTGATATAGATTTCTTCACGTAGGTGCAAGTGAACTTTAATTAGTAAGTGAAGGATGCTAGTGTGAAACTGGTTATTTTATGTGATTTTTTGGGAGTAGTTTTTCTTTGTAGTTTTACAAGCACAGCTCTGGCAACCACTAAACAGTAGCTTGGTGGTTACTAGGTCTCCAAGAATCATCTGTCACCTACTGGGAGCCTGGACAAGAATTTAGCTCACTCTATGAGGTGAGGAGAGCTTGGGGATCAGAGATTACCCAAAACTGAGAAGAAGAAAACATCCCAGAAACATAGACACAGCAGAGCTACTCCTTGAAGGAAATTAGGCACCTCAAATTGAACAATGCAAATTATCATTACTGTTGGATAAATACCCTAACCATGATGCACCTGACCAGACTGCCCTCTCGCTCTTCCACCTTGTGCCACAGGCTAAACACCAGTTGGCTCTATGGGGCCCATCAACACTTTATTGCTTTCAACCAAGTGGTGCTGGCTTTCCCTAGAATATTATCAGTTATGCTTTATGATTGTGTATTCAAATCACATCATGTGTGCCATAGCACTATTAAACTCCAACTGTGACATGCATTGTTATCTCTAGGGTCAGCTTGCATTTTGCTATCCCACACCAGAGATTCCTGGTTTTGAGAGGTTATGGGTTTCCTCCTCTACGAGTGGACTACTCTTGAATCGCTTCACTTCTGGCAGTGCATAAGGCTTGTTCCCGCCCTTTGAGACCTGTTAATGGGTGAGTCTTTAAGAATATGCTGTGGGGCTTGACTCGAGAAAGTCTCACTTCTGGCTTCTCTGGATTTAGTCCTTAGTGCTGTTTGCAGTCGAGACAGTGTGAGTGGTGGACAAGAACTCTTTCCTATGGTTTTTCAAGACCTTCAGCTGTCGACAAATTGACTTGTATAACTCCACATGGAACTGGCAGCTTCCAGTCTATGGCACTGATTCAGGATTGCATTTCATCTGGACTAGGGTCACTAGTCTTGCATTCACGCTGGTTCAGATGCTTTTTGACACATTGACCAAGATAGAGATCTTTGTGGGCTGCTCATTGTGGTCCATCAAGCCCTGCTTCTTGGCCTTTCTTGCTTTTTGTCTCAATCCTCTGCTGCTCCGGAGGTTTCACTTAGTCAGGATTGGCAGCATGACCTACCTCAATGGTTGGAGGCTCTCCACTTTTTGCATATGGAGTTTCTAGGCCTTGTGAACTGCCACTTCTATGGGAGTTGGGTGGTGGACGTCTTAATGTTGCAATTGAATTTTTCCTTGAGATGGCAGTCTGAAGCAACTTGGTGGGCTTTCTGCCTCTTCCTCTTTCTTCTGTGTCTGTCCACAGTATCAGTTTTTGTGGTGCTACCCTTTTTGTCCTATCTCTTCTTGGATCATTGGTCAATACCTAATACTTTCATCTAGTACCATTCGGCCTTAGCAGAGTGCCCTTGCCGTGCATACATGGGTAAATGGCAAGTACTCATGCCATTTGAATGCAAGTGCACACACATGGTGTTAGTTTTCTTTCTCTTTCTAGGTGGTTTATTTGTAGTCTGCAAGCCTAGCAACTTTAAATTAAATGAAGTTTTAACAACGAAATAAAAGTAGACAAGCTGTGAACACAAGCAAAATACTTATCCATACAAATATCACTCATTCCACTGCACTCCTGCATTCCCTTGCCTTACTGTAATACAATTGCATATTAGCTAACATTTACACAGATTTAAATTTATGATCACCTTTACTTACTGCGTTTGAAGCACTTTATACAATGCTATATGAACTCGGGAGTCAATGTGCATTTCTTAATTTATATCCACAACTTATTTATACACACTGTTATTATAAAGTCTTGCCACATACATATAACATTTGACAATGTGAAGTCAATGGGAAAGCATTAAATTTTATACACACAACTTTGTTTATCTCTGTATTGTAAAGTGGGATTGTGTTCGAGAAAAATATGTATTTGGCTCTCCCTTAAACTACTGTAACTAATTTTGTTTCAGGTTGCCACATCTTCTCAGATGAAGGAAACCATGCCTCAATGATTCAAGGAATTCGCAATTCCGGTGCTCCAAAACATATTTTCCGGCATAATGATCCAAAACATCTTGAAGAACAGCTTATGTCAGTTGATGTGGCTACTCCAAAGATTGTGGCCTTTGAAACAGTTCATTCTATGACTGGAGCTGTGTGCCCATTAAATGAATTATGTGATGTAAGTAATAACTATACTTCTCTTAAACCACTTCAGTATTTTCTCTAAAGATAACAAAGAAATTCACCTGCTTGCTTCAGAGCATTGTATAAAAGTCCTTAACTGTGTACCACTGAATCCAGTATAGGACAATTCATAAACTGCATATAGACACTGGAGACATCAAAACAGTATGACCCTTTCCTCTGCTTGCGAGGAATTATCATTTTAATCAAGTATTATTTTATGCATTTTTCTTTTGATAATTATTTGTGAATACAAAAGATGTTTGCCAACAAGGGTATTCTAGCTTAATCAAACTGGAGAAAGAAGAGATACTGTATCTTAACATAGACAAAGAGACTAAATTGATGAAGAAAAGTGATCATGGTTGGGGGGAGTGAGGATACTGGCAGATGAATTTAGTTTTTGTACTTGGCTTGTTTTGCATAAATAATGTCAGGGAAGAGAGCTTATCTTATTATCTTATTATATTAGCCTAATAAGGCAAAAAAGAACCCCCTCCCCCAGCACAAAAAGCACAGTTACAAAAGAAAAAGAAAGAAAAGAAAACACAGCCCAAAGACCCCAGGACCAAATTGTAGAAAGCAAGTAAGTAGGGAGAACATAGCACCACACAGAAAATAACTGGGGGCCCACCACAGTGCACTGATTAAGTCACGTGAACCACAGTTCACCCCACCAACCAAAATACTCCCAACCTGTGACAGACAATCACAGACCAATGGCTTACCAGAATGGGCGAAGGTGACTCCAAGCGAGGAAACCCCTAAAGTGAGCATCCGAATACCACAAGGAAAAGAACCCCGACCATGCAAGGGCAGCACTCAAGGAGCACACAGGGAAGATAGCCCTGAGCACGTGCAGCTCCAAACACACTTGAACTCTTGGCTCACTACACAATCTTGTATAAGAACAGAGACAAAGGCAAAACACCACTTGAAAACCAGGAAACTGGAGCCAGAGTGACACAACAGTGACCAGGCACCATCATAATAGAACTGAAGCATAGTCTCCAATAAATATATATTGGAGCAAATATTTGTAGTGCAACTAATTGCTAAGTTAGGTTCGCTTTGAAGTCTGGTTGAATGTGACCATAATTGGTTTGTTTTCCTTTTGGTTCATCTGGTTGTCCATTCAAGAAATTAACCGACAGGAGACAATTTGTAGCCAAAAAATAAAAATTTTGCTATAAATATTTGAGTTAGAATTTGTTATACAGTATATATTTTTAAACTTTGTGTGTATTTAATGTTTTGTGGAAGTCAGTATACAGTAACAATTGTGTTGATACTTTTTGAGAAATTCATTCCTGGGTGTGAAGACAGGTTTTCTAAATGTAGTCTTCAAAGGGATAAACTCTACACTTGGTCTTGTCTTGATTAGTTTTCTCATATATGTATGTGTAAGCTTTTTTTCTACCTTCATTGTGTGTAATCTAAAGGAAAGCAGTCTTGCCTGTTTGCCTTGCCTCGTTGCAAATCATGATACATTAGCTTCCTACAACGAAGTTGCATCTTTCTCCTGCAAGAAAATGTGGTATTGTTCTCGGGAAGTTGTAGGTAATATACTTACAAAGCTGTATCTATTGAGAGATACTGTGTATTTGTTAATAGTTTAATAGACAACTATATTGTCTTAACACCTTTAGATTTTCCTTCTTTCCAATAATATTTATAGACATGCATTTTAATAGTTGAGGTTTTCCTTTAATATTGTGTGGACAAGTTCCTCTTTGCTGTGTATTAATCTATAAACAAAGTGTGCAACCAATGCTTTGCTGATGATTGGAATGTCATTTTAGTAACTACTAAATAATGAATTTCATAATTTAAATTCCAAATATTATTACAGTAAGTACTTTATAGAATGTTTATCCAAAATAATGCTTTTTGTGATTCCTAACAAAATGGTAGTCATTATTTGTTATTTTTGACAGGTGGCACACAAATATGGAGCAATAACCTATGTGGATGAGGTGCATGCCGTGGGCCTGTATGGTGAGAGCGGAGCTGGAATAGCAGACAGAGATGGTTTACACCACAAGATTGATATTGTCTCAGGAACTCTAGGTACAAAAATACTTAATCCAATTCCTTTCATGTGTCATACTTTTGGTAATGATGAACTAAGTATTTATCTTTGAAGTTATATTTTCTAATAATGTCTAGTCTTGATACACTAATCATTCATATCGGAGAATAGGTACCCACGTCATCTAGGTAGTAGCTCTTTAAGTAGATTATTCAAGCTTACAAGCACATTTAACAGTGATCACATGGAAATCGATTTAATGTAGAATGGAATTGCTATGTAAGAAAAAAATGTGTTAAGGTGCCCAATTTAAAAAAAAAATCAGATTTTGATGGACTAAGGAATTTTTGGGGAAGACACATTGGGCAGACCTAAGGATGCGAGATGGGGGTGTTCATGGAACATGACGTGAACCTGCCAATGGGTGATGTAGATTCAAATTGTAACTTACTAGTTAGAAATGATAAAAAAGAAATAAGGAAAGCAAAAAGAAACTATGAAGTATGTATAGCAAGGCAAGGAAAGACAAATTCTGAAGTTTTTTTTCAGTTACTGTATAGCAAATAAAGATTAAGGAAACGACAGGGTCATTAAAAACTGAAACAGGTTAGATAACAAGTAATAACAAAGAAATTGGTAAGATTTTAAATATTTTGTCTGTATTTACTAGAGAAGAACTTAACATTATGCCTTCATTATTCATTTGTTTCTGGAGGAAGCCCCATCAGCTCCGTGAAGCTAGCTTACTGATTAAGTTTCCATACTACTTGGAGTCATATGTCGCAGTGTTCTTGTTGCCCACCAGGGACCATGAGCCAGAACCTGGCCTCTCAGAGAGGCGCAGGGAGCAATGGCTCGTGAACACTTTTCATGTAAAGTTGATAAACTTTCCATTGACCAAGGAAGCACCCAGAAAGGTAGGCAAATCAAAACAAACTACAGTACTACATGGTTGAAAAATGAGACCAATACCCTCAAAATGTCAAAAGAACTCCCCCAACAAGAAAACAACCAACCAAAACTTCAACCCCCCTTCCCTGCTAGTTATCTCTTCCTTGTTAGGGGGCGAGTGCTTTGGTGTCAGTATCTGGGTCGGCTGTGGTTGCTCCAGTAGGGTCTCCATCTGGTTGACACGGTGCTCGCTGTGCATGGAAGGATACCTCTTGGAGTTCGCGTTGGCACTTTTGTGCATTGCCCATTTCACGGGACAATAGGGGGCACGCTGGCTCTGTTTGCCCACTCTTGGACCCATGATTTGTGGGCTTTTTGGGTTGTGTTCTATGGCCTCTAGTGGTGTTGAGAGACCCTTCCTCTGAGTGATTTTGGTCTGGTGGGGCACGTCTCTTCCCCCTTCCATCCGACGAGTTGTCTCCAAGTGGGTTCACTTGGGCTTGGTCGAAACATGGTCTCTTTGGTGAGTTCCCGGTCCCAAATGGGTGTCATCTTGAGGTTATCTTGAGATGATTTCGGGGGCTTAGTGTCCCCGCGGCCCGGTCCTCAACCATGCCGCCTCCACCCCCAGGAAGCAGCCCGTGACAGCTGACTAACTCCCAGGTACCTATTTACTGCTAGGTAACAGGGGCATCAGGGTGAAAGAAACTCTGCCCATTGTTTCTCGCCAGTGCAGTGTGCAGATCTCCGATACATTCTGGATTGGTCTTGTGTGAACCAGTTGATTCCTTGCCCCTCCTTTATGATGACTATGTTGTCATCAACATAGTCATCATGATCCATATCATGGATCATGATATCATATCATGGATCATGATATCATATCATGGATCATGATATCATATCATGGATCATGATATCATATCATGGATCATGATATCATATCATGGATCATGATATCATATCATGGATCATGATATCATATCATGGATCTTTGTTTATCAATATGATTAAGCCTAGTTCAATAAACACATTGAACACTCCTGTGCCCTCGGAACAGTAGATATGAGTTGCTGTTGAATAGATTGGCTTCTATGATGGATAAAAACATTTCTTTCCCCATTTTAACAAGTTCAAAACAAGCTTTTTATTACATTCAAAGCTGTTTTTTGTTTTAGATTAATTATTAAAGTTATGTAAGTATTCTTGTGCACCATACATAATAAATTATAGCTCAATACAGTATTGACTTTGCTATACAGTAATAAAAAAAGTGGTCAATTTAATTATAAATAAATTTGTAGACATTTACCAAGACATTAAAAATGTTGGGGTGAGACAATCGTCTCACTGTATGGAAAGAGAAATCTTATATGATTACAACACTCTCATTATATATGTATCATCTTTTAGGTAAAGCTTTTGGTAACATTGGAGGTTACATAGCAGGAAATGGATACCTAGTGGACATGATTAGAAGTTATGCTGCTGGTTTTATCTTCACAACTTCCCTGCCTCCAACTGTTGTTTCTGGAGCATTGGCTGCTGTTAACATACTGAGTGGGCAGGAGGGGCGAATGATGCGTGCAAAACACCAGAAATCGGTTCGCTACCTGCGGAACGCTCTCATGGAAAATGGCTTACCAATTGAACATTGTCCATCCCATATCATACCAGTTCATGTAAGTATACATGCTCAATAGCAAATTATTATTCTGCATGTCATGCAGCCCAGTTATGTAATTAAAACATGTTAAAGAATTAAGTATAATTTGCTAAAAAGTAACTTGCATAGACTAGGCTGAACTGTCCCTAATTCTTCAACTGCATGACACAGCCAGGGATTTTCTATGTAATTATCTGTGCGATACGTTCAGAGATGTCTTAAAGTACCACCTAAAATTTAAAAGTGGTTTGGGGTTCTGAGGCCTCAGTACTAACTGACCATGAGTAGCAGCTCACAGGACTACCATGCAGCCACAGCATCATTTAATAATGATGAAATAAATAAGTAACTGGGAATATATAGTGATGATAGTGCCATACAGGATCCTGACTAATAATATGTTCAGTACAAGGTTCATATATCATTGCTGGTTACGATGTTCACAGCACACGGACAGTTTGTTTGGTGTACGCATTGTGTTTAGTTCATTTATTATGCACCCCATACCCATCTTGTGGCTGGTAGTGGAAAGGGTTACATAGGCACATAATGGGCTCAGGGACTGAACCCTTTATGCGTCTATGTAACCCTTTCCACTACTGCCCACATGAAACAGGATTTCTTGTTGCTTTAGAAAATGAAGTTGTGGAAAACTAATCATATTCAGGATTTAGTGACCAGAATTCTGATAATTGGTGTTATGGCTAGAGTTAACAAAGTTACTATATTGTGCTTGGATTACCACACCCACAAGAACTGCTTAAAAAGTTGTTATATATAACATCTACAATAAAATATACCATTTTATTGTTCAAATAATTTAATATTGTGTGCATATCTATGTTGTTATTTCTTAAATGTTGTATTGACAGCTGAATGCATCACACTTGAAAAAAAATGGCAAAAAGCATTAAAAATATGAAGAAAAAATGAATACTGTATATTCAATGTGTTCAGTTAAAACTGTGGGGCTACACTGAACTCAGATCACAGGTTAGGAGATTATTACACACAAGACCTGGTTAGTACAAAACTTTTTTTTGGGGGGGGGGGGCAGTTATTACACGTGTGTATACACACACTTTCGCAAACAGAGTGGTAGACGGTTGGAACATGTTAGGTGAGAAGGTGGTGGAGGCCAAGACCGTCAGTAGTTTCAAAGCGTTACATGACAAAGAGTGCTGGGAAGACGGGACACCACGAGCGTAGCTCTCATCCTGTAACTACACTTAGGTAATTACACTTGGGTAATTACACACACACACATGCCGGTGGCGGATGTGTGGGTAGCACGCTGGGCACGTTATCCTGTGGCCCGGGTTCGATTCCCGGCGTGAAACAAAAATGGGCAGAGCTTCTTTCATAAAGATGCCCCTGTTACCTAGCAGTAAATAGGTATTACCTAGCAGTAAATGGGAGTTAGCAGTAGCTGTTACCTAGCAGTAAATGAGAGTTAGACAGCTGTTATGGGCTGCTTCCTGGGAAGGGGGAGTTAAACAATTGATTGTGCTTTCAGCCCACCTCTCAACTGTCAGAGCTCAACCCCCACAAGCACAACTAGGTGAATACATTTAATGTTCTATGTAAGAATATATGTGGCACCTATTAGCGACACAAATACTGTATTTGCCAGCGTTCAAGATGCACCGTCACATAGGACGCACCCCAATTTTAGGGTTTTTGTTGAAAATACATACTACAATGTTTCATCATACATTTATTGAAAGATATTTTAAATTGGTAATTTTAAATTGGTTTTCCCATGTAAAAAAATATATGAATCTGTGCATGAAATACAATATTGTGACAGTATACTGGAATAAAGTATAAAATCGTGTCACTTTAGACTCGCCTTCAAAGGAAGCAGCACAGGCTGCTGTAAATAGCAAATAGGGAACCTAAGATTTTCATTCTGAAGATGAAAACTCACGTCTCAATGTTGCCATTCATATTACTTGTACTCTCCAGTAGGATGTGGGTCATAAATGTCTTCTTTAAACAATAAATTGTCCTCGGTACCATGAAGGGTATTACTAATGGTACATTTGTCAAATGATTTCATAAGTACCTGTTCTTTTTACAGCCATCCATGAGCTTTTTAAACACTCACATGTGTATGTGTGTGTGTGAGATAGGCCCTTTTCCATTAAGCTGTAGAAATTCCCCATGGGTAGTTCATCCTATTCCTGATGGGTACAAATTTGTAGTGTTTTGTTCATGCCATGGTGTAAGAATCATTTGTTTTGGCTGGGCCATACTGCATGTTGTGACAATATGCTTTTTAATAATGTATTGTAAGTACAAATCCTATTGATGACCAGACCACACACTAGAAGGTGAAGAGACGATGACGTTTCAGTCCGTCCTGGACCATTCTCAAGTCGATTGTCTTGACACAATCGACTTGAGAATGGTCCAGGACGGACCGAAACGTCGTCGTCCCTTCACCTTCTAGTGTGTGGTCTGGTGAACATGCTTTAGCCACATTATTGTGACTCATTGCCTGCATACAAATCCTAATTATGGAGTAAAATATTTAGCTAGTGTAGTGTGTAGTAATGAAAGTGTTATATGGCATTAGTTATAAGCAGCCTTCCAGCAGATGTCTACTAGTATACTAGTAGCATGTTGTTGTTGTGTTAAATAATTATGTGGACATAATGTTACAAATGTATTTTTACAGGTTGGAGACCCTTTACAGTGTACCAAAATATCGGATGAACTGATTCGCAATTATGGTCATTATGTGCAAGCTATCAATTACCCGACGGTACCCAGAGGCCATGAAAAGCTTCGTATAGCTCCTACACCCCAGCATACACCAGCCATGATAGATTGCTTTGTTGCTGACCTAATAACTGTGTGGAAAGATCTCGGATTACCATTATGGAATAGCAGCTGCCCTGAGGCAAGTGCATTTTGTTGATGTATAATGAAATTTAATGGTAATTTGATATTGGATTTATTGTAAATATAGTAGAATAATTCTGTGGATACTCACTCACATGTGTGCATTTAATAGTATTTTCCCCCTTTTTAACATTAAATCAGCAAGCAGGTGAATTAAAAAAAAATGGTTCAGGCCTGCACTTGTAGACAAGTTTGCTTTCCCAGCCTCAAAGTGCTGTCTATATATTCTTCCAGGCATTTTGTACCTGTTAATTTTAGTGTATTCTATGCCATTATCTTTGTGCCCTAGTAGTGCTTACAACCAATTTGCATGTAGTACTTTTGCAGCCATATGCATTGGAAGTGTCAGGATTGGGCTCAAATTACCTGTCCACAAACATTATCTATCTTTGGGTTATAATACACTGTTCATGCATCTGTACTGATGATAAAAAAAACCTAATGTGAGTGAATACAATAGTACATGTAGAATTTTCAGTACGGTTGCTGCCATCACCAAAATAATAATAATTTGTATTTCAGGAATGCACCTTTTGCAAGAAGCCCCTTCTTTTTAATGCACTGGAAGCACGAGAGCGATGCAACGCAGACTGTGACAAGCCATACTGTCCCTTGTTGGTGGAATGCCTGTAACCAATCTGCCTTAACCCTGATGGTGACATTTGTGAAATCAGAGCCTTATATATAAAATATATTTCATGTGATAGTGCTGTACATACAGTGTTCCAAAATTCAATGTTAGCTTTAGTATAATGTGCTAGCATATTTAAATGCCAAGCGGATTAGAAACAAAAATGTTAATAGTGGCTGAAATTTGTTGAAGGTAAATATACAGGGTTAAAAAAAAATCAAATCTGCCCATATTAGGAAAGCAGCATGTAAAGTATTTGGGAATAATGGTTATGCTCCCTTAGCAATAGACAAGCCAATAAAGCATTAGCCAAAAAAAAAAAAAAAATTATGGGATCCCTGGATTTGAAAGTTCTCGTCATCCATCCTATCACAATTGTTGTACTATACAAATTGCTTGTACTGTCCCAACTTCTCAGTACTTCAGAGCAGGAGAGATTGTACTCCCATTTATGTTCTCTGTTGAAATAGATGCAATAAAGCACCTAAATTATTGGGACCGTCTCAAAACTCTTTAAATGTACTCACCAGAAAGGACACGAGATATAAAATAATATACATATCCCAAATTTGCCCAGTAAAATAATGTACTGAAGTGAAGGACATGGAAAAAAATGCAGAATAGAACCAGTGAAGCACAGGGGTGCCATAGACACAGAGAACATTGCTTAAACGTCAGAGGTCGACAGATGTTCAACATCCTCCTGGTTAGTATAAGACATGGCTGGAATAACTGTGGACATCTTTAAGAAACTAGGTCATTTTCTCTCAAAGTGCGAGACATGTGGGACACTACAGACTAATGGACCAAGCTCTCACAAGTCAAGCCTGCCTAGGAGTAAAAGAACCCTATTAAGCAGGTATACCAGTATGTTCTCAAATATTACATGGGATAAAGTTGATACACTAGCATCCCAAAGTCAAATTACTTTTTATCATAAACTCAGTATAGTACAACAATAGTAAGTTTGATTGTCTTTAAATATATACTCAATGATTATAATAGGAGGTGGGTTACTTTGCATTACTTGCTGCTAAATGTATTTGATCTGCAGTAGTACTTCAAAATTAACCAATCATGAATAATGTAATAAACATATATACCAGACATTCATACTATAATTGAACCTTAAATTTACATAATGTAATAAACATATATACCAGAAATTCATACTATAATTGAACCTCTAAATTTATATAAGTGTCTTTAGTAAATACAATAATATTTGAAATGATCCTGTGTGGTGATCATTTATTAATTTTGTTTTAATACAACCTGGAATCACCATATTGCATGAAATGAGGACACACCATGACAATTTTTCTTTAACTATTTTAGCAGCCTATGAAAGACTAGGTAATTATCAAAGAAGGAACTATGGAAGACTAAGCTGGGCAAACTGTAGAGAGTCTTGCCTGAATAAGGATGTTTAATGTCCACTGGAGAGAGTCCTGCCTCAAACAGGATGTTGGATGTCCAGTGGAGAGAGTCCTGCCTGAATCAGGATGTTGGATGTCCACTAGAGAGATTCCTGCCTGAATCAGGATGTTCAATATACACTGAAGAAAATCCTGACAGAATCGGGATGATTGATATCCACTGGAGAGAATTCTGGTTGAATAAGGATCTTCGATATCCACTGGAGAGAGTCCTGCCTGAATCAGGATGTTGGACGTCCACTGGAAAGAGTCCTGCCTGAAACAGGATGTTGGATGTCCACCAGAGAGAGTCCTGCAAGAAAGGAAAGCAGATATCCATAGATGCGATCCCTTCTGCAATATTCAGAGTGCAGAATATCAACAGCTCTCAGATAGGCTATCATTGTCGTCAGGATCAAGGATATCCAAAAGAATGCCCATCAACAAAGAATAATTGAGTGAATAACTCTTGTTTAAATAAATATATATATATTTATATATAGTGGTTCAGTATGATGCATCAGTCAGCTAGCCGGTCATTTTTCGGCAAAAACCTTTTGTTTTCTTTTGATTTTGAATTACCTTATTTCCTATAGAATTAGAAAATAGCCAATGATTAAATTAAATAATAAAAAACTGACCAAAAGATAGACACAAGCATGGTGCCTCGGGACATGACGGCTACACAGCTCAGCGGTCAGTTAAATCAGTAAATAATTGTCAAAAGATGGCGCAAAGCGGAGCTGCCACGGAAAAATCGCCACCTCGGCGAAATCGTCATTTTTCGCAAAACTCAAAATCAAAACCAGCCATAGAATCGTTTTCAAAATGCTACCATTAGAATTACCGCATCACTGGACGTTTCTTTCTGTTAACTCTTTCTTTGCTAATTTCAAATATTAAGCCTTTTACACATATATTTACCGAGATACAGCCAATTCAAATATCAAACTTATCATCATGTTTTCTTAACAAATTATTAACAAAAATGAGTTGATGAGCAAGTAATAATAATTATAATGAGCCTAATAATAAATGGATATTAAAAAATTATGAATTTCTTTCTTCGTCATTTACGTAGATACTTTTTATATCTTCAAGCCTATAACAGCCTACAATCACTGTGTAGAAAATTTCTCTGTCTACAATGTTATCAGAATGTTGGATATCCACTAGAGTGAGTCCTGCCTGAACCAGGATGTTGGATATCCACTGGAGAATCCTGCCTGAATCAGGATGTTCAATATCCACTGAAGAAAGTCCTAACAGAATCAGGATGTTGGATATCCACTGCAGAGAGTCCTGGTTGAATCAGGATATTCAATATCCACTGGAGAGAGCCCTGCCTGAATCAGGATGTTGGACGTCCACTAGAGAGAGTCCTGCCTGAAACAGGATATCGGATATCTACTGGATAGAGTCCTGCCAGAATCAGGATGTTGGATAATCACTGGTGAGAGTCCTGGTTGAATCAGGATGTTGGATATCCCCTGGAGACAGTCCTGGTTGAATCAGGATGTTGGATATCCACTGGAGAGAGTTCTGCCTGAATCAGGATGTTGAATCTCCAGTGGAGACAGTCCTGCCAGAATCCGGATGTTTAATGTCCACTGGAGAGAGTCCTGCCTGAATCAGGATGTTGGATGTCAGTGGAGAGAGTTCTGCCTGAATCAGGATGTTGGATGTCCACTAGAGAGATTCCTGCCTGAATCAAAATGTTGGATGTCAGTGGAGAGAGTTCTGCCTGAATCAGGATATTCGATATCCACTGGAGAAAGTCCTGCCTGAATCATGGTGCCAGATGTCCACTGTAGAGAGTCTTGCCTGAATAAGGATGTTTAATGTCCACTGGAGAGAGTCCTGCCTCAAACAGGATGTTTAATGCCCACTGGAGAGAGTCCTGTCTGAATCAGGATGTTGGATGTCCAGTGGAGAGAGTCCTGCCTGAATCAGGATGTTGGATGTCCACTAGAGAGATTCCTGCCTGAATCAGGATGTTCAATATACACTGAAGAAAATCCTGACAGAATCAGGATGATTGATATCCACTGGAGAGAATTCTGGTTGAATCAGGATGTTCGATATCCACTGGAGAGAGTCCTGCCTGAATCAGGATGTTGGACGTCCACTGGAAAGAGTCCTGCCTGAAACAGGATGTTGGATGTCCACCAGAGAGAGTCCTGCCAGAAAGGAAAGCAGATATCCATAGATGCGATCCCTTCTGCAATATTCAGAGTGCAGAATATCAACAGCTCTCAGATAGGCTATCATTGTCGTCAGGATCAAGGATATCCAAAAGAATGCCCATCAACAAAGAATAATTGAGTGAATAACTCTTGTTTAAATAAATATATATATATTTATATATAGTGGTTCAGTATGATGCATCAGTCAGCTAGCCGGTCATTTTTCGGCAAAAACCTTTTGTTTTCTTTTGATTTTGAATTACCTTATTTCCTATAGAATTAGAAAATAGCCAATGATTAAATTAAATAATAAAAAACTGCCCAAAAGATAGACACAAGCATGGTGCCTCGGGACATGACGGCTACACAGCTCAGCGGTCAGTTAAATCAGTAAATAATTGTCAAAAGATGGCGCAAAGCGGAGCTGCCACGGAAAAATCGCCACCTCGGCGAAATCGTCATTTTTCGCAAAACTCAAAATCAAAACCAGCCATAGAATCGTTTTCAAAATGCTACCATTAGAATTACCGCATCACTGGACGTTTCTTTCTGTTAACTCTTTCTTTGCTAATTTCAAATATTAAGCCTTTTACACATATATTTACCGAGATACAGCCAATTCAAATATCAAACTTATCATCATGTTTTCTTAACAAATTATTAACAAAAATGAGTTGATGAGCAAGTAATAATAATTATAATGAGCCTAATAATAAATGGATATTAAAAAATTATGAATTTCTTTCTTCGTCATTTACGTAGATACTTTTTTATATCTTCAAGCCTATAACAGCCTACAATCACTGTGTAGAAAATTTCTCTGT
Organism: Procambarus virginalis; assembly: GCA_020271785.1. Lineage (NCBI taxonomy): Eukaryota > Metazoa > Arthropoda > Malacostraca > Decapoda > Cambaridae > Procambarus > Procambarus virginalis. The sequence goes on along the minus strand of WNGS01165751.1, from coordinate 23,649,404 downwards.
CTACAATGTTATCAGAATGTTGGATATCCACTAGAGTGAGTCCTGCCTGAACCAGGATGTTGGATATCCACTGGAGAATCCTGCCTGAATCAGGATGTTCAATATCCACTGAAGAAAGTCCTAACAGAATCAGGATGTTGGATATCCACTGCAGAGAGTCCTGGTTGAATCAGGATATTCAATATCCACTGGAGAGAGCCCTGCCTGAATCAGGATGTTGGACGTCCACTAGAGAGAGTCCTGCCTGAAACAGGATATCGGATATCTACTGCATAGAGTCCTGCCAGAATCAGGATGTTGGATAATCACTGGTGAGAGTCCTGGTTGAATCAGGATGTTGGATATCCCCTGGAGACAGTCCTGGTTGAATCAGGATGTTGGATATCCACTGGAGAGAGTTCTGCCTGAATCAGGATGTTGAATCTCCAGTGGAGACAGTCCTGCCAGAATCCGGATGTTTAATGTCCACTGGAGAGAGTCCTGCCTGAATCAGGATGTTGGATGTCAGTGGAGAGAGTTCTGCCTGAATCAGGATGTTGGATGTCCACTAGAGAGATTCCTGCCTGAATCAAAATGTTGGATGTCAGTGGAGAGAGTTCTGCCTGAATCAGGATATTCGATATCCACTGGAGAAAGTCCTGCCTGAATCATGGTGCCAGATGTCCACTGTAGAGAGTCTTGCCTGAATAAGGATGTTTAATGTCCACTGGAGAGAGTCCTGCCTCAAACAGGATGTTTAATGCCCACTGGAGAGAGTCCTGTCTGAATCAGGATGTTGGATGTCCAGTGGAGAGAGTCCTGCCTGAATCAGGATGTTGGATGTCCACTAGAGAGATTCCTGCCTGAATCAGGATGTTCAATATACACTGAAGAAAATCCTGACAGAATCAGGATGATTGATATCCACTGGAGAGAATTCTGGTTGAATCAGGATGTTCGATATCCACTGGAGAGAGTCCTGCCTGAATCAGGATGTTGGACGTCCACTGGAAAGAGTCCTGCCTGAAACAGGATGTTGGATGTCCACCAGAGAGAGTCCTGCAAGAAAGGAAAGCAGATATCCATAGATGCGATCCCTTCTGCAATATTCAGAGTGCAGAATATCAACAGCTCTCAGATAGGCTATCATTGTCGTCAGGATCAAGGATATCCAAAAGAATGCCCATCAACAAAGAATAATTGAGTGAATAACTCTTGTTTAAATAAATATATATATATTTATATATAGTGGTTCAGTATGATGCATCAGTCAGCTAGCCGGTCATTTTTCGGCAAAAACCTTTTGTTTTCTTTTGATTTTGAATTACCTTATTTCCTATAGAATTAGAAAATAGCCAATGATTAAATTAAATAATAAAAAACTGCCCAAAAGATAGACACAAGCATGGTGCCTCGGGACATGACGGCTACACAGCTCAGCGGTCAGTTAAATCAGTAAATAATTGTCAAAAGATGGCGCAAAGCGGAGCTGCCACGGAAAAATCGCCACCTCGGCGAAATCGTCATTTTTCGCAAAACTCAAAATCAAAACCAGCCATAGAATCGTTTTCAAAATGCTACCATTAGAATTACCGCATCACTGGACGTTTCTTTCTGTTAACTCTTTCTTTGCTAATTTCAAATATTAAGCCTTTTACACATATATTTACCGAGATACAGCCAATTCAAATATCAAACTTATCATCATGTTTTCTTAACAAATTATTAACAAAAATGAGTTGATGAGCAAGTAATAATAATTATAATGAGCCTAATAATAAATGGATATTAAAAAATTATGAATTTCTTTCTTCGTCATTTACGTAGATACTTTTTTATATCTTCAAGCCTATAACAGCCTACAATCACTGTGTAGAAAATTTCTCTGTCTACAATGTTATCAGAATGTTGGATATCCACTAGAGTGAGTCCTGCCTGAACCAGGATGTTGGATATCCACTGGAGAATCCTGCCTGAATCAGGATGTTCAATATCCACTGAAGAAAGTCCTAACAGAATCAGGATGTTGGATATCCACTGCAGAGAGTCCTGGTTGAATCAGGATATTCAATATCCACTGGAGAGAGCCCTGCCTGAATCAGGATGTTGGACGTCCACTAGAGAGAGTCCTGCCTGAAACAGGATATCGGATATCTACTGGATAGAGTCCTGCCAGAATCAGGATGTTGGATAATCACTGGTGAGAGTCCTGGTTGAATCAGGATGTTGGATATCCCCTGGAGACAGTCCTGGTTGAATCAGGATGTTGGATATCCACTGGAGAGAGTTCTGCCTGAATCAGGATGTTGAATCTCCAGTGGAGACAGTCCTGCCAGAATCCGGATGTTTAATGTCCACTGGAGAGAGTCCTGCCTGAATCAGGATGTTGGATGTCAGTGGAGAGAGTTCTGCCTGAATCAGGATGTTGGATGTCCACTAGAGAGATTCCTGCCTGAATCAAAATGTTGGATGTCAGTGGAGAGAGTTCTGCCTGAATCAGGATATTCGATATCCACTGGAGAAAGTCCTGCCTGAATCATGGTGCCAGATGTCCACTGTAGAGAGTCTTGCCTGAATAAGGATGTTTAATGTCCACTGGAGAGAGTCCTGCCTCAAACAGGATGTTTAATGCCCACTGGAGAGAGTCCTGTCTGAATCAGGATGTTGGATGTCCAGTGGAGAGAGTCCTGCCTGAATCAGGATGTTGGATGTCCACTAGAGAGATTCCTGCCTGAATCAGGATGTTCAATATACACTGAAGAAAATCCTGACAGAATCAGGATGATTGATATCCACTGGAGAGAATTCTGGTTGAATCAGGATGTTCGATATCCACTGGAGAGAGTCCTGCCTGAATCAGGATGTTGGACGTCCACTGGAAAGAGTCCTGCCTGAAACAGGATGTTGGATGTCCACCAGAGAGAGTCCTGCCAGAAAGGAAAGCAGATATCCATAGATGCGATCCCTTCTGCAATATTCAGAGTGCAGAATATCAACAGCTCTCAGATAGGCTATCATTGTCGTCAGGATCAAGGATATCCAAAAGAATGCCCATCAACAAAGAATAATTGAGTGAATAACTCTTGTTTAAATAAATATATATATATTTATATATAGTGGTTCAGTATGATGCATCAGTCAGCTAGCCGGTCATTTTTCGGCAAAAACCTTTTGTTTTCTTTTGATTTTGAATTACCTTATTTCCTATAGAATTAGAAAATAGCCAATGATTAAATTAAATAATAAAAAACTGACCAAAAGATAGACACAAGCATGGTGCCTCGGGACATGACGGCTACACAGCTCAGCGGTCAGTTAAATCAGTAAATAATTGTCAAAAGATGGCGCAAAGCGGAGCTGCCACGGAAAAATCGCCACCTCGGCGAAATCGTCATTTTTCGCAAAACTCAAAATCAAAACCAGCCATAGAATCGTTTTCAAAATGCTACCATTAGAATTACCGCATCACTGGACGTTTCTTTCTGTTAACTCTTTCTTTGCTAATTTCAAATATTAAGCCTTTTACACATATATTTACCGAGATACAGCCAATTCAAATATCAAACTTATCATCATGTTTTCTTAACAAATTATTAACAAAAATGAGTTGATGAGCAAGTAATAATAATTATAATGAGCCTAATAATAAATGGATATTAAAAAATTATGAATTTCTTTCTTCGTCATTTACGTAGATACTTTTTTATATCTTCAAGCCTATAACAGCCTACAATCACTGTGTAGAAAATTTCTCTGTCTACAATGTTATCAGAATGTTGGATATCCACTAGAGTGAGTCCTGCCTGAACCAGGATGTTGGATATCCACTGGAGAATCCTGCCTAAATCAGGATGTTCAATATCCACTGAAGAAAGTCCTAACAGAATCAGGATGTTGGATATCCACTGCAGAGAGTCCTGGTTGAATCAGGATATTCAATATCCACTGGAGAGAGCCCTGCCTGAATCAGGATGTTGGACGTCCACTAGAGAGAGTCCTGCCTGAAACAGGATATCGGATATCTACTGGATAGAGTCCTGCCAGAATCAGGATGTTGGATAATCACTGGTGAGAGTCCTGGTTGAACCAGGATGTTGGATATCCCCTGGAGACAGTCCTGGTTGAATCAGGATGTTGGATATCCACTGGAGAGAGTTCTGCCTGAATCAGGATGTTGAATCTCCAGTGGAGACAGTCCTGCCAGAATCCGGATGTTTAATGTCCACTGGAGAGAGTCCTGCCTGAATCAGGATGTTGGATGTCAGAGGAGAGAGTTCTGCCTGAATCAGGATGTTGGATGTCCACTAGAGAGATTCCTGACTGAATCAAAATGTTGGATGTCAGTGGAGAGAGTTCTGCCTGAATCAGGAAATTCGATATCCACTGGAGAAAGTCCTGCCTGAATCATAGTGCCAGAGGACTTGTAGTCCTCTGTAGAATCATAGTGCCCCCAGAGGACTTGGATGTCCACCAGAGAGAGTCCTGCCAGAAAGGAATGCAGATATCCATAGAAAGCAGATATCCATAGATGCAAGACACTGTAGAGAGTCTTGCCTGTATAAGGATGTTTAATGTCCACTGGAGAGAGTCCTGCCTCAAACAGGATGTTTAATGCCCACTGGAGAGAGTCCTGTCTGAATCAGGATGTTGGATGTCCAGTGGAGAGAGTCCTGCCTGAATCAGGATGTTGGATGTCCACTAGAGAGATTCCTGCCTGAATCAGGATGTTCAATATACACTGAAGAAAATCCTGACAGAATCAGGATGATTGATATCCACTGGAGAGAATTCTGGTTGAATCAGATGTTCGATATCCACTGGAGAGAGTCCTGCCTGAATCAGGATGTTGGACGTCCACTGGAAAGAGTCCTGCCTGAAAACAGGATGTTGGATGTCCACCAGAGAGAGTCCTGCAGAAAGGAAAGCAGATATCCATAGATGCGATCCCTTCTGCAATATTCAGAGTGCAGAATATCAACAGCTCTCAGATAGGCTATCATTGTCGTCAGGATCAAGGATATCCAAAAGAATGCCCATCAACAAAGAATAATTGAGTGAATAACTCTTGTTTAAATAAATATATATATATTTATATATAGTGGTTCAGTATGATGCATCAGTCAGCTAGCCGGTCATTTTTCGGCACAAAAACCTTTTGTTTTCTTTGATTTTGAATTACCTTATTTCGTATAGAATTAGAAAATAGCCAATGATTAATTAAATAATAAAAAACTGAACAAAAGATAGACACAAGCATGGTGCCTCGGGACATGACGGCTACACAGCTCAGCGGTCAGTTAAATCAGTAAATAATTGTCAAAAAGTGGCGCAAAGCGGAGCTGCCACGGAAAAATCGCCACCTCGGCGAAATCGTCATTTTTCGCAAACTCAAAATCAAAACCAGCCATAGAATCGTTTTCAAAATGCTACCATTAGAATTACCGCATCACTGGACGTTTCTTTCTGTAACTCTTCTTTGCTAATTTCAAATATTAAGCCTTTTACACATATATTTCCGAGATACGCCAATTCAAATATCAAACTTATCATCATGTTTTCTTAACAAATTATTAACAAAAATGAGTTGATGAGCAAGTAATAATAATATAATGAGCTAATAATAAATGGATATAAAAATTATGAATTCTTTCTTCGTCATTTACGTAGATACTTTTTTATATCTTCAAGCCTATAACAGCCTACAATCACTGTGTAGAAAATTTCTCTGTCTACAATGTTATCAGAATGTTGGATATCCCTAGAGTGAGTCCTGCCTGAACCAGGATGTTGGATATCCACTGGAGAATCATGCTGAATCAGGATGTTCAATACCACTGAAGAAAGTCCTATAGAATCAGGATGTTGGATATTATTTATTTATTTATGATTCATATACAAGAAGGTACATTGGGAAGTGAGAATATATAATATGGTAATTACAATCTTGTAAAGCCACTAGTACGCGCAGCGTTTCGGCAGGTCCTTAATCTAAGAAAATTTATAGTAGGTAAATACTAGCAAAAAATTATAAAAAAGAAATGATAACAGTTACATGGCAAGAAAAGAAAAAAAGAAAAAAAAGATGAGAGAAAATGTAGGTACAGTATATATCCACTGCAGAGAGTCCTGGTTGAATCAGGATATTCAATATCCACTGGAGAGAGCCCTGCCTGAATCAGGATGTTGGACGTCCACTAGAGAGAGTCCTGCCTGAAACAGGATATCGGATATCTACTGGATAGAGTCCTGCCAGAATCAGGATGTTGGATATATCACTGGTGAGAGTCCTGGTTGAATCAGGATGTGAATATCCCCTGGAGACAGTCCTGGTTGAATCAGGATGTTGGATATCCACTGGAGAGAGTTCTGCCTGAATCAGGATGTTGAATCTCCAGTGGAGACAGTCCTGCCAGAATCCGGATGTTTAATGTCCATTGGAGAGAGTCCTGCCTGAATCAGGATGTGGATGTCAGTGGAGAGAGTTCTGCCTAAATCAGGATGTTGGATGTCCACTAGAGAGATTCCTGCCTGAATCAAATGTTGGAATGGATATCAGTGAGAGAGTTCTGCCTGAATCAGGATATTCGATATCCACTGGAGAGAGTCCTGCCTGAATCATGGTGCCAGATGTCCGCTGTAGAGAGTCTTGCCTGAATAAGGATATTTAATGTCCCCTGGAGAGAGTCCTGCCTCAAACAGGATGTTTAATGCCCACTGGAGAGAGTCCTGTCTGAATCAGGATGTTGGTGTCCAGTGGAGAGAGTCCTGCCTGAATCAGGATGTTTGGAGTCCACTAGAAAGATTCCTGCCTGAATCAGGATGTTCAAATACACTGAAGAAAGTCCTGACAGAATCAGGATGATTGAATCCTCTGGAGAGAATTCTGTTTGAATCAGGATATTCGATATCCACTGGAGAGAGTTGCCTGAATCAGGATGTTGGACGTCACTGGAGAGAGTCCTGCCTGAAACAGGATGTTGCCTGTCCACTAGAGAGAGTCCTGCCTGAACAGGATGTGGATATCCACAGGAGAGAGTCCTGCCTGAATCATGATGTTGGATATCCACTGTAGAGAGTCCTGCCTGAATCAGGATGTTGGATGTCCAGTGGAGAGAGTCCTGCCTGAATCATGATGCTAGATGTCCACTATGAGGAATTTGCCCTCATTAATTTAATCATATTGGATATCTCAGGATGATAGACATCTACATTATAATCAGGATGTAGTTAGTTTAGTTCATATTATGCACCCCATACCCATCTTGTGGGCGGTAGTGGAAAGGGTTACAGAGGCAATAATGGGCTCAGGGACTGAACCCAACAATTCATTTAGAAGCAAGTTACAATCTTGATGAGCTAGTTCACGAAGGAATCCGGCGGCTGTAACGAGTATATAGGAGTCCCACTGAGGAACAACATACCAGAATTATATCAAAGGAAAGCAGATATCTATAGATGCGTGCATTCTACAATATTCAGAGTGCAGGATATCAACAGCTCTCAGATATGCTTTCATTGTCGTCAGGACCAGAGATATCAAAGAATGTTCATAACCAAGGAATAATTGAGTGAATAACTCATGTTTATATAAATTTATATATATAGCGGTTCAGTATGATGCATCACACAGTAGCCGGTCATTTTTTCGGCAAAAACCTTTTGTTTTCTTTTGATTTTAATTACCTTATTTCCTATAGAAACAGAAAATAGTCAATGATTAAATCAAATAATAAAAACTGACCCAAATAGAGAGAACAAGCATGGTGCCTCGGGACATGACGGCTACACAGCTCAGCGGTCAGTTAAATCAGTAAATAATTGTCAAAAGATGGCGCAAAGCGGAGCTGCCACGGAAAAATCGCCACCTCGGCGAAATCGTCATTTTCGCAACAACTCAAAATCAAAACCAGCCATAGAATCGTTTTTCAAATGCTACCATTAGAATTACCGCATCGCTGGACGTTTATTTCTGTTAACTCTTTCTTTGCTAATTTCAAATATTAAGCCTTTTAAATATATTTTACCGAGATACAGCCAATTCAAATATCGAACATATCATCATGTTTCTCAACAATTATTAAAAAAAAATGAGTTGGTGACCAAGTAATAATAATTATAATGAGCCTAATAATAAATGGATATTAAAAAATTATGAATTTCTTCTTCGTCACTTTTGTAGATACTTTTTTTATATCTTCAAGCCTATAACAGCCTACAATCACTGTGAAGAAAATTTTCTGTCTACAATGTCATCAGGATGTTGGATATCCACTAGACTGAGTCCTGCCTAAAACCAGGTGTTGGATATCCACTGGAGATCCTGCCTGAATCAGGATGTTCAATATCCACTGAAGAAAATCCTGGCAGATTAGGATATTTGATATCCACTGGAGAGAATTTGGTTGAATCAGGATGTTCGATATCCACTGGAGAGAGTCCGCCTGAATCAGGAAGTTGGACGTCCACTGGAAAGAGTCCTGCCTGAAACAGGATGTTGGATGTCCACCAGAGAGAGTCCTGCCAGAATCAGGATATTGGATATCCACTGGAGAGTCCTGCCTGAATCAGGATGTTGGATGTCAGTGGAGAAAGTTCTGCCTAATCAGGATGCTGGATGTCCACTGGAGGAAGTCTGCCTGAATCATGATGCCGATGTCCACTGTAGAGAGTCCTGCCTGAATCAGGATGTTGAATGTCCACTGGAGAGAGTCATGCTGAAACAGGATGTTGGATATCCACTGGAGAGAGTCCTGGTTGAATCAGGATATTCGATATCCACTGGAGAGATTCCTGCCTGAATCAGGATGGTGGATGTCCACTGGAGAGAGTCCTGCCTAAAAAAGAATGTTGGATATCCACTAGAGAGAGTCCTGCCTCAATCAGGATGTTGAATCTCCACTGGAGAGAGTCCTGCCAGAATCAGGATATTTAATGTCCACTGGAGAGAGTCCTGCCAGAAACAGGATGTTTAATGTCCAAGGGAAAAAGGCGCCTGAATCATGATGCTAGATGTCAAACATGAGAAACTAGCCCTCATTAATTTAATCATATTGGATATCTCAGGATGTTGGACATCCTACATTATAAATCAGGATGTAGAATACGCGAAGGAATCCGGCGGCTGTAACGAGTAAATAGGAGTCCCACTGAGGCACAACATACCAGAATTATATCAGAGGAAAGCAGATATCCGTAGATGCGATGCTTCTACAATATTCAGATTGCAGAATATCAACAGCTCTCAGATATGCTTTCATTGTCGTCAGCATCAAGGATATCCAAAGAATGCCAATAAACTGTTGTTGTTATAGATTCAGCACTCGGAACAAGTTCCAATTAGCACGGGCTATGGTGTGCCCGTAACTTACCTGGCACAGGAGCTGGGCAGAAGCAGGGCTATGGTTGCCTCGTGACAGATGTCTCCCATGGCCAATAAGCAATGAATAATTGAGTGAATAACTCATGTTTAAATAATATATACATATAGCGGTTCAGTATGTGCATCACTTAGCTAGCCGGTCATTTTTCGGAATAACCTTTGTTTTCTTTTGATTTTTAATTACCTTATTCCTATTGAAACAGAAAATAGTCAATGATTAAATCAAATAATAAAAACACTGACCAAAAGATAGACACAAGCATGGTGCCTCGGGACATGACGGCTACACAGCTCACCGTCAGTTAAATCAGTAAAATAATTGTCAAAAGATGGCGCAAAGCGGAGCTGCCACGGAAAAAATCGCCACCTCGGCGAAATCGTCATTTTTCTCAAAACTCAAAATCAAAACAGCCATAGAATCGTTTTCAAAATGCTACCATTAGAATTGCCGCATCACTGGACGTTTTTTTTTTGTAAACTCTTTCTTTGCTAATTTTAAATATTAAGGCTTTAACACATATTTTACCGAGATACAGCCAATTCAATATCAATATATCATCATGTTTTCTCCTCATATTATTAACAAAAATGTTGATGAGCGAGTAATAATAATTATAATGAGCCTAATAATAAATGGATATTAAAAAATTATGAATTCTTTCTTCGCCATTTATGTAGACACTTTTTATAT